>CM021103.1:452276987-452876987 GCA_007115665.2 Sequoiadendron giganteum | reverse complement strand
TTATGCAGGCAGACACAGTATCTCATTGGGAGGACTGTTTCGAGTGTTCACATTATCGAGCGACATCTGCCAGATAGAGTTTGCTCGATCATCGAGAGAGGTTCCATGGTGGGGACCCATGATTCTAGTGGCTACTGCGGAGGCAGACATACAGGCATTATAGCCAGTACAGTGGGGATGGAGAGATGGATTAGTAGATCCAGGGAATAGAGCTGCATATGATGCATGGTGGGTGGTTCATCGTCTAATTCCTTATATAGATCCTAACCAGCCAGCACCAGTCGAGAGACAAGGCACAGGGCTAAGAGGATGATGGAGAGGTGGAGGTGCCAGAGTGGGTAGAGTTGGTGGTAGAGGTGATGGAGATGACGAAAAAGGAAGAGGTAGAGGTGGGAGATGAGGACAGAGAGGATGGAGAGGGGGTTAGGCAGGTGGACATGCACCTATTCAGGGGGTAGTAGCAATGGATGTACAGGCTGGGGGTGAGCATGCTGCAGTGGAGGTAGTGGTTGAGGAGCGTGTAGCAGTATATGTGGCAGTAGAGGATGTTGCAGAGGATTTGGATGTAGAGATGGCCTTAGACCCTCTGGGTGTATTGGCAGGATATGGAGAGGATGATGTGGAGGATGACGATGAGGAGGATGCACAAATGGAGGAGTAGGAGAGAGAGCTCCAAGATCGGATTGTAGAGGGGAGATGGGAGGAGGATGCTCCTAGAGACGGTGACAGGGAGGCCTTGGAGGAGAGACTCAAACTTATGACTGCAGAGTTTGAGGTGATGAGACTAGAGAGGGATAGTGCCTATACAGAGAGGGACAGTGTTCTTGCAGAGAAGGATAGTGCTCGTACAGAGAGGGATAGTGCTCGTATGGAGAGAGACCAGGCTATAGCGCAAAGACATGAGATAGAGCAGTAGTTCACAGAGGTTAGACACCTTTGCAGTGGGTCCTCATCTGATGGTATGGTGCGAGAGTTGGTCAGATCATTGGAGAGAGCCACTTATTACAGGGATCTTTATGAGGCAGTTGTGCCAGCAGAGAGATGAGCTCCTAGCTTTTCAGAGGTGTGGAGTCAGAGATCATAGGGCCGGAGTCAGAGGACACAAAGCATTGAGGGGGTGGTAGGACCATCGAGGCCAGGTCCGTATGAGAGGCCTTCCACCTCGCAGAGAGCACCTTCGAGTCTTTTCCCACCACCATCACCACGTGACAGCAGGGGTAGCGAGACACAATGACAGGGTTACATATGTAGACATCATATTTTGATCAGAGAGCCTGCGAGCTCATGTTTTATTTATGGATACATTCAGACATTATACTGTGACACACTATTTTTGAGCGATATATATATATATATATATATATGATTTTGGCGGCTTCTACATGATATGCAGTTCTATTTTATGAATGATGCTTTATTTCTACATGATTATGTTTCCTAGATGATGTATGCACATGTATTATGAATGAATGTTTCTATATGTTATGATTTATGCATATTATAATGATGTTATGGATGATTCTATTTACTTATGATAATAAATGCAATGATCTATATGATGTTTATTTATATATGATGGTGATATGTACATGCAACATTTACATTATGTATATTATGATGATGCAATGCCTATTATGTCATGATTTCGAAATGCAATGAAACTATTTGGAATGTATGCTAATGCAAATGATCTAATGTTTTTATTGTGTCATAGGACTTTATCTTTATGTTTGAAGAAGAGAAATGTTAGGATGAAATGAATTTAGAATGTTAATAAGAAAATAATTAAGTTCGATGATGGAGAAAATGATATAATGAAAGTTGATCGATTGAGAAAAAGACATAATCTTCGATATATTGCCAAATACGCTATACTTGCTTGTTATCATCATTGGGCAGGACATGACACAGATGGATAGTACACACTATGATATGAGATAGACCATAGCGTACAAAGTCATCCGTCTACGAAAAACAGATAGTCACAGACAAGGAGTGTCTTAACTCAAACTAAGGACAATATTGCCCCAGTCGTTTTGTCAAGACAAACCACAGACAATAGACAAATAAAAGACGGGTCATGAGACGTCATTGCTCCTCTAAATCCTTGATTGGACATCCCTGAGGAAACTAGTAACATGACTCAAAAACCAATGTTTAAAAAGACAGTTGACAGACAACAGCCAAAGAAAAGGAGTCCTGAGACATTGTTGCTTCTCTAAATCCTTCAAGGGACATCCTCGAGAAAGCTAGTAACCAGACTAATTCACAAATCGATAATAAGATAAGACAAAATAAGATATAAAGTCATAAAGCCAAATAAATGTATTCGCCAAAACTTGATCTTGTGGGATTGTTTGATGTTTGATGTTTGACATAGCATAATGTGAGAGAATGACACATACCGCATAAGATGTTGAGTCTGGTTTCGACTTGGTGACTTCTATATAAGGCATGACAAAGCCTGGTTTCAGAAAGACACGTGTCGTATAAGACGTTGGAGTCTGATGACGTTGAAGTGACAAGCCACATAAGACTATGGCAATTTGATGATGTCTGTTGACAAGAAAGACATATCTTGCGTAAGACATAGGTTGATCGCTTTGACAATGTGTTTGATATTGACTTGATGACGTTGAGATGTTTTTCCTTGTTGTTGCTTGAATTGTTTTGATTCTTTGATTGATAAAAGTGTGTGCATAGACAGTGTATGACATGAGATGATACCTTAAACTATGATATGCAACTTGTGTGATAGTGATTGTGAATGAACCCTATTGGATTGACCTAGTGTGGTCTTGGGAGCTCATCAATTGATTAGCCTTGCCTACGTTGTACATGCAGAGACCTCGCAGTTCGACACGACCAATGACTTTGAATATACAAAGAGTCATGATTTAATGTGTGTGATACATGACAAACCTAGACTGATAGACCTAATGCCTCGGGGGCACATCGATTGATGGCCTTGCCTACGTCCCAGTCGCAGAGGCAACGTAGTTCGACTATTTCTATGACTGACTTAACATGACCGACTTGACATGATGACCTGACATGATTTTCGAGATTTTTTGACATTTTTCGATTTTTGAAGTTTTCTACTGTTTTTGGGATTTTTCAGGATATTTTCGATGATGCGACATTATGTACAAGGTGTTAGGGCATAGAACAAGGATTTTCCCCCCAGTTGGGAATATGATTTGGAAGATGGAGTGGGTAATGTGAGGGAATGGATGCTAGATGTCAATCGTTCCAAGGAATGGATAAGACAATCATTTATTATGAATGATGGTGAAAAAGTCTGATTAGAAAGATGGTAGACGGAAGAGCAAGCTTGACTACACATGGCGCCTGTTTGCTAGGTTTTCACCATGGTACTTATCCATAGCACCACCGAAGTGGTTTTCACTTTTGGATGGATTTATTTCTCTTCTTTTTTGATTTTCTCAATTTTTTTGGTGTTACAAAGACGCATGTTTGCCAGGTTTTCATCAAGGTAACCATTTTTTTGTTTTTTCATTTTTTTGGTATTTTTCTAGATTAAGACACGGATTCTCAGAGACTAAGCATAGAACCTTTTTAGATGTAGACTGTTGATAGGGGACAAAAGCGGCTCTCCTTTAGGAGTAGAGAGTTGGTACGCTCCTAATCCAAAGGCTTCTGTGACTATATAGGGCCCCAACCAGTTAGGCTCGAACTTACTTGGTTTTTCTCTTTCAGCTTGGTTCTTAGGATTCTCCATTAATACCAGGTCACCAATGTCAAAATGTCTATTGAGAACCTTCCTATTGTAACTACGACGAAGACGATTCTGATATGCTTGCAAATGATCTAATGCCTTCTGTCTTCGTTCATCCAACAATTCTAGCTCTTGTAACCTTGAGACACGGTACTCTTCATCGTCAACATGACCCTTCAAGGATACCTGTAGAGAAGGTATTTCAACCTCGATAGGTAAGATAGCTTCGGACCCGAATACAAGGGAAAATGAAGTGGCGCCGGTGGGAGTACAGATGCTTGTGCGATAAGCCCATAAGGCAGGATTAAGCTGTAGGTGCCAATCATGGTCAGCGTCATTAACAGTCTTCTTAAGGATTCTAATAATAGTCTTATTAGATGCCTCAGTTTGGCCATTACCTTGTGGGTAATACAGAGTGGAGAAATGGTGTTTGATGTGGAATTCTTCACATAAATGGTGTACTTCTTGGTTCTTGAATGGGCGGCCATTGTCTGTGATTATGGATTGTGGTACACCATACCGACAAATGATATAGTTCAGGATAAACTTAGATATTTGTGTGTCGGTTATGTATGTCATGGGAATAGCTTCAATCCATTTGGTGAAGTATTCGGTGGCGGTGATGATGAATTTATGGCCATTTGATGATGGAGGGTGTATCTTACCTATGAGGTCGAGTCCCCATTGGGCAAAGGGCCATGGTGAAGTAATTGGACAAAGCTCCTGCGTTGGCACTCTTATCAAGTCTCCATGTATTTGACATTGTCTACATTTCTTTACAAAGACGTATGAGTCTTTCTCCATTGTAGCCAATAGTAACCTAGTCTCATAATCTTGTGGGCTAGAGTGGGACCACTCGAATGAGATCCACATATACCCTTGTGTACCGCTCACAAAGTTGTTTGTGCTTCTTCAGCATCGAGACATCTCATAAGGGCGTTATCTAAGGTGCGTCTATATAGGGTTTCTCTGATGATGGTGTACTTGGTTGACTTTTAGATGAATGCTCGACGTTGGTTATTAGACAAGTCTTGAGGTAGGGTTTGGTCAGTGAGGTAATCGAATATGTCTTTATACCAAGGAGACGTAGGATCAACAATGGTACACACTATCGCAGTATCGGGGACATCATAAGCAGGAACCAAAAGCTATTCAACCAAGAACTCGAACTTAGGCACATTACTCAGAATATCCAACAAGGAACCCACGGTTGCCATTGCATCTGCAGCTCTATTCTGGATACATGGTATTTGTTGAAAAGTTATGTCATTGAAATACTATTTGAAACTATCAGCCATTCACTTGTAAGGTGCAAGCTTCTCATCCTTAGTCTCGTAGTCATCATTTACCTATCGGATTACAAGTTGAGAGTCGCCAAAAACATGTAGGCTCTTAATTTTCCATTGAGCTGCCATTTTCAACCCTATCACTAGAGCTTCATATTCTGCTATATTGTTGGTACAAGGGAAAGCAATCCTGAATGATTTGGGAATGGTATCACCTTGAGGTGTGACAAATAAGATACCAGCTCCTAAACCATGATTTGTGTGTGACCCATCAAAGTATAGTTTCCACTATGTTTTAATGTCAATGTTGAAGAGGAATTCATCTGGAAAATCTGCCACTAATGGATGGTCTGCCTTTATAGGTGCATCAGCTAGTTGATCTGCAATCACCTGTCCTTTTATAGCCTTCCTTTCGACATACTGAATGTCATACTTGCTAAGTATCATGACCCATTTAGCCAATCGGCCTGTTAAAGTTGCCTTACTTAGGAGGTATTTAAGTGGATTAATCTTTGCAATTAGCATTGTTTGTCAATTGAGCATATAGTGCCAAAGTTTTTGGGTAGCAAAGACTACCGCAAGACAGGCACGTTCTATGTTGCTATAATTCAATTCATAGCCCACTAAGGTATGATTGATATAATAAACTGCTCTCTCATGACCTTGATCATCGTGTTGTGCGAGAAGAGCCCCTAATGCTGACTGAGTTGCTGAGATGTAAAGTATCAATGGTTTTCCCTCTATAGGTGGCATTAAGACCGGTGGAGTAAGCAAATAGTCCTTGATTTACTGGAAGGCCTCTTGAAATTTAAGGGTCCGTACAAATGGCACTCCTTTCTTGAAAAAATGCTAAAATGGATGTATTTTATCCACCAGTTGTACTATGAAACACCTAATTGACTATAATCTCCCTTGTAGGGTTCTGAGTTGACCAATACTGACTGGAGGAGGCATTTCTATGATAGCTCTTACCTTTTTTGGATCTACTTCAATGCCTCTGCGAGAGATGATATACCCTAACAGTTTCCCTAATTTGACTTTAAAGACACACTTCTTTGGATTTAGCCTGACATTGTAATTCTCTAGCCTTTGGAATATCTTGTCTAAGACTTTCAAATGATCTTCCCTTGTTTCTAATTTTTCTATGATGTCATCTACATAATCTTCCATGAAAGTATGTACAAAGTCATGGAAAATTGTAGTCATGGCCCGTTGATAGGTAGCTCCTACATTCTTAAGGCCAAACGACATAACATTCCAACAGTATGTGCCCCATGGACACGTAAAAGTTGTTTTGTGTTGGTCTTCAGGTGCTATTTTAATCTGGTTATATCCAGAGAAACCATCCATGAGGGATAGCATCTCGTAGCCTGCTGTAAGGTCTACTATCATGTCGATATTCGGCAAAGGAAAGTCATCCTTAGGACATGCCTTGTTGATGTCTCTAAAATCAGTGCAAATGCGAATGCCCCCTGTATACACCTAAAAATGGTCTGGAGAATTCCTATTAATTAAATACAAATTATTTGATTAATTATCCTAATTTCCTCTACTATCGAATAAATAGAAATATTTATTTATATAGGTCACATTTAAATTCATCTTAATTAAATAAACAAAATTAAATACTTTGTTCGATTTAATTATCACATCCCTATTTTATTCTCTCACATCGATTCTAAATTAATTAAATAAAGACAAAACACTTTATCGATTAATTTCCATATTCTTTTGATTAATTTAATAAACAACTATCCTATAGTTCATTTTATTAAATTATTTATCCCTCTTTTGCTAATTTAAATAAATCAAAAATATTTGAATAAAAGCACAAGGAATATTCCAATCTACATTTCCTCAAAAATGAGTTAGATTTCCTATGTCTAATCCATGTCTAAAATATGTCACAATTAATGCTTTGAAACTTCACGGGAAGTTTTGGAGACAAATTTGGAATTTGATCTCTCAATCCTCTTCCATCAATCTTTCCACTTCTTTTGCCTAGTGTTTTCATGGGTAGAGACAATCTCCATCTTTCTCTCAATCTCCTCCATCTCTCACCATTCAATTCTCCAGATTGAATCCAAGCCTCTCAAAGCTTT
Organism: Sequoiadendron giganteum; assembly: GCA_007115665.2. NCBI lineage: Eukaryota > Viridiplantae > Streptophyta > Pinopsida > Cupressales > Cupressaceae > Sequoiadendron > Sequoiadendron giganteum. Next base: position 452,869,860 of record CM021103.1, on the reverse strand, counting down.
CCCTGTGCATTTCTACAGCCAGGAAATCTATAAATACAGCCTCATTGAACCAAGAAAAGGATCCAGATAATCTGCCTTTTGCACTCTTACTCTACAGGAATTCAAGCATCAAAGTATTAAGCATTCACACATCAAGTATCAAGCAATCAAGTTTTCAACCATGGCTGCCTCCTATAGCTGCAATTATCTGTTTCATGTCTATATCATGCTAGTTTAATTGATTTATCATTTAGCATTGCATTATCATCATCTTGTTCTTTGAATTGTCATTTTAACATTCTTATTTGCTTAAACAATTTGAGAGCAATCAAGATTTAATAAATCTTTGGAGATAGAGAGCAATATGACGCTTTTGATAGATAATTCCTTTGAATTGATTCATTTAACTCATCTATTGATATAATGTCGTATTAAGAAGTGTCTTTTTCCTTATCCTTTCAATGCAACAGTCAGCTTGATACCTTTTCCTAGACATTGTGAGATCCCAAAATACGATAAGTATAATGGAAGAACGGATCCAATTGATCATATCAGAGAATTTAAAACAATGAGTCTTGAGTTTTCCCAAGAGGAAACTTATTTAATGAGATTATTCCCAAGGAGTTTGGGAGGATCATGCATGGAATGGTTTTCGAAGTTAAAACTAGGTATCAAAACTTTTGAGGAACTCGTCAACAGATTTATCTCTCAATACTCATTCAACATCCAACACGATGTTACTATCAAAGATCTTTACAATCTAAAACAAAACAAGGGAGAAATGTTCTTGTCTTTTCTCCAAAGATGGCGACGCTTGTTCGCTAGGTATCTTAGATCCATTCCTGAAGAAGAGAAGATGGAATTGTTCATTGAAAACTTGACGGAAGAAATGAGTTATAGATTGGAACTACAATGTCCTCTAACATTTGAAAAAGTGATAGAAAATGGTCTTAAAATCGAAGAGGCGTTAGTCAAGAGAGGAGTTATCAAGCATTTTAATGACAAAACAAATAACACAAGTAACTCCTCAAATCAATACTCAAGCGGTGAGAAGCCAAAATTTTGGCAAAAGAATCGAAATACAAATGAGACAACAAATGATCCCCAAAACGTCAAACTAGTTTTCAACTTGACCGCATCAACATTGAAGAATCAAAACAACGAGCAAAATGTCAAGTCAAATACCATACAAAGCAATGAAATCATAAAACCACAGTCATATCAAAAACCGTCAAATCGGTGAAGGTTCACACCTTTGGGTCAAACAATGGAATCAACAATGAAGGAATTAGTTACTAGAGTCCTTCTCACTGCACAGGAAGCTAGATTCTGGGATCCAAAAGTCAAACCATCATGGTGGAATGACGCTGATTATTGCAACTATCATAATAATAAGGGTCACAAAACAAATGACTGTATGGAGTTGAAACATGCAGTACAAGATTTGGTGGACAACAACAAAGTGTATGTGGAAGGACCTCAAAATAAAAATGATCATTCGGCCTTCAAAGATCCTTTGCCAAATTATGACAAAGGTGCATCATCCTCAAACAACAAAGGAAAGAACGCCAATCATGTCTATGACACAACAATCCTTTGTCTATCTGAAGTCAAACATGATCATGCAGTTAGTGATAACATTGATGAAAATAAAACCAACAACATTACCTCTTTGGATTTACTCCCAAGCGTGCAAAACTCTGATAATCAAATAAACGTCTTAAAAATCAGAGAAAATGAAGAACATCAACTAGCCAATGTGCTAACTAGGGGACAATCCAAGGTAATGTTAAAAGGAATTGGCTCCACACATGCAGTTCCACCTCCATCACATTATGATGTTATCAGTCAAATGCAAAACACCCCCCGAGAAAATCAAGAACATCAACCGGCAAACATCATGACTAGGGGGCAAGCCAAGGTAGTATTAAAAGGAGTGGGATCTCAACATGCGGTTACGCCTCAATCTCATTATAATATTGTCGATCAATTGCAAAACATCCCCGCACAAATATCGATACTGGAACCCCTTAAGTTGTCACCGTCACATAAAGAAGTTCTCGAACAAGCATTAGTTGCCACAATCATACCAAAGAATCTTGATGTTTGTCAATTCCAAGCTATGGTGGGACATCTGACTACCCCGCATTATCTGTCATTCTCTCAACAGGCTGATGTCTTATTAAACCATCCGCATAACACAACATTGCATATCGAAGTATGTATCCATAATCATCACATTAAGAGAGTTCTAATAGATGGGGGAGCTGGTCTAAACATTTGCACCCTCAAATTAGTCCATGTACTAGGCTATTCCGAAGACTCTATTGATGCTCGACGGAAAATGACCATCAAAGCATATGATGAGGAGGAAAGATCGTCTAAAGGTTTAATTGTATTACCCATTCAAGTGGGACCCATGATGAAGCATATATCATGTCAAGTATTGGAAAGAGAGTTGACATACAACATCCTTTTAGGATGACCCTGGATTCATGAAATGTAGGCCGTGCCTTCTACATACCATCAATGCCTCAAGTTTCCTGTAAACGGACAAGAGGTGACTATAGCTGTAGATTATAATCATCCACAACATTGTGACACATTGAGAATATCTCAAGACACCTTTGTCCCTCACAATAGGGAAGCTTCAAGTTCATCATCATCCAAGAATGAATAAAGTCCAAGCATCACTACCACGTGGGTACAAAAGAAAGGCAAAGAAAAAGAAACAAGTCATATTGAAACAAACAATCCGGATCCACATACTTCTCTATTAGAAAAATTTCAAAAGCATGTTCAGTTGATAGATAAAGGAATGGGACAGTACTCAATGGAGCAATCGCTTAACTTATCACAGTTAATGCCATCTCCTAGGAAATATGGTCAACCATCAATGATCAAACCTCCAACATCTTTACCTGGCACAGTTCTTCAAGAAACATTTGTAAAATCCAGAACCATAGCAGAAGAAACAGACAAAAAAGCAATCCTGGATTGGCTATACAAGGATGAAGAAATATCAACATCAGAGATCGGTATCAAAAATGTTAGCATCAACATAGACAAGTATGGAAAAGGAAAGGCTATTCTTGAAAAGATGGGTTATGAAGGACAAGGACCTGTCAGATTAAGAAAGGAGGGAATCTCAGAACCTATCACACCTCTCACTCTCCACACAAAAGAAAAACCAGGACTAGGATACTCTGAAGAAGAGAAGCAGGAGCTAACAAAGACAGCTATGGAAAATATCCTTTACTTTAGAGATGGTTCTGAAAAAGACTCAAATGAATATGAGTGGGCATTACCTTGTGATCTACTTTTTGTTGATATTCCAGTCGATGTGATTCAAAAATATGCACCTACACATGAGGAGGGCCAAAGCTCTGGGTCTAGACCATTCATCGCGGGATCACTAAATATCGATGACTCTAGTGAGGACGGACAGAATTTGAGTGAACTAGATGATTTCGAAGAGGTTACCATCATGGATCTTGATATCCCAAATGACAATTATGACGATATTGCTGTCCTCGCCCTTACCTCCATTGACTTAAATCAATCCGATGATACCATGCCATTAATCCATCCGAAACTTATTGATTGGGAACCTATCGAACCTTTAACTGTACCAAAATTTGCAAATGATGATGCCATCGTGCATTTCCTATGTCATACTGAACCTGATACAAATTTCTTCTATAATACTCATAACAACATGACTTAGCAGGAGGGTGTCAAATCTTCCAGTTGCAAAATTGACAACAGGGAAAATAGATCTAATGGTGAAAACCATTCTATGGCAGCATTACATCTGGAAAAAGTAAAATAAAGAACGCATCCAATGGTGAAAACCTTTCTGAGGCACTGAAGGATGGAAGATTTGACACTCTCCCAGAACATTATCATGAGCGATCATCAGTTCTGGTCGAACCTACACAATCGATGGACATTGGCACATAAGAGAAGGCAAAAGTTCTACATCTAGCAGAATCAATGACTGATCAAGAGAGATCAGAATTTATCAATTTCTTTAAAGAAAGAAGCATCAACTTCGCTTGGTCATATTCTGATATGCCAGGCTTAGATCCAAATCTGCTTATGCATCATTTGTCTTTGCCAACAGGAATCAAGCTTGTTAAGCAAAAATTAAGAAAAATGCATCCTCACATCACATTGACGGTAAAGACAAAATTAAAGAAATTATTGGATGCTAAATTCATAAGGTCTATAGACTATGCTGAGTGGATATTGAACATAGTACCTATTTCAAAGCCAGATAACAGCATCATAATCTACACGGATTTCAGGGACCTCAATAAAGCATGCCCAAAGGATGATTTTCCACTACCAAATATAGACATCATTGTGGACTTGACGGCAGGGCATGCCATGTTATCAATCATGGACGGCTTCTCCGGGTACAATCAAATATGAATAGCTCCAAAAGATTAGGAAAGATGGCTTTTAGATGCCCATGGGGAACCTTCTGCTGGAATGCCATGCCATTTGGTCTAAAGAATGCAGGAGCCACTTATCATAGAGCAATGACGACAATCTTCCATGATATGATGCACACTTTCATGGAGGATTATGTGGATGACATCTTGGAAAAATCTACTACAAGAGAAGGAAATCTACATATCCTAGATAAAATCTTCACACGAATGGAGAAATTCAATGTCAGATTAAACCCCAAGAAGTGTGTCTTTGGGGTCACATCAGCAAAACTACTAGGATATATTGTTTCGGAAAAGGGCATTGAGGTGGATCCAGCAAAAGTCAAAGAAATTATGGAGATACCACCTCCTAAGAATATTAGCCAACTCAAATCACTACAAGGATGACTTTAATCAATCAGAAGATTCATCTCCCAACTGGCAGACAAAAGTCATCCTTTTAATCATCTATTGCATAAAAATATAGTTTTCAAGTGGGATGAAGGGTGTGAAACAACATTCAATCAAATCAAGCAATATCTATGTCACCACCCATTCTAATGCCACCAACAGAAGGAAGGCCTCCCATTTTGTACATTGCCACAACAAATATCTCTTTGGGGGCACTATTAGCACAAGAGGACTATGAAGGGAAAGAGCACGCCATCTACTACATCAGTAGAACTTTAAATGGCTATGAAATAAACTATACATTCATAGAAAAGTCATGCTTAGCAGTGGTGTTTGCTACTCAACATCTGAGACACTACATGCTGACTCATACAATCAGATTAATTGCAAAGATCGACCCTTTGAAGTATCTACTAAGTAAAGCTGCCTTAACAGGTAGACTGGCAAAATGGGTTATGCTCCTAAGTGAATTCGACATTCAATACGTCGAGAGAAAGGCAATCAAGGGACAAGCAATTGCTGAATAGCTAGCTGAAGCTCCTCTACTAGATGATCACCCAATGACAATGGAATTTCCAGATGCAGACATTATGACAGCAATGCCCCAACAATGGATACTATATTTTGATGGATCGTATACACAACGAGGATCAGAAGCAGGGATCTTGTTCATCTCTCCCCAAGGACACACAATTCTGAAATCATATAGACTCATGTTTCAATGTACAAATAATGTGGCAAAATATGAAGCATTGATTATTGGGGTCAAGATAGCAATTCAATGGAAAATCATGGATTTATAGGTATATGGGGACTCTCAACTGGTTATTTATCCAGTAAATGATGAGTATCAAACAAAAGATGAAAAATTCATGCCCTACAAGCAACAAATAGATAATCTAAAACAGTCCTTTGTCAGTATCAAATTTGATCAAATTCCAAGGGTAGAGAACAAAGCTGCAGACGCTATGGCTACAATTGATTCATTACTACAAATGCTGAGAAGCATGTTTGTTATGAGTTTATGGTAGAACAAGTATCATGTCCTTCCCATTATCAATCAGAATCCGCTACCATATGCCATCTAGAAACCACTGAAACCTCCATATATGAAAAAACATATGCTTACCTGAAAGATGATATTCTTCCTCCCTATCTTTCCAGGAACCAAAAATGAAACTTTATCCGCCAATCCGCCCGACACACTTTAATTCGAGATGTCCTTTATCGTCGAGGTCTTGATGGTACCCTACTCTGATGTCTAGAACGCAACGAATCTGAAACGACCCTACAAGAAGTTCACGAGGGTATTTGTGGTACTCACTCGAGTGGAATAACTCTAGCTAAGAAACTCCTCCATTTGGGATATTACTGGCCATGCATGGAGAAAGAATCATATAAATTTGTCAAGAAATGTCAAAAATGTCAGGTTCACAGCAATCTAGTTCATGCACCAACACAAGAACTTCATCCCTTCACATCGACATGGCCTTTTTGTCAATGGGGCCTAGATCTGGTAGGAAAAATAAATCCATCTTCATCTAATGGACACAAGTTCATTATTACAGCTACAGAGTATTTCACAAAATGGATAGAGGCAGTACCTCTTACTACCATCACTGGGAAGCAGATTTCCTCTTTCATCTTGAACTACATCATCTGTCGCTATGGAATCCCTCAATCTATAATCATAGATAATGGACGACCTTTCAAGAATCAAGATGTCCAAGAGCTATGTGATAAGTTCCACATCCAACATTGTTTTTCAACACCGTACTATCCTCAAGGGAACGGCCAAGTAGAGGCCTCAAACAAAACCATACTCAAAATTCTCAAAAAGATGGTTAACGATGTTGGACGTGATTGGCATGTTCAACTCAACCCTGCACTATGGGCCTACAGAACAAGCATCAGAACACCAATGGGAGCTACACCATTTGCTTTGGTATATGGATTAAAGCCATATTGCCCATTGAAGTTGAAATTCCATCCCTTCGTGTATCACTTAGAGGTATCATTTCAGATGAAGACTATAGGGTATCTAGACTGCAGGAACTAGAATTGTTGGACGAGCGTCGTCAACAAGCTATTAATCATCTAATAGCTTATCAACAGAGGATGTCAAGAAGTTACATCACAGGGTAAAACCGAGGGTCTTTCAGGTTGGTGACTTGGTATAAAATAAAACCCTAGGAATCAGCAGGACAGGGAAAAGGGAAAATTTGAGCCTAACTGGCTTGGTCCCTTTGTCGTCATATCAGTGTATGGATCAGGAGCATATCAGCTATCAATGTCAGAAGGGGATCTTTTGATGAACCTATCAACAGTATTCATCTCTAAAAATTCTATGCTTAAAAACTCCTAGTGCACGGGGAAACTTTTGAAAAATTGTTTCCTTGATGAAAACCTGGCAAACAGGCATCTTGGCAACACAAAAATACAAAAAAAAAAAATACAAAAAAGAAAGAAAAATAGAAAAATGAGAAAAATACAAAAATACAAAGGGTGTAATCAAAGCATATGGTGAAAACCTGGAAACAGGCGTCGTATGTGATTCTAAGATCAACTTTCCCATCTATTTGGATATATATCAGGATCATTAGTTTGGTCATATCAATTCATATCATATCATGTCGTCTTGGCCATCTTTGCATCCATATCACAATCATTTTCAATAGTCAAGTATCACTCCAAAGCTTGGGGGCAACATCTGGATATCATTAGGGGCAATACAAACATATCGATTTCACCAAAGGGCAACACAACAGTATGGCAAAAAACCAAAAGCAAGATCAAAGCACAATATCAATCATCATCAGAAAAGCATCAACCATCCATATCGTATCAAAAATCCAAAAACATGTCAAAAGGTAAGTCTGCAAAAGAAACATTCAAAAACATAGGTCTGTGTCAGTCGAACTACGTGGTCTCTGCGTGTGTAACGTAGGCAAGGCTAATCTTTGATCAACCCCCGAGACCCCTAAGATAGGTTAGTAGGTTAGGTCTTTTAGTCAAAAATCTCGAAAATCCAAAAACACAAAATCAAGATGGATGATCTAAAATCTGAATAATGAATGGAACACTCTAAGTAAACAATGGATAAATTGTACTTTTTGTTTATCATTTCTTTGGAGTAACTCAATGATGTATTGAACTAGAGGAACAAGGAAAAAGAATGATATTTTTATTGTCTGCTGTCTGTACGTTAATCATATAAATGTGTGAATTGTCGGGGGATGTGCTATGCAAATGTATCACCGATGACATTCATAATTCACACACTCAAATGATTATCTCTATTGTTTACGCAATGAATGCTCAGGTCATCTCGGTTCAATTATACCTAGATGCTTGTGTTCGATTGCAATATCAAAAATCATGAAAGTAGTACTCAGGTCGTCATTGGTCTAACACATACCATTGACGCTTGTATTCACTTTCAACATTCAATAAAGCTCTATGATGAAAAAGCACAAAGTATTGTTAAAATGACAATTGTTTTGCATATAGTTGCATGTTAAAATTAGATTGCATTCATCATCATTCATTATCTGTAGAGTATTTGTTGCATAAAGGATTCCAATCAATGATTATCTAATCTACAAATAAGACTGAGTATACTTGACATAAAATCCAAAAATCATCAAAAACATGTAAGAGTCATCATCGCATCATTTAGTATCATCATTTCATCATTCATACATACATCAAATAAACTATGAATTAAATTGTACCATAAGTACATCCTGTTCATTTTACCATAACACCATTCATTACAATTATCATCTACCAACATCATATGCATACATCATTTACCATCCATACATTTAAATAAAATCACATCATTATTATCATCCGTTATCATTCATCATAAGATCATCATTCATCATCATCATCATATTTGAAAATAAAAAGCATTTATCCATCCATCCATACATATTATCACATTTTGATCACATCATATATCCATATATCATATATTCTACACATGCATTTATCATTGCATTAAAATAAAAAAATCATTCATATACATCATCACATTTAGATTTAAATCATCACAAAATCATATAATAAAAGCATCCATCACATAGAAATCATAGAACCATCATCATATCACATCAATTGCATCTCATATATATATCACAAATGTCAAGTATACAATGAAGTCTGGTCTACAAAATACATAATCAACAATGAGCTACAATCATAATATACATCATAGAGGATCACAATGGCATCTACGACCTACTACTGCCAGAGTGAGCGGGCCCAACAGGACCTGTACCACCACCACCCCCAGAAGGACCTGAATCTCTAGAATCTCTGCGTAGAGGTTGTGTCACCCCCTCACTGACTGTCCATGTATGTGTCCGCCCAGATCTCGACGGGGCATAACTAACTCGGTGCTCGGCAAGCACTGCATCATGATATCGGCCTCTGTAGAACTCTGCCTCTCGGCCAACCTGCAAAACCTCTCTCATATAATCTCCTATGGAGGTGCCATCGGCTAATCTCTGGAGAGTCTCCGCTGTCTCCTGTGCCCTCTCGGCAATCTGCCGAGCACTGTCTCGCTCAGCTGTTAGGGTATCAACCTGCATCTGCATAGCAGCTAACTGTCCCTGTACCTATGCTAAGGCCTGTGTGTGAGCCTGTTCCTGGGCCTGCATCTGAGTCTGGGTCTGCACAAGCATACCCCGAGCCTGTACCAATTGCCCCTGCAAAGTCTGGACCTGTGCCTGGAGCCCAACTATCTGCCTCTGCTACCCGACTGCTGGCACTGTCACTGCCTGCCTCTTGTGAGGCCTACTAGAAGAAGGAGCACTGTTGATGCCTGGCCCTGCCCCTTTGTCTCCTCTATTGCCGCCATCACTATCATCACCACTACTGTCAGAGCTCCTGCTACTCTCTGAACTACTACCTGATGAAGAATCATCTCCACCCCTACTATCTGTAGAACCCTCTGCTGCATCCTCCTCTACAAGTAAAGGTGTTGGCTCATCAGGGATAGTAATACGAGGATGGGGGACCAAGGCTAGGAATGCTGCATAATCCTCTATCACAGCTGCCTCTGAGATGTCTCTTCGCATGTCCCAAGAAGATGGCTATAATGTTCTGTATCCCTCTACAATAACATCATAGGACAGTGTGGGACCCTAATCAGGAATATCCATCTATCGCCATACATAATGGGCTACTCCCTATGGCATACACTGAACAATGCCATATTGTCTGTATACTCGATGGAGCAAGAATCTCTCTAATACAAATGGTGTCCGACCGATGAGGTACATAAAATCACAAAGAAATCCTAACACTACACCATCCTCATCCCACTCCTCGTAGTCAAGGTAAGGATGCCAAATAACTGTCTCGGTGTCATCAAACACCCGTCTCTAGTGCTCTAACTTGCCCATCCGGGCCTGTGTGAATCGACCTCTGTATCTGAAAACATACGGTCTGTCGACTGGTCTATCTACAATTGGAAATGGTCGACAAATAGCAAAGTGCTCCCAAGCCCACACCTGTAACAAGGTCATCCCTGCGGATAAACTACGTGCACCTAGGTACACAACCGAGTGCAGATCATGATAAAGATGCGCTAGCATGCACATCCCCCACGCATATCTGGTACCATGTACCATCATGCTCTCAAGAGTCCTACCCCAGCCAACGAGGAATCCCTTTGACCTACGATCAGGGCAAAGGAAACCTCTAATGAATCCAACTAGCACTGTTGGTAGTGTCGCATAGGAATCCGTGATCCTCTGCCATCGAACGTTCGGACCCTCTATGTCCTGATCCTGAAAAACTCTATGGAGAGCATCTCTGCTACTGGTCCCATGAGAATCATAAGTGACAATCTCCCCCATGAACGGAATGTGCAAAATACGCCACACATCCTCTGGTGTGACTGTCATCTCGTCGATGGGTAGGTGAAAGGTGTTGTGGTCACTATGCCACCTCTCAGCCAATGCAGTCAACAGACCCCGATTAATCCTAATCTGGGGCATATCAAGTAGGCTCGTAAGGCCACAATGGCCTATCACCTAAAGCTCATCTGGTGTCAGATGAGGTATCAAGTTTGTCGTCTGAGGAAACCTCTCTCGCATCTGGAGAGTACCCAGATCCTCCTATCATCATAACGAAAAATCTACAATCAGTGAACTATAACAAGAATCAAAAGTCATTCTATTATCAAGTCTATTTCAAAAGCTTTGGTATGAATTTTCGATCAAAATTCATAGGCGAACATCAAACCTCACCTATCATGAGGTTCATCAAAACATTATCTAGATCTCGCCTATCATGAGATTTATCAAATATTGAATCATTTCCTCGCCTATCATGAGGATCATCAAGAATAAGATTTATTCTCGCTTATCATGATAGTTAGTTTTATTTACATCATCCAAATCCAACATCAAAAATTTGGATTATCAATCATACCAATCAGAAGAATGGACATGATCGGAATTGACGAAATCAAGGTTCACTAAGTCAAAATCTTCAATTCTGACATGGAAGCGCTAAAACAGGCTTCCAAAGCACTAAAACCCAAAAGTGCTACTTTATTAGCTAAAAACGCTAAATCAGGGACCCAAAGCGCTAAATCTTGAAAGCGCTATTTCAACACTCTGAAGCGCTAAAATAGGCTTCTGAAGCACTAAAGGTCCCGAAGCGCTACTTTTTCACATTGAAGCGCTACAACAGTCCGTCAAAGCACCGCTTTACCAGAAACGCTAGAACAAACCCTGAAAGCACTAATCCACCGAATCAAAGCGCTAAAAGTCTCAAAGCGCCAAAATTTGGCATCAAAGCGCTAATTCTTGACTCCTATGCGCTAAATCACTGAAAGCGCTACTTTACCGACTGGAATTGCTAGAGTTTTAAACGCAAGCGTTAAAACTCAAAGCGCTAAACTACCTATTGGAAGCGCTACATCAGAATGTAAGCGCTACAACACGGCTTGAAAGCGCTAAAACTAACCTAGACACGCCTAGAGGCTAAAAAGCATAAAAAATAGAAATGCACGAATTACGAGGAGGTCGAGGGGTACATATTGGAGGTCCATATGCAGGCGGCCTTCGGTGACGTTGAACACGCTTGAATCGGTGAGTGTGGTAGGGGATAGGCATCTTGCTCCAGCTGGCAGAAAAGTTTTTATCACTAAGAATTTTTGACCTCAAAAAGCACATATGACTTTGAAAATGACCTTTTAGCACTATTTATAATTTTTGAAAGGTATTTTTGGTGGATTTTATTACATTTTGATTAATTTTATCTAGGAAATTAATTAAAACTCATCTGAGGGCTCTATTTCTTCATCATTTTGTCGGGAGATAAATTATTTTATTATCAAAACATCATCAAAACATCGGAAAATCATAAAAATTCTAAAAATTCTAAAAATCATCAGATTATTAATTTATCTCCCAAGGGGGCATATTATCATCCATCATCTGAAAATCAATGTCTGGGGCATGTTTGGAGCATACAGAATTATTTTTTTATTATCATCAATCCTGGTAGTAGCAGCAAAATTTTCTTCGAAGCAACGCATAAACACATCACTTCGAAGAGGGGCAAAATGTATACACCTAAAAATGGTCTGGAGAATTCCTATTAATTAAATACAAATTATTTGATTAATTATCCTAATTTCCTCTACTATCGAATAAATAGAAATATTTATTTATATAGTTCACATTTAAATTCATCTTAATTAAATAAACAAAATTAAATACTTTGTTCGATTTAATTATCACATCCCTATTTTATTCTATCACATCGATTCTAAATTAATTAAATAAAGATAAAACACTTTATTGATTAATTGTCATATTCTTCTGATTAATTTAATAAACAACTATCCTATAGTTTGTTTTATTAAATTATTTATCCCTCTTTTGCTAATTTAAATAAATCAAAAATATTTGAATAAAAGCACAAGGAATATTCCAATCTACATTTCCTCAAAAATGAATTAGATTTCCTATGTCTAATCCATGTCTAATCCATGTCATAATTAATGCTTTGAAACTTCACGGGAAGTTTTGGAGACAAATTTAGAATTTGATCTCTCAATCCTCTTCCATCAATCTTTCCTCTTCTCTTGCCTAGTGTTTTCATGGGTAGAGACAATCTCCATCTTTCTCTCAATCTCCTCCATCTCTCACCATTCAATTCTCCAGATTGAATCCAAGCCTCTCAAAGCTTTCCCTGTGCATTTCTACAGCCAGGAAATCTATAAATACAACCTCATTGAACCAAGAAAAGGATTCAGATAATCTGACTTTTGCACTCTTATTCTGCAGGAATTCAAGCATCAAAGCATCAAGCATTCACACATCAAGTATCAAGCAATCAAGTTTTCAACCATGGCTACCTCCTGTAGCTACAATTATTTGTTTCATGTCTATATCATGCTAGTTTAATTGATTTATCATTTAGCATTGCATTATCATCATCTCGTTCTTTGAATTGTCATTTTAACAGTCTTATTTGCTTAAACAATTTGAGAGCAATAAGGATTTAATAAATCTTTGGAGATAGAGAGCAGTATGACGCTTTTGATAGATAATTCCTTTGAATTGATTCATTTAACTTGTCTATTGATATAATGTCGTATTAAGAAGTGTCTTTTGTGCTTATTCACTTATTCACCACTTACACCCCCAGTTGGCTTAGTCACTGGTACAAGATTTGATATCTAATCTACATAGTCTATTATCCTTATGAATCCTACATCCAAAAGTTTCTTAAGTTCTACCTTGACCAATAGAGCAATTTGCGGATGCATTTTCCTCAACTTCTGCTTGACTAGCTTAATACCTGGCTGTAGTGGTAAATGATGCAATATTATGTTTGGATCCAGCCCAGGGATGTCAACATACGACCATGCAAAGTTTATTTGTCTCTTTGTGAAGAAGTCCTTAAACTCATGCTTTTTTGTCTCTGTTAAAGAAGTTGCAAAATATACCTTCCGAGGTTTCTCTTCTGTACCTATGTTGACTTCCATAGATTCTTCTACTAGCATCGGTGACCTTTCTTATTCAACGGGGAGAATATTTAAACCTCTATCCTTGGGTGCCTCTGAGAGGTTTTCACCCTCAGATACGTCCTTTATTTTGACTTTTTCTTCGTCCAAAGGCACCTTTCGGTTTTCACCTAGGGACTCATCATTTTTCCTTTTATTGTCTTTTTTCTTTTCATTTTCATTTTTGCGACTAGAGGTGTAAATAGACTCCCCAAAGTATGCCTTATCGTCCAAGTCTATGGTAAAACCTGCTTTATGGTCCCCTCTTGGTATGCCTTCTCTAAGTCCCATGAACTCAGCAATTGCTTCGTCGTTCTTGAATGCATCTATGATAGGTGTACCTTGTTGATCCCAGTCGATGAGTTCGGGAAATATAAGGGGCATGTCATCATCGGAGTTTTTAAACGTATCTATTGACAACATGAATACAGAGTGGTTGACATGGTCGTAGAAGTTTTGGACTAACTCCTTCTTATTCTTCTTCCTATGTGTCGGTATACTCTGATGTAGTACTATAGTAAGGGCAGATTCATCAGAAGATGGCTTGTCAGGTGCCCAAGATGCATGATCAAGGGTCTCCCAATAATAGTTCTCTTGCCATTCTTGTTTGGACAAGTGCTTCTTAGGATGAGGACTAGATAGTTTTGGTTTAGGTTTCACGTTGAGGTCCAATTCTCCAAATAAGGCATCTATGTTCATGGTACTAGTGGATGAAAGGGACTCCCATTCACCATCACTTGAGTAAGGGGATTCATCATAGACTGGAGGTTTGTCGTAAACTGGGGGTTTGTCGTAAACTGGGGGAAGTGGTTCATGAGATGTCTCGATGTCTGCATAATCATTCACTTCCTCTTGAAACGATGAAGAAGTACCAGGAAACTCGATTCTAAGCGGTTGACACACTAGCCCTAGATATTTCGGTTGTGGGTAGACAGTAATTGGTTTTGTCCTTCCATTCTGATATAGACCTAACCCACTGTGCCCGTCATAGCCTTCTTTTTGCATTATTTTAAAACCTTTTCCATACTAGTCCTTGGCTATTTGAATAGATGGGGAGGGGTATTCATGTTCTTCTTGATACAACCAGGAATCACCTTGATCCACAATTTCCTCACTTAACTCCCCCCATTTGGTTAATGTCATTGTAGGGGGAACATGAAATGTGACCACTGACTGTCTTCTATCCGCCATGGGTAGGCCATATGCCTTAGGTGGAATTAGTTCACTAACACAGTATGATGCCTTTATTTTGTATTCGCCACAACCCTTGTCTTGGATCTCGAGTTTTGGAGTGGATGATGGTGGTTTGAATGAAATGGACTTAGTGAGACGTGAGGGGTCAACGTATTGGGATAAAGTGGATGAAGAAGCTTCTTGGTTAACTAGCACTTGTTGTTGTGGAATTTCCTTTAGGCTTGTACAATACTGAAAAGGATCTGGATCACCATCAATGGTGATCTCTGTGCCATTATAGGAGAATTTGAGACATTGGTGGTATGTTGAAGGTACAACCTTCATTGCGTGTATCCAAGGTCTACCTAACAACAAGTTGTATGGGAGGGTGAGATCCAAGACTTGGAAGCTAGTGTTCATGATAGCTGGGCCAATTTGGATAGGGAGTGTGACAACTCCTTTGGACGATCTTTCTTCATCATTGTAAGCCTCGATGACTATACTTTTAGAGGTATCTACATAGTCTTCTGAGAATCCTAATGCCTTAACCAATTTAAGGGTACACAGGTTCAAACTTGCTCCTCCATCTACCAAGACTTGTCAGAATTTGTTTTGATGGACTAAGACTTCAAGATGTAAGGGGTCATTATGATCTGACCATTTAGTTGAGTAATCCTGTTGGGAAAAGGTGGCATGATGCGAATTGGTCAAATATCCCACCATCTCTTCGAAACGATTGACATCTAAGTCTGTAGGAACAATTGTGTTCTGTAGAGCTTTGTCAAGAATGGATCGATGCTGAGGTGATAAGGTCAACAATTCCAAGATAGATATTTGCATGGGGGTTTTACTCAATTGATCAAGAAGGTTGTACTTGAACTTGGAAGTTTGCGTAGATGGCTCGGAAGAAGGACCAGGAATAGTAATCTTATTTCTGCATGTGTTCACATTACATTTTGGATGCTTCTTAATGGTGAAGGTATCTACATTCTTGTTTGCGGCTCGGAGGTGGTTTACGATCTTTCCTTTACCATAGTCATAGTTGGTATTGTTATAGTTGGCCGATGGATTATTCTGGGTTCCCGAATTGGAGGCTTTTCCTTTTGTGTGGTCATGTAATGGGTCCGTGAAGACCTTATGATCACTGTTCTTAGTGTTTTTCTACCCACCAACCTCTATGGTTCCATTTTCAACAAAGTCTTGTATTATGTTCTTGAGTTGACGACATTGTTGGAGGTTGTGCCCTTTGGTTCGATGATAGTCACAAAAAGAGTTATCGTCCCACCATGAAGGTTTGAACTGTCCAGGATCATACTCTCTTGGTTCCAAAGGTTTGATGAGATTATGCTTAATCAATTCTTTGAAGATAGTCTCAATTGGTTGTCCTAAAGGTGTAAATTCACGTGTAGGAAATCTCCTTTGTTGTGGTCTTTGTTGTTGTGAATTTTGGACATAGTTAGCTTGTTGATCTGGACTATTCCTCATGTCTTGGTTGGGATTATAACCTCTAAGTGTGATTACTAGTCCTGTATGTACATGTTTAGAATCAACAATGCCATCATTTGTAACATTCTTGTTCCTAGACCAGAATTTGTTTCTATCATTTGGCATGTTTTGATGTTGGACAACCGAATTCATGCCTGGTGCTTTCATTTCTCCTTTGTCTATAAGGCCTTTCTCAAGGATGATTCCCTTTTGTACCAAGTCTAAGAATGAAGTACAACAGTGTACCCTTAGATCACTTCGCAATTTGGGGTTGATGTTCTCTAGGAATATTGTGACCTTTTGTTTTTCGGGTATTTCAACCGGACACCTACTAGCTAGACTTCGCCATCTCTAGAAGAAAGTGGTGAAATTTTCGCCATCTTCTTCTGTCGTGTGGCACAAGGTTGCAATTGTTACCTCATTGTCTATGTTAAAGGTGAAATGTTCGATAAACTTCTCAGCTAATTCGCCCCAAGATCATATACCATATGGTAATTTAAAGAACCATTCCAGTCCTATCCCGACAAGGGTTCGTGGAAATAGCCTCATCAAGTATGTGGGGTCATATGCTATGTCCATGCATGCTATTGAGAACTCTCTAATGTGTTCTATAGGATTCTTTCTCCCATTATACTTAGGCAAAATTGGTATAATGTATCCATGGGGGAAAGGTGTCATGTAAAGCGCTTTGTCAAAGGGACATGGACATAGGTCTTGCGCTGAGAGAGTTCGTTTTCCGGACATAGACATGTTGTCCATCTGCTGTTGAAGATTTTGCATCTTGTTTTGAAGGACATCGACTTGCATCAAGGACATGGTGTTTGTGATATTTGGATCAATGTAGGTATTTTAATATGCCATGTTCTGTGACAGATTGTGATTAGGCGAGGGAATATATCCTGTCAAGATATTCTGATTCGGTATAGGGATATTCCCTGTCTGAATGGTTTGAGTAGGTATAGGAATGCTTCCTGTCTGAAATGTTTGATTTGGAATAGGAATGCTTCATGTCTGAATGATTTGACTTGGTAAGGTATATTTCCGCCAACTTTGGTTCTCTTACCAATCGTGTTGGTGCCAAAGGGGTTGGAGGAAGTTGCCCCTACAGTGAATTGTAAACCTTGTGTTATGTTAGAAGGGGTTGTGTTTACAATTGACGATGTTTGAGTTGGTATACCAGTTGGTATTGCTGTGGTTATTTGGGGAATAGAGACCGTTGACGTTGCAGTTTGAGATGGTTGAGTTGACTGTGTTTGCAAGGTACGAATATCAAATCCTATGGGTAGTTTGGCACCTTCTGCTAGCAATTTTGCTAGATAGCGTTGGGGATCATTTGCCAAACATTCATCCATGAAGGATGCAAATTTAGGATCTTGTACTGCTATGTCTATGTCTTCTATGTAAATCTGACCATGCGTGTCCCTAGTGACATGTTTTTCTAGCAAAGGCTTGTGTGGTTGTTTACTTCCTGACGGTTGGTTTTCGAACGGATTGATGAATTCGTTGGGGTCTGTCATTGCTTTGTGTTTCTTTTGGGACCTTGTTTTGACCATGAAAAAGTTGCTCAAAATGGGTAATGCAGACTATGTCTAAAAACTGATATGACCTATGTCTATGTTTTTGGATTTTTCTGACGATAAATGACGTAGCTAAAATGGTTTCTAAAAGACGTACACTTAGCTGACGTATGATAGGACTGACGATATGCAAGATGTGAGTAGACTATGACGATAAATGAGTCTAAGACAGTATAACCTACCACCTATGGGATAAATACATGCAAAGACTTGTTTTTGACCAAGGAACCTGATTGTATGACAAGGACAGTGACAAGGTGAATTTTTCAAACTAGACTAATGAGCTGAAAAGATCCACTAGATGGGACTAAAAGTGACAAGGTTCAATGATTTTGACAAATCGACACATGAACATTTCCAATGATGAGGAAAGTTATCTATTTTGTGATATGCAATTTCCTAGGGAGTATATATATGCATGCAACTTAGGATGACTATGACTAGGATGTTTACTGTGACTAAGACGTATATGACACCTATTGATGGTAACTAAGACGTGTATGACACCTAATGATGGTAACTAAGACATATGACACCTAACGATGCAAAGTTTTGAGCAAAATTTACCAGTTTCGAATCTAAGGTTGATCTTAAGAACCTACAACAAATTATGACAATGATGTTCTAGACTCAGCTCGTGGTTTTTGATGTTTTCTGTTGACAGGAAAATGTGGTTCACCTAGCAGTTGTGGTTCATATTTTGACAGATGCGGCTTTTTGACAATGCATGCGGTGTTTCTAACAGTTGCGGTTTTTCCTATGATAGATGCGGTTTTTTGACACACATGCGGCTCAAAAACTAATAGATGCAGTTTGCATGCACACATGCGACTCGAAAACTGGTAGATGTGACTCATGATATGCAAACTATGAGAAGTGAAAAGTTTGACAGCTAGATGCGGATTTTTCCCTAACAGATGCGACTCGCTAATACACATGCGGCGTTTAAACTAACAAATGCAACTCTGTTTTCTGACAGTTGAATTTTACCCGAAAGTTGAAATTTTTCTGAAAGTTGTTGACTGACTTTGTTTGTTTGATCAAGATTTTGACGAATACAGCAAAGAGCAAACACAACAATCAATGTATTTTCAGTTTTTTTTTTATGATGGAAGGACTGATGAGACTCGAAAAAAATTACTACCTAGGATTTTAGGACAATACTTGTTGAATTCTTATTTGGATTACTCTAGCTACGCATATTTATGGCGAATGACTAGTAGCTTGACCCCACTGGCTCCCCTCCACGACACTCACTTATACGGGGCAGCCAAGCTACTGTATCCATGAAACTCCCATGTCATACATTTCATTTCCAAACATAAACCGTAAGAATATAAGACGGCTTCACAGGGCCGACCTTGCTACGCCAACAAGTAGGTAGGATTTTGGTAACTCTACAACAAGGTGTTTAATAAGGGCATTCCATTCGTGGGACACTATCCAACATCGACGAGAGTCCATTTCTATCCATCTCATCGGAATAGTGCATGTGATTCTTGGGCTTTCCCCAAGAATCCACTTTTCTATACCGGCTGGAAGTCGCTTGGCTTTAGCGTGCTACCGGTCTGAGTCATCTTGGGGTGAGTACTTTTTCCCACCAAGACAGGCCCAAGTTCTAGAGTCAAAAACCATTTCTCTTACACCCAGGATTGCATGATTGTGCAAGGGGAGAGAATACTTCGGTGTACTGAATCGTAAGGGTTACAGATACGTGCAAAGCACCAAACAAAGAAGACAGTAGTTCTTTTTAATCCAAATGACAATTTTCTATCTATCAATCAAAAAATTCATTTTAATCCCACACGATGATTATCTATCTACCAAATAAAAGCTTGCTTAAATAAATGAATTAACACAAAGGCATTAGGTCCTGCATGCAAATTCATCAGTAGTTTATTGTTCTTCAGCTTTCGTCCTGCAGAAAAATTGTCTTATGTTTTTAAATATCCTCTATGCTTCATCCTGCAAACACTATGTTATTCCTCCTTAACACAACTGACACAAACATTAGTGAAAACCCAAACAACTAATAAAAATGAAAAGTGAAAATATGGATGCACGAAAATCGATAAAAAAGTGAGAAAAATGTTACCAGCCAGATGTGGCTTTTGGAGCCACAGATGCGGTTTGATTGTTGACAGGCGGATGCGGTTCGTGACTTCGCAGATGCGGCCTTTTATGATAGATGCGTCTCTGTTTTTCACAGATACGGTTCGTGGATGCAGATGCATCATTTTGCTGAACAGATGCGGTGCGCCGTACAAAAACCTGCAAAAAAGAACAGAAAATGAAAAAATGGAAAGACGAAAATATGTGCGGATTTTGAAGTGTGTTCACGTCGAATTCACCAAATGTAACATCTTAGATTTTTCTGCATAGCATGACTAGATAAACAAAGTTAAATCCTAATCTAAACAATCTAAAATCTAACAACAAAGAATGAGGAAATAAACTAAACTAATAAAACCAAAATGATCTCACCGAATTTGCATTTATCCCTTCGAATTATCTTGATTGTTCTTCTCCATTTTGCCTTTTCAATATTCTTGCCCTCATATTTATGTGTTTCAATGCAAGTATAGTATTGTCGAGTGTCTAAGCAAAATATCGAAGTAGAATCTCTTCTCAAAAGTATGTGATTTCGGGAGGAGGAATAATGATTGTGACAAGCCATTTTATAAATTTTGTGTTTTCGAACGATCGGCTCAGATTGAAAGAGAGATTGACGGACGAGATTGATGAATGCCATGCGATGTGAGTTATGTGTCAAATAGAACATGAGTTAGAACGCGAGTTAGAACACGATTTTAGGAAAGACTGAAGATAGAGACTAATTTAGAACGTGAGTTAGAACACAAGTTCAGATCTTAATCTCCAAAAATAGAAGAAATAGACTTTGTATGCAAAAGCCAAAGTTGGAACTCGAAGACTTCATGCATTCGAATGCAAAATAGGAGTTAGAACTAGTTAATCGACCAGTTGTAACGGAGAGTCTTCTCGCAGAAATAAACACGGAGATAACTGAAGAACTAAAAATAGATCTCGAGTCAGAAGGTGAGTGAATGAATTAGATAACTGAATGATAGAGGAATGTGACATAAATAATCAAATATGAATTAAATGTTAATTTAATTCAACATTCGAAAATGAAAGATTTTAATTAAATAAATAAAGTAATTTATTTAATTTGACTGTTTGAAAGGATAATATGAATAATTAAATAATAAATATTTAATTATAGATAAAGGGGGTTAAATGAATAATTAAATAAAGATATTTAATTATAGTTGGAAAAGTATGATAAAGGGGTAATTAAATAATAATTTATTTAATTGATAGATAAAGGGGTTAAAATTAATTAGTTCGCAACATAATTAAATAAATATGATTTATTTAATTAATCAAGTTGAATAAAGATTAATAATGAATTAATTAAAAAGGGGTATTTAATTAATAGAGGAAATATGTGTTGAAAAGGTTAATTAAATAATATACATTATTTAATCAAGATGACAGACTATAGAAAATTATGTCGAAATGTGTACTCGCAGGCCTAGACCAATTTTCGGTATCTACACATCCTGCAAGTACCCAAATTTATTGTATCCCTGGTAGAAAAGTGTAGCTCTCTCATATTCTAGAGGCTGAACCCATTTGCCAAAATTGGATTTTAAGGTAATGGAAGTGGGTAAAACTATGTTAACCACCACATTAACACAAATTATTACATAGACTAACCTTGCTTTACGAAGAGTGACATTGTCAATGGTGACCAAGGAACCCAAGGAATCTGCTATTCCATTAAAAAGCTTCTAATGCCAGAACTCCAGAGGCAACCCAGGGAGTCTAACCTAGGTTGGGGTGACTTTCCCCAAATCAGTAGAGGCATCAAACCCTGGTTTCCACTTGCATAAAGACAAATATTTTTAAAACCACTATGTAAAGCCCACACTCCCCCTGTAAGGACCTTTATCATATCCTCAGGGATAACAAAGGTAAACATAAAAAGATCCTTGGGCATAACACTTATAGAAACACTGCCTTTGAGTTTCCAAGTGTCAAAGGCCCATTTCATACCTGGTCAATGTTGGGTTGCCCAACAAAGAATTTCCCAACCAAGGACAGCTTCAACCCCTCCATAACATCATTCAAAATATCATCTAGGACATCAAATACATCCCCCACCACTATACAAAAAGCTGTCACAGACTTCTGAGACCTGTCCTTGTTGACGTTTGTCCTCCAACAAGTTTTTCCACAAAGGAGGCCTTATGGGCATTTGGGCCAAAACAAGACTTGCCTTCAGGAGAGAAAGTCAAGTTTTTCGAACCCCCAGACACCGAAATATGCTCAGAGCACAGGGGAGTCCTCCCACACGGAGATGCAACAATATTCTGGCAAACAACAAGCTGCTTTGGTGGGGGAGCCTCCCTCAGGCCCCCTCCAAGTTGATTCATCGAGTAGCAAAGTTGCAGGAATTCAAAATAACGTTCTAAAATGTTAGTATGTAAATTATTCTACAAAACCCTCATCACATTTGAATCCAAAAGTATGAACTATAAAATTGCTATGTACTTAGTAGTAGGATATTATTTGATATTACTATTATGGGTTTAATTTTTATCTAATAAATAACATGTTTCTGAATTATAAATTAATCAAGTGAATGGACTTTGATTACTTTATGAATTTATATTGGTTTATGTCTATGTGTTTAGATAGAATTCAACTTGTGGACCTTCAATGTTACTTGTATATTGACCAACAATTTTGACCCCAAGACCTATAAGACCTCAAGTGTATAAATTTATGGATCACTTTATATGGCATGTATCTAGGTCTTGACCTAACCAATATTTATGAATCCTTGTGATATATTAATTATGTGTACTTGAAAATAATATGACTCCACATATCTGAACCAAGTCTGGTATAAGTGCAAATAGTTAACTAGTTGTCACCAATATCGTGTAGGTGATGGATGATCAGTGCTATCTTTTGTATCTTAAGGATTCAAGATTTCACTAGTAGCATAGAGGTGAATATGTTAAGATCTATACACATGGTATGATAGGGATTACCTAATTCACACTATTACCATGCAATTAATAGATGATATAAACTACCCCATGCCCTATTGGACTAAATTTTTCCAATGGCGTGGAGGCAATAGATGTTAGGATGATCCACTAGCTCAAAAGGTTTAAAGAGTAATGAAAATCTTATTAATTCCATTATGTGATGTGTATTGATACACTTACACCTTAGTTAGTGATGATCACACATAGTATGGGATGCTTTTTCATCATCATAGCTGGTGTAGCGAACTAAGATAAAGGATGAGACCCATATCATAGTATGGGATGCATTAGCATTGATTTTTTTGGTATCCACTTTCTTAAGTTAGTTGGTCACTATATATGTTTGAGTTAATAATTATGTACTTGTGTAAAAATGGCCTTAAGTGTTTTCCACGTTGTTATACTCATGTCCTTGCTAGTGATGGAAAAAAGTAGTATGGGATGCTTGAAATTTTCATCATAGATGGTAGTGGATTGGAAAAAAGAATGGGACATACAGTGTAGTATGGATACACTAACATTCCTCTTATTGGTTAGGATGTATTTAAGAGATTATGTGTTAGTGAATTAGTAAAGGGGAATATGATTTCATTAAGGTCGCAACCACTTCCACGCCTATGTGAACATGTGATTTTTAAACTATTCACATTATACATGTGTTGGGTACATGAGCTAGTCACATTGTGTATATGTGATGCACATGCACAAGTTATAATATTATGTATATGTAATGTATGTATGAATTATTCACTCTAGGTATATGTGATGTATGCATAAGCTAGCCACCTTGTGTATAATTGATGTATTCTTGAGATAATCACCATGTATAGGTATGAGATGTATCAGATCTATTCACATTAAATGTATATATGATATATAAGCCAAAACTAGCCTTGTTGTGTATAGATGTTGTATGCTTGATCTAATCACTATGTGAATGCATGATATAATGATACATATGGTCCTTATGTGGTTTTGTGTTTTCGTACACTAATTTTGTTATGGAACAAACACTTGATTGGAATGTGTTTGTTATCATTCTATTATAGTTGGATTAAATTGGAAGCATAAAATCAATGAATAGTTATATTTAAATAGAAAGTCAAAGATCTCATCCCAAATGCGAGGATGAAATTTCTCTATTATTGGTGTTTGAACTATGGAGCCTTTGATTCCCAAAAAGGGATACGTAGATAGGGACATTATGAATGAACCATTGAGGTATAAGTCTAGGTCTAGGAGTGACATTTCTAAGGTGGATAGAAGTTGCTTGATCACTTAAAATATTACTCAAAGTTTAATGATAATGATATGAAAAAAGTAGTAGTAACATGGGTGCATATTACAACAAGTCATATATATAAGCTACAAAATAGAGGGTCAAGTCCATGAAATAAATGCATAGCATAGACCTATGGAATGTGAAGGCAAAAAGGAAAATTGCATGTTGTGAGGGAAGTGAAGAAATTTATGAGGGAAAAAAATGGTGGGGAGTAGAGATCTTGACATGTAAATTATAATTTAAAAGTTAAAAATAAATGAGAGAAGTCCATAATTCAAGCTAATGGAAGTGTAGTAATATGAGGTAGGAAAGCCACCAAAATATTGTAGGGAGGAAAGGTCATGATTCTAGAGTGTAGAGGTAGGAACACAAGCTATAAACTACATGGGAAAATAATTTCATGTGCAAGGAAAAGTGTAGAGAAGGGGAGCACAAGTGCAAGAGACATGCTTGCAAGGGTTGTAAGGTTATGTGTGAATCCCACTAGCTTTCCCAAAAGTAAATTCCTTGAAGACATGGAGTGTGAAAGAAATAAAAAAATGTGCATAGGTTACTAGGAGGCAAACATGCATGTAAGGGACATAAGTCCACACATAAAAGAAAGTGCAAGAAGAAGAGAGAAAAAAACAAGATACTAATACATATAAGATAGATTATATCACAATGCCCAAAATCAAACCACTTAGAATATTGTAGACCTATGGGGATGTGAAGAAAAATTACAAACATGCAAATTACAAGTCAAACCCAAAAAAATTCCTAAGAAGATATTTATAAATAAGAACATAGGACCCCAAACATGAAAATTTAGCAATGAGGTCCAAAGCAAAGGCCAAGAAGGACGTGGGATGCAACATAAAACACAATCATATTATAGGGGTCCATTGAAGGAAATCTTATAATAGTTATCCATTATGTGCAAAATGAGGAATGGGGGAGGATTGAGGGTATAAAACATGAGAATTCAGGAGGCCAACTAATAAGGCAATCCTATCTTCAAATTGAAGATATGTATTGTAGTAGTCTTGAAGCTTTGAGGAAAAAGTTTCTCAAGGCTCTAACCATTTGGACTATAAGTAGGCTTTATAAATCTTATCTTTGATATGCATTTATATTTTCCTTCTAACAAATAAATTAAAAATTTATGTGGAGGAAGTCTACTCATGTCAATACTTACAAGGCCAAACAAACCAAAAGCCTTGGTGTACCAACTCTAGAGTAGATCTTGTATTGTGCTAGATGCATGGAGGATTTGAATGCTTGATATGTATAATTTAAGAAAGCACTCAAAGTATTGACCATCCATTTATATATTACAATTACTACTTGAAAGATCACAACAATAATGATTATGACAATATCAAATTCAACAAAAATAATGTCTTAACGAATTAATCTTACAACATAAAGATGCTTATGTGATGTAAAATTTAACTCTTTCAATTTAGTTTTAGTTAACTTTCTTAAAATAACACTTTTAAATTTTAATTATATATTAGAAAAATAATTAAAAATATAAGTTTTAATTTAAATATAAATACTCCCAAAATTAGAATAAAAAACACTCGATAACATACATTTTACTCAATCTAAACTCAACAACTAATGATAAAATAAAATATCTTTATATTTGGGAAATAATATGTTTAAAAGAATGCCCTTCGAAGGTTAAAAACCATACCTAGGATCTACCATGAGGGAAACCGCTTGGTCTTACAACACAAACTCCAAATCTTTCCTTTAAGTTGAATCACTTTACACTGTTTATCTCTTCGGTTTCTTCAATTTGCACCAAAATTTCTGAATCCACAACTTTCCTCCAAGAATACGTAAGCAAATTGAACTGAAGAATTACTTTTCTGAGCTCGGACTCGCTGTTTATTGGCAATCGGATGGATCAAACGAGTTATCCCAATGGGAAGGCACAGCAGATTGTTAGTATAAAAATCTTGTCTCGCCTATCTATGAATTTCATTTAACAATATTTAATGTGAATAAATTTGAGAGCAAAATCTCTATAAATGGCAGACTTGTTTGATACAAGACCTCCAACAACGATTGCAGGGCTCACCAGTTCATCCACAGCAACTAGTACGATAATATATTTTCGCATTTCCTTCGGATCTCTTTTTGGTTGAGCAATTTGTGTGAATTGTAACTGTGTTCTGCTTAATTTTATCTTGTTTTTTAGGCAATTGCACCGCTGAATGTGCCGTTTCAGCTTTCCTTTATAGGGACGATGCAGTTTCGGATGGCTGTTCTTCCAATTCTACTCAAAGCAGTATGCTTCTTACCTCGTTTTTAACTTCACGGTTTCCTTTAATGTTAGTCAAAAAATGCCGAAATTGAACTACTTTTAAGTCCATTTCAGGAGTTTCCTTGCAGCTAAGCTTATAAATTTAAGAATTTCTAATTTAGTAAGAATAACGGTAAAACAAAGAAAATCAGTCAAATAACCGAGAAATTTACCTGCATTTGATAAGCTTCTTACCTCATCCTAATTGCACTACAGAATTTCCAGAGGAATACTTTAAGGCTGAGCTTTGTTTGTAGAGAATTTTGAAGCTAAAGTAACGACATTAATGAAATAAAGAAAAGCAGTTAAATAACGGATAAATTTGCAATTATATTCATGGATCAGCTGCGTGAAAGCTAATCAACCCACACAGAAAGATAAATTTATCCAAATTCAATACACTTTTAGCTCATTTTGATCCCGTTCTGAGTTTTCCTGTAAAACTTAAATTAATTAATTGAGATCTTAAAGTTCGGTTTAAATAAAGCGAAGTTTATTTAATATAGTAAGCTTCTTAGCTCATTTGAATATATTTCAGAGTTTTCCTTTTAAAGCTTGTCTTTGTTATTTGAAAACTTTCAATTTATTTAAACGAAAAAGGGAAAAAATAAATAAACAGAGGAATTTACCCATATTTAGTCGGCTTCTTAGCTCATTTTAGTCCAACATGACAGTTTTTTCCTGCAAAGCTTAGCTTAATTATTTGAAATAATTAAATTTAGTTAAAATAACAGTGAAAAAGGAAAAACAGCAGCATAGCGGAGAAATTTAATTAAAATTCGTCGTCTTGGATCATATCAACCTCAGTTAAATTTTTTTCTTTAAATTGTAGCGTAATTGTTTTAGGTATTTGAATCTAGCTGAAGTAGCAGCGAAACAACGGGGACATTTACCTGAATTATTGAACTTCGAATCTCAGTTTAACCTCATTTCACAGTTTTCCTTTAAAGCTAGCTGAATTGTTTAGATATTTAAATCCTTCTAATATAGAAGTGAAAAATTGATACCTGTAAAATAATAGGCACATTCACTTGAATCTAGGGAGATTCTTAGCTCATTTAGGCTTCTGTTCACGGTTTTCCTTTATCGTTTCATTTAATTATTTCAGATATATAAATATAGATAAGATATTATTGAAATGAGAGAAAAAATCAGTGCATTTCGCTTAAATTTATTAGGATTCTTGGCTTACTTTAGCCTCACCTTACAGTTTTCGTTACTTTAGTTTTCTAAATAAATGAGGAATAATTACTTTAAGGCAAAGCCTGCGTTAGTGTGCCTGGTTCATGGCCTCAGAAATAACACTTTGTTGGAAGTGGCCCTTAAACTCTAAAATATCATATAAGATCCAAAATTTTCCAGTAAATTATAGGGAAGTCCAGTATGTGAAATTTTTGTTGCTTAAATGTATTTGGTTTTACCCTTGTTATTTTTGAGCCACCTGTTTAGAACAGGCTGACAGCAAATCAAAACAGATATCCTTACCAGAAAATAAATTGAACTGCACACGAAGAAGTCTTTTGATATTCCTTTGGACGTACAAAAACTTGCTAAACTATGTGGAATTTGTTTAGATTTTATTGATTTTATCTTCAACAGGCCAGAGCATTGGGATGCTCTGTAAGATTAAAATAGTTCAATTAAAATGTTAATATATTTGAGTTTAAAAACATTTTGATGATGTTTTATTATACTTGACAGTCAATGAGTTCTTTTTGCTAATGTGTTCTAATTTTAGTCTTGAATTTACGAACATTTATCTGACAATTTTTTATATTAGGCTTAGTTAAAGGAGGCTTTTTTTTAGACAGGGGTAATAGGTAGCATAAGATGCTATCAAGGGGTAGCTCATATATTGTTGAAACATGAAATTACATAGTAGGTTTGTGGTGGAGGATGACCCGAAGGCCCTCCACAGCTTCAGTGACTCTTTCGATCTGCCCTGGAGAGAAAAGGTCAGGATAGTTTCCCAGGAAGAAGTTAAAAGTCTCCATATTGTTTCTTCTGATTCCCTCAGACAGGAGGTTAGTGCTTCTTTCACGTCTTTGTTGCGTCTTGCCATTGGGGCGTCAACGATCCTGCCCAAACCGCCATTGTTCGGGTGTTTGTTGAAATTTTTGATGGCATGAAGAGTGTCGGCTTTCCATGTCTCCCATGTGAAGGCGTTCACTGCAAGTTTGCCCCCAGAGCTTCCTGCTGAGGATGAGGATAATGTTGCTCGGGAAGATCCCCACCAATCTGTCGTCATGAATGTGTCCTCTATCAAAGGCGTTTCTTCCAATCACCTTTAGCATTGCTTGTGCCACCTCGTCGGATTGGTAGTTAAATAGGCATCAGATCTGTGAAAGGGGGCCTCAGCCGGACAAGCGCAGACCGAGTCGTTAATCTGCATTTTTGTTTTGAGTTGAATGACGGGGAACACTGATTTATAGAGGTAGTTGCCAGACAAATCAATTGTGTTTTTAATGACCCGTGAACTGAGGAATGGGTGAAAACACAACGGTGCGATTCGGTTGGCAAATTAACCCAGCAAAGTGGGTTATCCGAGATGATCAAATCATTTGTTTGTTCGCATCCTCTGTTTGCTAGATAGTCGGCCGTGCGATTTGCTTCCCGGAAGCAGTGGCGGTTGATGAAGCAGTCTATTCTCTCAGAGTCTCAAGTACCGCCCAAATCTTTTCTGCAATATTTTGCAGTTGATAGAAGTAATTATATTAGCGATTATTTTTACAATTAATCTAATTTAAATTTCAAATTTTAATTGTTTAATTTTTCAAGTAATATATTTTTAATTTTAATTTTTTTCAAAAGAAATCCTTTATAATTATTTGTGAACATTAATAATAATTTTAATTTCAAAATATCTAATTTTCAATTCTTTTAACTTTGCAGGCAGTGAAGCAGAAGAAAATAATTGAAGACCAGCAGCTTAGTTTTAAGAGACAGATGGAATCACAAAGAGATTTGCAGCTAATGTTGGAGGTGCGTAATTTTTTTCTATGAAGGCTGCTTTTAACTAAGATTTATGCTAAAAGAAAAAATCTCTATATTGGACTATATTGAGTGATTATTTTCAACGAACCTAACTTGCCCTGCGCTGGGATGAACTGGGCAACACCAGTGACCAAGGGAAGAAAGTTCGATTCCATGGTTCTATTATAGATCATCTGCTCAAGATCCAAGTCCATTTGTCTATGACGCGGTTAACTTATTAGGGGCTTTAGTCATTCGATAGGGAAAATGCCTTTACTTATTCCTCTGTTTACAGGAGAAAATTGAATAATGTTTATATGTTCGTTCATATAATGTTAAGTTATCTTTTTCAGGAATCAGCAGACATGTACGCAGGCTTGGAATTCGAGTATGACAATAAGAAACTGGAATTTGAAAGTCTGAAGTACCGGATTCGTAAGCTTATATTCAGTTGTGCTTCCATTCTAGGGTCTGTGAGGTAAGGGCTCACTTCGATTATTGAGACCCTGCATTTATTTGGTATTCCTCTGAAAATTTGGAGTAATGTAATTTAAAACTATTCAGTAGTAACTTAGAATCAAAGCATCCTTGCAGATGGGCGCAGCTTTTATTTTTCTACTATCTACTTAATGTTGCAGCGTATTGATAAATCACGGATGAAAGGAGTTCTTTTCAGATATAAGAAGTTGTTATCATATATGGAATCGGATCTTCTGATAAAATTCTTCTTTTGTTTGCCTATAATGTCGAGATAAGATATCGGTTTTTTTAATACAATCCAAGGTTGTACACTGAGAACATTATTTCTAATCCACTGCATTCTTTTGTTGCTTTGCAGAGCTTTGTTGCAGAGGGATAGAGATTTACCAGAGCTAATGGTGCTGCTGCAGAGTAAAGGTGATATAATGGGTGTCTTTACACTCTACATACAAAAAACATGCGCTAATGGATTGCTTGATGCTTCTCAGCATTTTAAATTTTTATGTATATAGCAGAGTGATATTAGTGTTTTTTGCGGTAGATTTTCTCTGTGTATGTCAAGGGATCATTGTGGAGGCGGCCACAGATCTTTTAGATTCATGCCACCAGCATAACACTGAATCAATGTCTGCGACCTTATTATTACTGCAAAGAATATCTGAACTTCCAGACGGTATGCATGTAACCTCTCAAATCATCTGCTAGAAAAATATTATGATTCTAGCTCTATCTTGAATAGACATGCATACTTGTGCCACAAATAAGTTAATGTTGCATTATTTTAACTGTTTTATTTGTGGATTTTCGACAGGAAGGAATACACTAATTGAGCTTGAAATGGATCATAACAGAGAGAACCAAAATGACAGGAAAACACTACTATGGGTATTTATCTGTGGTTTCCTTCTCTTTATATGTGTATTAGGCATGGAAAGCAAAGTCAACAATGCCATTCTAATTTGTGCTTTTTCAGGCACTGGTCGTGCTTTTCTGCAAACAATCCAGTTGTCGCCATAACATAGTCATGATTATGTTGGTAAGGATTTTCACCATTTTAATTAGCATATTTGTATTAATTATATAGAGTTTTTAAAAACACGCTTAATCATAAAAGAGGTTTATGTTATAGAAATAGACAATAAGCTATAATTATATTTAAGGGATAACAAATTAAATTTAAATTATAATATTAAATATATAAAGGAGTTGAGTATAATTAATTGATTGAAGTTAATTAAGAGGTATTGAAATTAGATATGGGTTAAATAGTAAAGAGATGGAATTAGGTGTTTATTCCAAAAAATAATATAATATGAATTTGAATTGTTATGATGGTGTGATAAAGAGATAGAAAACGAAATTTGGTATCAAATATGAAGTTTGGGGCTTGATTTGAGATCTCCGAAGACAACTCAACTTGTGCAATTTGCTCAAGGTGGTGTGATTCTATCATGATGGCATGATCTTGTTTAGAGCAAGGATGGGCCTTCTATACTTGTATAAGAGATTTTCCTAATGCATATTTGCTAAGGAAATACTAGGTGGTGCTAAGAAACATGTTGGGACATGCTATAGTAGTGGGGAATAGTGTTTTTCTTCCTTGTTAGAAGTTAGGCCTTTGACCTAAGTCAATGCTAATAAAATAGTGAGTTAACAATGAAGTTGCACCCTAATATAGTCAAAGTATTCTATAGGTGGAGCCTACAAGTGTTTGTGACAAATACATGTAGATACATTATCTACTATTTTTTGCCACAAAATCCATGATAGTATAAGTACCTAGTGTGATTGTAATAATCCCACCTATATTAATACTCATTTTTTTTTACAAAACTCCCTAACTTAATCGATTAAATATCTTCCATCTAATTTAGAAGTGTTGAATTCATAGCTTTTCCAACCATAGTTGCGGTGATGACTCTATGCCACCACTCATATACTTACACTATAATGACTTAAGCTTCTAATTTCAGAGTTATCCCTAGACCTAGACCTAAACCTAAAGGTTAATTCATAATGTCCTTGCCTACGTATCTCTATTGGGAATCAAAGGCTTTGTAGTTCATACACTAGTAATAAAGAAAGTACATCCTCACATATGGGATGGGATCTTTGACCTTGATTTTAAACTATAACTATTCATCGAGGTATATGCTTTGAATTTAATCCCAATACAATAAATGATATCAATCACATCTAATCAAGTGTTGATTCCATGTCAATATTAGTGTACAAACACCCATCAAACCAAACAAGGACCATATCATTCCAAAATCAAGCTTCTCATAGTGATTGGATCAAGCATACATCATCTATATACATCATGGATAACTCTCACTTGGTCACACATACATAGGTGATTATCTCTTATATGCTACACAAGTACACATAGGGGTTAGTTCAAGCATATATTATATATACATAGGGTGACTAGCTCATACCCAAATCAAAGACCTGTACACATGATTGCTAGCTTAGCCATATGTCACATATGCATAGTGTGAATAGTTCACTTACATCATAAATACATAATATGGTAAATAGTGCATACATCACATATACATAGTGTGAGTAGCTCAAGCACCCAACATATATGCACAATGTGAGTAACTTAATAACTTCACAAGTACACATAGTTATCAACTCATAAAAATAGTTGTAGCCTTACTACAACCATATTTTCCTTCTCTTATTTAATTAACACATGTAAGCTTGTTTGAACATCCCATTCAGAAAAAGAATTTAAGTGTATCCCTTGCTACACCATGGGTCCCATCTTTTTCTATTTTTACACAAGTATGCATTAATTAAATGACACATACATAGTAACCAATTAGTAATGGGAAGTGGATGTGACACTATTGCATTCATTGTCCTATTACTTAGTTCACTCTCACTCACTCTTTTAAGTGTGCATCTCAACCCAAAAAAAGAATGTTTATGCATCCCATACTACATCATGGGTCCCATCATTTTTCTCAAATCTTTGCATTAGTTATGATGATATAAATTAATCACCATTATCATTGGCTAAGGTGTAAGTGTAACAACAAACATCATATAAAGCCATTAAAAATATTTCTACAACTCTTTGAACCTTTGAAGTCAATAGATTATGATATCTATCACCACCACACCACTAGAAAAAGTTAGTCTAACTTGGTATGGGGTAACTTTTGGATCGATCACTTTCATCATAATGATGAAAGTCAACTAATACCTACCATACTATGGGTAACTCTTGACATTCATCACCTCTGTACTATTAATGATAGTTGTCCAAGCCCTAAGATATGACAATTAGCCCTAAGCATCTATCTCATACATAATATTGGTGATACCCAAATAGATCACTCCTACATCATATCATGGATAACTCCTAGAATCCTCCACCTTTATGCTACTAGTGAAATTTGGATAATCTATAAGAAATGGTAGATAACACCTAGTATCCATCACGTATATAGTACTGGTGAGATTTGTCTATCTGTACACCTATGTTATATTCAAGTTCAACATGCAAGTTCGTCTTATAAACAAGTACACATAATCTAAAAATCTCCAAAATTCATAAATACTAGTAAAGTTAACCTTGTTATAAGCCACATAAATTGATCCATATGTTGGACACACCAAAATACTGAGAGGGGGGGTGAATTAGTATCCTATAAAATCTCAAACATTTGAAACAAATAAAAGCTTTAAACTCTACCGCATGAACAAGAACATGAAAGATGAAGACAATGAACAACATAATATAACACCAGACATACATAGAAAATCCCACAGGGGAAAAACCACAGTGAGAAAAGCTGCTAGGAGCTACTGTCCTAATCCAACCTCACAAGATGAATAACATTTACAACTTTATTTTAGGGCTACAACCCAAGGAAGCTACAACTCCCTGATTACAGTTTTAGGGTCACTCCCAAGAAAGCTATAACTACCCAATTACAGTTGTAGGGTCACTCCAAAGGAAGTTGCAACTCCATGATGTGAGCACACACTCAAGAATGATTACAGAATGATAATCCTTCCATTGTCTAAAATTGACAATTAAGCTCAATCTCTTTTAATGATTGCAATTATGCTTTGTCACTTCTTCAAATGTCTTCTCAGCTGCCTACTAGATCACTACTTTCAAAAATCAAGAAGTAATTACCTTAGGCTCACTGCCTCCAATAAATAGTTAATCACACTTCTTTAAATGCGTCTTGTCACAAGGATATGATCAAAATGAAATCAAGCAGGATCAACAATAATTGCTCTTTCTATTTTAGTCACTTACACAATCATCATCATTTCTCGCATCTTCAACACCCTAGATCAATTTATTTTACCATTTATACATGATCTTACATTGATTACATTTCACATGTCGACCTACAACAAAAATATT
This sequence comes from Sequoiadendron giganteum, assembly GCA_007115665.2. Lineage (NCBI taxonomy): Eukaryota > Viridiplantae > Streptophyta > Pinopsida > Cupressales > Cupressaceae > Sequoiadendron > Sequoiadendron giganteum. The sequence continues at coordinate 452,835,245 of CM021103.1, read as the reverse complement.
ACATCTATGAGTCATCCAAAGATAAAACAACCAACATGAAACATGTAGAGGACAAGACCCAAAATGCCTTGGGGATCCCAACACACACTTAAACTTATCCCAAACTATCTTCACACCTTTGATCTTCTATTGAAATCATTTGCACACTTTGTAAATACAAATTAGGTCAGCCATAAATAAGAAAACATGAAATATATAGCATGTTGGCCATCACATCCATTGGTGGTACACAAGAATAATAAAACATTAATTGCATCTCTTCCAAATGAGTCACCATGACCCATACAACATCTTCAATCAATCCTAAGCTCTGCTCACACTTGAACTTGTTGCGCACACCACCAACATACCTTAGTCGACCCTAGCAGAAGCATAAGACAACACAACATTCATTTTGGACCACAACCTATATCGGAGAAGCCAAAAAACACTTTATGGAACATCAAAAAGCATAACATGATGTTCAAGAAAATTCACATACATCCCTTTCTCAAATTCATGCAACAACAAGCTGGTGCAAGCAAACAAACATGAAATGGTCAGTCTCCAAACAATACAGTTAAATAAACTGTCACTTCCAAACTTATCTACAAAAGGATTATTGACATGAAACTTTGGATATAACACCTTCACATATCAATGAACTTAATTTCTAAACCACACAACCATATCTACAAGTGCAGAGATATGCAAAACCAATCTTTATAACTTTGACAATAACCTCATAGAATCAACACAAACTTCAATTCGTCACTCTCAAAACATCTTTCCGATGACCAAAAGTTTTGAAACTTGGACCACACATGCCTTGACACAATACAAAGCTATCCTCAAACTGCAGGGGTAAAACATCATCAACAAAGAAATGCACAGCATTTCTTAGACTCTGGCAACCAAACAACTAGACTTCAACACTCTTCATAGAAATTTTGACATCAATGACAATAAAACTACAATAATCTCCGCCTTTGGCATTGATGGAAAAACCAATCTGATGTGTATATTCTCTCCCCCTTTGACATCAAGGATAAAGGGAAAATGGAATTTCTCTCCCTTTTTGGTGCACATTCTCTCCCTATTAGCGACAACCACTACCTTCTCCCCCTGAGAGGTAGCCCCCATTAGTCTAGGAATAAAGATATGACTTGAATTACTCCCCCTAGATAGATGCACCAACTATGCATCTAGCAAGAAGAAGGAGGAAAATTTACCCCTAACTTCTACTTGAAATATTTAAATGTATCCTTTGCAAGTGACTTTGTGAAAATGTTTGCAACTTGATTCTTTGTAGATACATACTCCAACTTCACTTCTTTATCTGCAACCTTTTCTCTTAGAAAGTGATACCTGATTGATATGTGCCTGGTTCTAGAATACATCATTGGATTCTTTAAAATATTGATAGCACTTGTATTATCACATAGAATAGGAATGGGCTCATCAAACTTTATCTATATGTCCTTCAGTGTTTGATTCATCCACAATAATTGAGTACAACAAGATTCTCTAACAATATACTCTGCTTCTACTATTGATAGAGACATTGAATCTTGCTTCTTACTATGTCATGAAACCAACCTATTTCCCAATAATAAAAAACCACCACTAGTACTCCTATCATCAATACAACTAGCCCAATCAACATCAGTGTATGCACTCATATCAAAGTCATCACCTTTTGGATACCATAATCCATAATCTAGAGTGCTCTTCAAATATCTAAAGATTCTTTTGACTACCTTCAAATGACTTTCTTTAGGATTAGCTTGAAATATTTCAACCAAACATACCACATGCATAATATTAGGTCTTGAAGTAGTTAAGTACAACAAACTTCCAATCATAGAACTATATAGAATCTGATCAACCAAGGGAGACTCATCATCTTTGCTCAGATGACAACCAATTACCATAGGAGTACTCACCGATTTGCAATCTTCCATACCAAACTTCTTCAACATTTCCTTGACATACTTTGCTTGAGAAATAATGATATACCATCATCTAGCTAAGCAATTTGAAGACCAAGAAAGAAGGATAACTCACCTATCATAGATATTTCAAACTCCTTTTGCATTTCTTCAGAAAAATTCTTGCATATTTCATCATTTCTACCAAAGATTATATCAACATATACAACAACTATCAAAATTATTTCATCCTCAATCTTGAAGTAGAGATTACTATCTGCGATACCTTTCTTGGAACCTTGCAGAAGCAAGTACTTGTCCAATCTTGCAGACCAAGCCCTAGGAGCTTGTTTGAGACCATACAATGCCTTTTTGAGTCTACACACCATTTTTGGATCTTCTGATAAGTAGAATCCATCAGGATATTCTATGTAGACTTCTTCCAAATCTCCATGTTCATAAAAGTTGACTTGACATCCATATGATATACTTTGAAGTCCTTGTGAGATGAAAAGGAAATAAACATTTTGATTGCTTCCATTCTTGCTACTGGAGAAAATGTCTCCTCAAAATCAATTCCTTCTACCCATGAATAGCCTTTACATACCAGTCTTGCTTTGTTTCTTACAACTTCTCCTTCTTCATTCAACTTATTCCTAAAAAACCCACTTTTTTCCTATCACATTCTTGCTCGCAGGCCTTGGAACCATTTCCCAAGTCCGATTCTTCTCAATCTGATTCAATTCTTCTTCCATTGCTTGTATCCATCCTTCATCCTTGCTAGCATCGACAATTTTTTTTGGTTCTATCTTTGATAATAAACAAAACTTTACTCGTTCATTTGTCCTTTCAATCCATCTCTTGGTCTTTACTCCTTCATTCTTATCACCAATAATCTAATCTTCTGAATGATTCTTTTGAACATACTTGTTGTTTTCTAGTGTTTCTTCTTTTTCTCCAACTTCCTCTTCTTCTTCTTCTTCTTCTGAGTTGGGAGGTGCATCAAATCCGAAGTCCTCAATTTCATACATATTTTGATGTAAATCTTCACCAACCTTAACATTTGTACTTTCAAATTTATCTTTCCCAATCTTTTGTTGTAGCACTTGAGTGCTTTACTTTGAGTTGAATATCTAAGAAAAATAGCTTCATCAGCTCTTGAATCAAACTTCACCAAAGCATCTTCATCTCTTTTGATGTAACATTTGCTTCCAAAGACTAAAATATATGATAAAACTATTGGTCTTCCATGTCATTTAACTCATATGGGGTCTTAGTGTTGTTAACCCTTAACAATCCATTGTTGAGAATATAGATTGTAGTATGAACTACCTCTTTGGACAATAAGCATCGAGTAGATTTTCTTTCTTCATCATAGTCCTTTCCATCTCTTGAATACTCCTATTTTTTATTTCCACAACCCCATTTTGTTGAGGAGTTCTAGCAGAAGATAGATGCGTCTTTATTCCATGTCCTTCACAAAAATCATTAAACTCATTTGATGTTAACTCACCTCCTCTATCAAACTTCAAAAACTTGATTTTATCTTTCAATTCATTCTCAACCTTTGATTTGAAAATCTTGAATCTACTAAAGGCTTCATATTTATCTTTTAAGAATGTAACTCATGTCATCCTAGAGAAATCATCAATAAAAAGCATGAAATACCTTTCTCCTAGAAGACTCTTTGTTCTGGTGGGTCCACACAAATTAGTATGAATCAGTTCCAATGGTCTAGAAGAATAATAATTTTTAGAGTTGAAACTTATCCTTGTCTATTTTCCAAATGACATTCCTTGCGCAAAATACTTACATGATTGACTACCTTAGGCATATCTCTTACACATGTGATGAACTAATCTTCATAAGATTGTCAAAATTGGTGTGTCCCATTCTCCTATGCCAAAGCCAACATTCACTTGTTTGTCCCGGAAGAAAACTTCTTCCATTGTCATCCTTTAGACTATATACGTCACCATTATTCCTAGACCCTTCTGCCACCAATTTTCTAAACTTTCCTTTTTTGATTTCACATCCTCTTTCATTGAATATAAGATTGTATCCTCTATTGCACATCTGACTCACACTAAGAAGATTGTGCCTGAGACCTTTAACATAAAGAACATCTTTTGTCTTGTGCATTCCATTAATACTTATTGTACCTTTCCCATAAATCTTTACCAAAGTATCATCTCCAAGCTTGACTATGCCTCCATTCCACTCCACAAGCTTGATAAACTTTCTCTTATCCCCTATCATGTGGTTGGAACAACCACTATTAATCATCTAGGTGTTTTCCTCATCTCTTGCATGATAAGAAATCCACACAACCCTTGAATCTTTAGTTTCGTCTCCAATCTTCTTAGCAACCATGAACAAGATTTCATCCTCATTATTCGGATTGGACTAGATTCCTCATCCTTTGAAGAGAAGGAATCTTCCTTGGAGTAGAGACTCCTTTTAAGCTGATTTCTTTTAGAATCTTTATTTCTCTTTTTCAAAATCTTTTAGGGGACGTTTAGAAGCAAAATGACCAATCTCTCCACTTAAAATATTTGAAAGGTAGCTTACCCTTGTACTTGTCGGTACCCCTCTTCAACTTCCTTACAAAGCTTGCTTCTTCTTCATTAGTGTCATTTCTCTGATTAGATGCTTCATACTTCTCCTTCTTACTGGCTTTAAAATATACTTTCTTCTTTGGATCTTCTTTGTCAAACTCTCTCATTTCATAGGAAGTGAGGGCACCACATAATTGACCCATTGAAAATTTATCTAAATCTCTACCTTCCTCAATAGAAGATACTTTAGGACTATAAGCTTTAGGAAGAGACCTCAGTTCTAGTTCTTCTCGAAGTCCTCTTATTGCATTGACTACTTCATCTACCCAAAGCAAATATCCTGCAATATCTTCATCCTCTGACATTTTTCATGTTCTCAAACTTGCCTCTGTAGATCTACAACTTGGCTTGTTTTAATTTAATGTATCCTTCATAAATTCCACTAAGCTTATCCCAGGCCTCCTTTGCTGAATTGTAATGTATTGCTTTTACAAGTTCAAAGTCTGCTAGCCCACTCAAGATAGCATTCTTAGCCTTTCCATTGTTCTCATAGGCCTTAATCTCTGCCAAATTACTTGGAGGAGTAACAAGAATAGTATAACCATCCTTGATTGATTACCAAACACAAAATCATAAAGAGGTTAAATAGGTTTCCATCCTGAATCGCTAAAAAGAAATTTGTTCCATCAAACGTAGGCACCTTATGAGATCCTTCTTGTGCCATCCTAGATCTTCCTCAAGCTGTTAGACTTCTTCTAAGGAACTTGGGTCTAATACCAATTTTTGGACACACCATAATACTAAGAGGGGGGGTGAATTAGTATCCTATCAAATATCAAACCCTCTAGAACAAATAGAAACATTAAACTCTACCGCACGAACAAGAACATGAAAGATGAAGATAATGCACAACACAACATAACAATAGATATATGTGGAAAAACCCCATAGGGTAAAAAAAATGGTGAGAAAAGATGCTAGGAGCTACTATCCTAATTTAGCCTTACAAAATGAACAACATTTACAACTTTGTTTTAGGGCTACAACCCAAGGAAGCTACAACTCCCTGATTACAGTTTTAGGGTCACTCCCAAGGAAGCTACAACTCCTTGATCTGAGCACACACTCAAGAATGATTATAGAATGACAATCCTTCCATCATCTGAAACTGACAATTAAGCTCAATCTCTTTTGATGATTATAATTCTACTTTGTTACTTCTTCAAATGTATTTTCAGCTACCTACTAGCTCACTGCTTTCAACAATCAAGAAGTAATTGTCTTAGGCTCACTACCTCCAAAAAATAGTTAAGAAAACTTATTCAAATGTCTTATGTCACAAGGATATGATCAAGATGAAATCAAATAGGATTAGCAACAACTATTCTTTATCTTTCATTCACTTACATAATCATCATCATTTATCTCATCTTCAACACCCTAGATCGATTTGGTTTACCATTTATACATGATATTACATTTATTACATTTCACATGTCAGCCTACAACAAAAATATTGCATATGTGAGTTGGCCAGAGATAAATAACCAACATGAAACGTGTACAGGGCGAGACCCAAAAGACTACACATGACACTAGGAAGGGGGAAATGCCTTGTGGATTCCAACACATGCTTAAAATTTTCCCAAACTATCTTCACACCTTTGATCTTCTATTGAAATCATCCACATGCTTTGCAAATACAAATTAGTTTGGCCATAAACAAGAAAACATGAAATATGTAGCATGTCGACCTTCACATCCATTGGCAGTACACAAGAATGATAAAACACTAATTTTGTCTCTTCCATATGAGTTGGCATGACCCATACAACATATTCAATCAATCCTTAAGCTCCACTCACACTTGAACTTGTGGTTCACACCACCAACATACCTTAGTCGACCCAATAGAAGTATAAGCCAACAAAACATTCATTTTGGACCACAGCCTATACCGTAGAAGCCAAAAAATTCTTTATGAAACATCAACAAGCATCACATGATGTTCAAGAACATTCACATACATCCCTTTCACAACTTCATGTAGCAACAAGCTAGCGCAAGCCAACATACATGAAACTAGTCTCCAGACAACACCATCTGATACATTGTCACTTCCAACTTTCTCTATGGAAGGATTATTGACATGAAGCTTTGGATATAAAACCTTCACATCTCAATGAACTTAACTTATGAACCACACAACAATATCTACAAGTGTGGAGATATGTAGAGCCAATATTTACACCTCTGAGAACAACCTCATAGAATCAACATAGACTTCAATCTGTCTCTCAAAAACACCTTTCTAGTGACCAAAAGATTTGAAACTTCGATCACACATGCCTTGACACAACATTAATCTTTCTTCCAAACCGTAGGAGCGAAACATCATCAATCTAGAGAAACGCAAAGCATTTCTCAAAGACTATGTCAATCAAACAACTAGACTACAACACTCTTCATAGAACTTTTGACATCAATGACAACCAAACTACAACACCATAAACCTATATGTCAAGTCCTATAGGTCTAGAGGTCAAATTACCAACAAAAAAGTAACACATTAAACCCACATGAGCAAGCCTCTATCCAAGCATAAATATATAAACCAATACAAATGCATTTAAATTAATTAATGTCTATTAACTTCATTTAGTTATTCAAAAACACATTATTTATTATACATGAATTAACTCATAGTAGTAATATTAAATGATATTATGCTTTTGAGTATATAATATTTTGTATATCACCAATCATAAGGCTTATCATACATTGATCTACCAAGCATATATATAGGAAAAATATCCAACCATATCCAGTAATACTTACCATTACTTATCTATAGTTGGAAAAGGTATTCATAAGGAACTCTATCCTAAACTCAACACCAAATCAGGTACATATTTAGAGCAGATAGATCACCCATACATAACAAGATTTTTTCACACCATCAGATATTATGTCTTAACATCACCATTAAATACATGTTAGCAAGTTTTCCTAACTCATTGAAAACCATGTCATGGCCAAGTTCATCATGCTCTTATTTTAGGAAGAATAGACCTCACTAAGTCTTGGAGATAACCTACACCCTCATATACTTGTCCAATGATCCAAGACATAACCTGCCATAGAATTGAAGACATAAAATTTAATTATTTTAGTTCAAATAATATTAGAGGAATTCTCACACATTCACATTGAGATAGACCATGGTGGCAGTCACTCTAAAATTTCATCCAAGATTGGAGTAGATTTTAGAAAGCCAAATACCACAAACCTTAGAGTAGGTAAGCTTGATGATGATGGGTTTCCTTTCATTGGCTCAAACCTATATAGTGGAGATATATTATCAAAAGGATGATCTCACAACCATCTAACATAAATTTAGCCTCAAGATGAAGCATACTAAAGAGGGAATGTTGATCAAGTTTGGGAACAACCCCTAACCCTTGAGATATATTGTAAACCCTCCCCTATGTACTTGGGTCACCACATCCTTCACCCTAAGACTTCTTAAATACCTTCTTTCGAATATATGGCAAATGAAAACAATATAGAGACTGTTAAAATAGACATAAAAGATGAAGATAATGAATGGTTGTTGGAAGATAAGGATGAACCTAAATCATGGATTTATCAAGTTAAAATCATATATAAATCTATAAAGTATAGAAACTGAAAAAAATTTGGTTGTGTGTCTATAATCGGGTGCCTGAATCCATAAAGATAACCAAACCATCAGCTTATGATCCTCTAGACCTTATCATCACAAGAAACACTAGAATTTGACTACAATAGATGAGTATAAGCTCCAAGCAATAGAAAAAACCTTGGAAAGGATCCCTGGTATGACTATAGTAAGGTTACTCAACAAGGTAAAAGACCTAAAGAAGGAGATCAAAGATTACTATGAAGACTCTCCATTGAATGGGATGATGTTCCTCTTACAGGATGACCATGGATGCATGCTTTATTCTTGAGTTACTCTGAATATAATTACCCAATTTCAGCCTTGTTTTCTGCTCTTATAGAGGTGATAACATTAAAAGACGAGAGATTGTATTGGAATTTTTGAAGCTATAAAATCATATTCTATTCTGCATTTTAGAAATGATCCTAGATTTGGAGATTAAAGACCCTAAAGCAGTGCCAACCTTCTTGGCCAAACAATTAGATAACCTCATCGGTGGGGTTTTTCAAGGCTATTCATTTTCAGTCAAAGAAGATAAAGATCTAATAGTGGAAGGTATCGAAGTTGATGAAAATGAAAAAGTAATTGTGAAACTTATTAAAGTAGGTGTAAGACATCTATTGGATTTGTCAAGGTAGGTGATTGTAGATTTCTTATCAAATTTTGAATCTGGTTATGAGTTTGATATGCCCATTAAATTTTGTTCTTGCAATGCTTATACTTGAATTTCCACTACAAATTATGTTGCTTGTTTTAGAGGGGCAAGGCGGATGTTTATAATTCGTTGGTTGCTTCATTCTTTTCTAGTATATGGAAGCATGACACCTTCAATGGAAAAGTTGCAAAGAGTTGGAATTAAATTGAAACCAACCACCAAAGGAAAATTCCATTTTAACGCAAAAATTTTCGATGTGGAATACTTTATATCTGCCTCAAATCAGTGTTGATGATTTGATACAAAAATATTTTTGATAAACCTTGTGGCTTTTGAAGAGTCTCAAAGTCAGGAAAACTCCCAAATTAAGTGAATAATTTCATGCAAACGTATTGTGTTATAGTTCACAATGACCCCTCAGAAGCAATATATAATGGTGACAAATTTTGCTACCTCATTGTAGCAATACTGTGTACCCATGGAAAAATCACTTACATCAGTTTCAACTTTGGATGGTTGTTGAAGATTAAAAAGTTATAGAACTTTATTCATAAATATATTAAACTTTAGATCATTAAACTATTGTTGTTTTTGACCTTCTCAATAAATTTTATTACCATTCATAACAATTTCATCTAATGGGATAGCTACATATGAGAATGCCTTCAAAAACATTCAAAGGTATTGAGCCACTCCTACAAAAATCCTAGTTTTATAGATAGTGTTAGGATTTAGCCAATTCAAGATAGCTTTGAATTTGGATGGATCTATTTTCATATCTCCATTGCCAAATACATGACCTGAATACACCGAAAAAGTCTCTACAAACACACAATTTTGATATTTAATAAAAGCTTGTCCTCCTTAATAATTTTAAATATTTTTTTTTCTAGATGAGAGATATATTCTTGATAAGTTCTAGAATTAACATCAATATATCATAGAGGAATATAATGACATGTTCATCCATTAAAAGAGTTAATAACTCATTCGTTAATTGCATAAACTTGGATAAAGCATTAAACACAATCCAAACTATAATATCAACCACTCACAGAGACCGTGCTTTGTCTTGAAATTTTTCTTCCATAAGTCTTCTTATTTGACCATAACTTTATGATACTCTAATTTGAGATTAAATTTTATGAAGAATTTGGCATGTTGGAGATGAATAAAAATAATTTATATGGGACAATGAGTACATTTTTTTGTATTAATTATATTCAAACCATAATATTCCACACGCACATGCCATGTTTCATCCTTTCTAGCTAGAATTATAATTAGAGAACCACAAGGTGATGTAATCAATTTTATCACTCCTTATTCCGATAGTTTTTTAGTTGGTCGTTAACCTCATTAGCTTCAATAACACTTTGATGGTATAATCTAATGTTGGGAAAATGAAAACATGTTGGATTCCATGCTTTATGAAACACTTTTGTGGTCTCCCTTTAGGATCCAATAACAAATATGATTTTTTTACTAACTCACAAATTTCTAATGTTCATGATGAGTGTGTCACCCATGAATCTTTTGTATCTCAACCTATTTATGCACTCCTTTTCCTCATATCAATAAGAGAGTAAATTTACCACAAGGATTGATCAACCATATATCTTGAGAGACACTTACCATTATGATATTGGCCTTCTTCACTAAGGCATTCAATATGTAATGTACTCCATTTAATACAAGCCTATATTTCTTAGGCCTATAGAAGTAGATCACATCCATTGTGAATAAATATAAGATTTCAAAGATAACCCTTCACACATCAATATGAATAACATCAACTAAAAATTCTTCTCAAATCATATACAAAATGAAAAATTATATTGCTTCTTAACTAAAATATTTACTCCTTACTTGACATATTCAAGTGACTAGCATTAAGCATAATTTATAGTTTGCAATACTAAATCGCTAAGAAATGAAGATAGCTTAAGAAAAAGTATCAAATAATTAATCCACCTTCTTGTTGTAGACATGAAAAAACTCATAGGAGCAAGAATCTAACCAAAAAAACTAAATATCTATCACACAAGATATGTAATAGAAAGAGTTGCTAAATTTCTAAAAAATAATGAAATACAAAATAATGGAATGAATGAGATGACCTTGTTATAAAGGCAATAATCAAACCCTAAATAAAACTCTAAGATAAAATAAGATCATGAAAAGTATCTTAATCATATGACATGAGACACAAAAAGTAAAAAACCTAAGTAAGCTTAAGTAACAAGGTGTGAATAGACCCTAAAGTGAAACTGGTTAGACCTAATGCACCCTTTTCACACAAACACTTCTTGTCTTCATCTATATTTTTATATAGAATAAATTTATGATTTATTCCTCTTCCTTGGTGTTATAGGTCTCACAAAACACACAAGCACATTTGTACATAATGCACAAGAAATCTTATCATTAGAATCAAAGTCCCCATTGATTTATTTGTCTTTGTTTTTTAAGGTCAAGTTGGCATCCTTCCTCCATGAAGGTGCTAAAGTTTTGGATGTATTTTCCAACACCTCTTAAGTCCAAAATATCCTTGTCACAATGAGAACAATAAAATTTTATCTTCTCCTTCTATTTTTCGTTTTTGTAGACTAATGTATTAGAAATTTTCTTGGAATTTCCTTGGTCTTTGTCCTTGTTTTTCCCTCTTATTCTTGTCTAGTTCAAGATAGTGTGCTTGGGAACATAGTTCATCAATATCTTGAGGATTTTCATAAGTAAATATCTCTTGAAGTTCCTAAATAACCCTTGAATGTACTTCATTATAACTTCCTTGTCTATCATGTCCTTTCCTAATTGAACTACTCTTTTTTAATTTGTACTTGTGTATTCTTATTCACTCTGGAATTGCATGTGTTGAAAATATTCCCAATAATTCACATGCTCTTCATGGTAAAGGGGTAGAACTACTTCTTGAGAAACCATTTAAAGTTTTCCCATTGAGATATTGGAGGAACTTTCCTACACTCTAAGGATATTATATAACTGACACACCAGATTAATGAATGTCTATCAAGTTTTAGCCGATAAAATAAGATTTGTTGATGGGGTAGAGTTTATGAAGACTAAAATAAGAATCTATTTAAGAGATCTAACAATCAAGTTTCTCAATACTTATCTCTCCATCACAAGGTTGCATATCTATATTAGCTAAAAAATATTGAAGAAACTCACTTTTGAGGAGTCTCATTGTTTTGATTCAATATTTTTGGCTCTTTATCTTCCTTATAGATACTAGCCATTCCTAATTTCTCTATTAGATAAATCAAAATGCTCTCCAACCTATCAATCCTATCTATCAAACTATATATTCACACAAAATTATCTTCCAATTTTCTAAAACATGCCTCACCATCTTATTTTTCCTTTTCCATTACTCTTCTAGCCATTGTTTACTCTCTTGTGCCAATATTGAATTTGTATTAAATATGATTTCCACTTCCAATTGATCTATTGGATGCAGTTCCATGTTGAAAAATCTAATTCTTTTATTTGATATAACTTTGACACTACTTTATTTGTAAAACATTAAGGTTATGCCTCAAGGATTTAGCAACAATAGATCTCTAGGCTAGCTCAATAATCAATCCTTTTATTACCACTATTTAATACTACATTATGTTTAATAAAATATAGAAAAACTAAATATTAAAATTGATATCAATATATAAATAGCAAGATCAAAGATAGATCATGAACTTGATAAGAAGTAAAACACCAAGTTCCAACCAAAATACCTAAAATAGGTAAAAAATAAGGAAGAGTATGCCAAATACATCTCAAAATTATAACTTACGTGTTTAATACAATGTTACATCATCATTAGATAAATCTGCATTAGAAACCCTTATTGAAGGGAAAAATATGCATTTAGTATTATGGATTAAGATTTTATGCTTTATTCTTTGAGATAAAGGACAAAAACTTAATTTTTAGAAGTGGTCCATATTTCATGGGAGCAAAAGGATTCTATTTCAATCATTGATCCATATATTATAATCCAATAGAAAATATATCCCATGCAGTCCTTTTTTGAGTGAAAATTCCACATATACCTCCTATTTTTGGGATGATAAATCTATGGATACTATTGGAAATGTTTTGGGTTGTTTAATTGACAAGTAAAAGTTGAAATAAAATTTTGCATCTGCTAAAATCTACATGGAAGTAGGTTTGGATCAAATATTCGTAAAGTCATTGAGATAAATCTAGATGGTTGGTCATATATAAAGGAAATTTACTATAATTATCTACCTTCCACATCTAACAAATGTCATGAATATGGCCACTTTTCTAAATATTTCAAAAGAACAAACTATTCTTCATGCACTCCATAACACTTAGCACACTTTCATCATATCCAAAGAAAACAAGCATTTCCAACAAAAGAATGGTCAACAAAATGAAGCCGACAATCTAGGTAAAGCTATTGAACATTGTTTCATATAGGTTTCAAAATATTGGGAGAAAATTCTTAAAGTCCTTTGGAAGAGGATTTGCACAAACATTTTGAAATCAATTTGAGAGAAATGCACAGGGAGGAAGAATAACAAAACCCTTTAAAGAGAGAGCATTCATTTGTTTTGAGAGCAAAGCATAATGAGGCAAAATAATATGTAATAAATGATGAAAATTATATTTAAGATCTTCCAAAGATGGAGAACATAGTTAGTCCTATTTATGATAGTTCAAAGATGGAGGGGATTTTCAACCCACTCTTTGTCTCTTATTTGGGGTTTGGAAGATTTTTTTAATCTATAAACTAAGGATGCATATAGGTGCCTTGATGATTCATCTTATAAGAATTGACTTCTCAAGTAGAAGACTAAGGTTGATGATAGGTGAATTACTCATTATTTAAAAATCTCCAATTCTTTGAATTTTGATCTACTTAGCCTTATTAGCTCCTTTCTTATTTTATTCTCTACTGGGTTTGGCCCAATGCATGGGGTTTGAGGTGTGATCCCCTTTCACCCATATTTTTTTGAGATTCGTTATTAATATTTCTTTTAAGTAATATAGATATTTTCATAAAAAAAATATCTTAAAGCTTAGAAGATAGTTACAAAGTATCATCTACATTGAATTTTTTAGTGGTAGTTCATAAAGGTTAAAAGGACACCATAATTTTTTTATTAATATCATAAATATATATCTAATTTATTTTATTTATTAAAAATATCTTTCGTAGTTATTGTAATATTATAAAATTATTCTAGTAATTTTTTAAAATGATTTGTATTCTAGTAAGATTATTGGAAGCATGGGCATTTAAAAAAATTGAAAGAATATTATTTACATTTAATATTGAATGAAATATATTATTAATATTTAATATTGAATGAAATATATTATTAATATTTAATATTGAATGAAATATATCATTGAGTATGGAATGATAAAATAAAGATTAAATTGGATGATATATGGGTGATATTCATAACACTAGAAAAGTTGAAAAGTCTTAGTGGAGATGAAAAAAATTTGAAATAAGAATGAGAATTTAATAAAATATATCCTTATACTCTTTTTGGATGATTGAGTCTAGATACACATTTGCAACACTAACATAGATAATGAAGGATGATCAAATTTACAATCAATATATGAGGTAATTAACAAATCTATAATGTTGTAACTCATTAAGGAGACGCACAATTGAAATGTGGGAAGGTGGAAAGTATATGAATTTGTGATGCATTTGACTAGCATTAAATATTAACTATTAGAGATACAATTTCATATCATAATTAGCTAATTTTTATTATTCTATGAACTCTTTAACCTTTATACAATCAGTTTGTGGTGCATTTTTAAGAACCTAGATAGAATTGAGTCATGTGTGGAGAATTGGTTGGACTAATTCAATAAGAATATATTGACCCAACGATTATTAATAAATGATGAAGTAGAGGGAACACTTGCTTTAAAATAAAATGAAAGGAAATCTAGAGAAACTGATCATAAAAAATTTAGTTGCATGGTAGTAGTGATAAGTTTGTCTTAAAAATCAAAACTCATTGCAAAGATCAAAATGCCACATTTATGGAAGATCAACCATTACATCAAAGATTGTTGGTATAATGGGATAGCACATAAGAATACAAGAAATTAAAAATTATTATGACCAAGGTAAAAAAATAAATAATTTCATCAATTATAAAAGAGAAAACTGTGCTAAGGTGGTCATTTGACCACACAATACCAAAGGTGAAAAATAAATTTCATAAATTGACTCATGTGCAACTAAATACATGATTGAAAGGAATTAGTTATCACAAAGTTGAATGAGAATTGTAGAACCATCCACCTTGGAGATAAATATTTTCTACTTGAAGGAGTTATTCCTCTTCAATTATCTAACAATAAGTGTAAATTGATAATTTTCTTTGTGGAGAAGAATTAACTTTCAGCCAATTAATAAAAAAAGTGTACATAACGTTGTTTTTGTGTCTAAAATGAAGAATATATTACTTTAGTTAGTTGCTTGAAAATAATTTGGAAGTTGAATTTGTTAAGGAAAATGATAGAAAATCTTGTATTAAAAAAGGTAAAAACACTTCAAATAATGTTTACTCTTGATATCATTCCTTGACATATTTCTCATCATACATATATTGAGAATATATTCTCATCATGGCAATTAAATTTTTGGACACGTGCACAAAGATGGGGGACCAAAAAGTGGCAAAACCCAAATTTTGATCTATTTTATATATAATGTGCATCATAATGAGCTCAAATTATGGCTTTGTAGTGGATTGGTCACAACTAAGCTATAACATGAACCTTGGTAGTGGCTTGACCACTATTAAGCCATTATCTAAGCGTGTTATAATGTGGACACATTTTTCTTTCTATAAACCAAATAAACATGTTTTACACTATTGTTTTCTTTCTACATACATAGATACATGAGCATATTATAACACACTCACATTATAAATTTCTTTGAAAACTACCAACCATTAGGTTTGAATTTTCCTTAGGCATCCAACCCAAAGGATTGGACTTGCATGTCAATGCCCAAAAATGTGTTTTCTATAAAATATAGAAAAACAACTAAATGTTGAGTGTGCTCTCCATTAAGTTTACATATTTTTGAATAATGATCTAAAAAAGTGCAACAATAATATCAAAATATCTTACTTTTCCAACCATACATTTTTTTCTATATTTCAAATACATTAAGGTTTTGATCTTCAATTTCTTTTGCTAGTGTCTTCCTTTTTTGTTGAAAACCTATGTACAATATTTTTGGTGTGATTTTTAATCTATTCATCCAAATTTAAAATAAATTATATTTTTAAATTCTAGACTCTATTATATACAAATTTGAAAAATAATTTTTGATTAATTTTCAAAAATGTTAGGGGGGAGCACACTCAAGTTTTCATTTTCTAGGATATGTTCACTTTGAAAAATCATATTCATTCAAAAATTAATACAAAAGTATGACATAAACTACCTGATATTAGCTAATTTTCTATCATAGAAATTTGTGAAATACTTTTAAAAAGTCAAAATTTTAGGGGGAGCATGCTAGATGCTACGTTATATTTTATGAAAAAAAAAAAGCACTTTGTGTGCTCCATCTATTTGAACTTCTTAATCTCCACCATTTTAAAAATAAATTAGTAGTTTAGAAAATAGATTACAAGCACTACAAAAAAAGTAGCTACTATTGACATCCTTTTGATCTCCTATTTCTATGCACATACCTTTTTATTCATTTGAATACTACATACTTGAACAATATGGAAAAGGGGGGAGATGAGATGTGCTTTATGGCCTAGGTCATAGAACACCACTCTTTTCCAATTGTCATTCAAGAATGTCCTAGGATCCCAAATTGGATTGACTATCAACCCAAAGGTGAGTCAATTCTCAATAAGGAAGACCTAGGAGGTGTTCGTTTAGGCTTTGAAGGGTTCACCACCAAGCAAAAGCTTGGAAAAGACAACTTAACATTCAACTCACAAAACCAAGTAATGCAAGCCAAATGATGAATGCAAATGACAAAATTAAGCAACAGTAAGTTAGGATGTGTGTACATGGGAAGTCTAAAAATGTGATGAAGAAATTCTATAAATGCAAAAATGTTGTTAAAATATGCTAGGGAGGACTAAGATGCCCTTACTGTTGTCTTAGTCTCACTGCTATTTTTTGGGGGAAATGCAGAATCTTCAAATGTCGAAACAAGATCTAAAAGAATCTCTGTAAAATACCCTTGGGAGGACTAGGACACCCTTACTGTTGTCTTAGTCTTGATCTAAATTTCTAAAATCTCTGAATGTGATCCTGAGGCTCAGTGTCTGCACTTCCTTCTTCTCAGATCTTAGGTCTTGAAACTTTCAGATATGTCGTGTAGGTGAGTTTCTGTGAAGATGACAACTTTTCTATGCAACTTTGCAACTTTTCACTTCAAATGATCTTCAAGTCTTCAACCTAAATCTGCAAACACAAACATGCAAGAAAGGAAAAACTTGTTGATTGTTAGTAAATGGGGATTTGCCTTGGTCAAATCCCTTGTTGGTAATTAAACCTTAGAATGAAATGAAATAATGAAGGGAAATGATGAATGAACAAAGTGCTATGTTGCAACTCACCAAACCCTTGTTATGAAACCTACAAAATTGTGTGAAGTGGCTAGCTTGAATGTAGATCTTGACTTGAATTGCTTGCTTGAATCAATACCCTACATCATAAATGTTAGCTAAAAAATACACATGATGCAAGAATATCTTTGACATGATGCTTGAATCTTGATGATGGATTAAAATTATTGATGAATGGCTCTTGAATGCTCTTGTGAACTCAATTATGCTATTAGGAATGAGTTCTCAAGTTGCTAGGTGAAAAATGAATGAAAGAACCTTGTATTTATACTTATCCATGCTTAATATCCCAAAATTACACTACAAAAAGACAACATATTAAATAGTTAATTAAAGGGGGCTAAATCCCGTCAAGATTTAAAATTATATCTCAAAAATAACTTGAGGGCGTCTAGGTGGCGTCTTAGTCTCGAGGCTTGAAACTCAGGGCACAGACTCCAAAAAGGGGCCCATTTAAGGTGCCTTTGAAAAGAGAGTCCCAATACCTTTGGGGACAAAGATGCCCTAGGTGGCATCTTAGTCCTAACCCAAAAATCAAGGACACACAAATAGAATCATTAAATTATCATTTACCCTTTGATGTTTGTTGGGATTAACCATAAAAGATGTAATTTATTAGGCTTGTGGATGCAAAATAGGACCGATTAAGACATAAATAAGAATAAATAAAGAAAGGGGAGCCCAAACAAGTGTGAAAATGCAATGGTATGCATTTTCCTACACTACATTTAGCCCCCACTTTAGTGAGAGGATGAACTTACTTCAAACTCGCACTAAAGTAGTCAACCACGCAAAGAAGAGGGGTTCAAATGTACAAATGCTAGTAAGATAGGATGACAATAACCAGGAGGGTGGCCAAGTTGCTAGGATCAAGATCATATAGCAGAACAACATAGGCACAAAGGAGCACACTTACAGATGATATATGAAGCCATAACCAGATCGCCAACATACACCATCAAAGATAAAAAGGAAAAAACAATGGATCAAGCTTCAACTAGCCATCTAGTGCGTTGTGGACCGCGTCTAGGCTATTTTTTCAAAGAGGTTTACAAGTGGAACACGTTGTCCACTATGCAAATAAAATGCATGCTCACAATGGCTAGTGAAGCTAATTGTCCACTAGGTGAGCCCCAAGAGATTCATATCAAAGTCATACCCCCATGACTATGATAAGGAAAAAAATAAAAATGCACGCTCACAAGGGCTAGTGAAGCTAGTTGTTCACTAGGTGAGCCCCAAGAAACCATAACAAAGCCATACCTCCATGACTTTAATAAGGTACAAAGAAAAAATGAATGCTCACAAGGGCTAGTGAAGCTAGTTGTTCACTAGGTGAGCCCTAGGAAACCATATCAAAGCCATACCTTCATGACTTTAATAAGGTACAAAGATGAAACACAATAAGAAAGAGGGATGTTCGAAGGGATTTTTCTTAGTTCACGTGAGGTCCTAATCTTAGGGGAAATTGTTCCTAATGTCTCCAAGAGAGTATCAATCAAAGGATAAAAGATTCGCAACTTAGGGAATGCAGTGCCTCACATCACCACTAAGAGGAATGCAATATGCTAAGATAGATCAAGCTCTTGAAGGACATTACTCCCAATGTCACCAAAAAGAGAAAAACACATCACATGAAATAATAAAATCACATCAAGGAACATGCAATAATTCCAAAATAATGCCAACATAATGCCAATGTATGCCCCCACTTTACAGAAATTGCTAAACACCATGCTGTGAGAAATTACTTTAAAGTAGACAAACATGAAAAAGAAAAAGTAAAAGAGGGTTGCCCCCCCAGAAACACATAAGGGATCTATGGATTCGGGGTCAGTATCTGTCTTTGTTCCAATGATATTAGATATCTCATAACTATAATCATTCCCCAAATACACATAGAACTAGAAGAATGATACAAAAAAAGTGAAAATAAAGAAAAACCTTTTGAGTCAACATGGAAGAGACACAGGGTGTCTTGATGCCTTGCATCATCCCCAAAAGGAAAACACAAGACAAACATGAAAAGAAAAGAAAAGAGAATGAAAAATATTTTGGGTCAACATGGAAGAGACATAGGGTGTCTCGACGCCTTGCATCATCCCCAAAAGGAAAACACAAGACAAAAATGCAAATGAAAGGTAAAAGGCAAGAGCTTACGACATATAGAAGAATACAAATAGAGGAATGAAGAAAGAGATAGAGAACATCAAATATAACGGGGGATCACATTACGCACATGCAATCACACAAATGAAAAGGAAATAACGCAAAAGACTAGTAAAACACATGTGAGTCAACCATCTAGCAAGTCATCCACATTCCAGTCTTGTTCAGTATATGCAGAATGCAGATCACTAGTGAGAGGGACAACATCAATTGTTGTACTAGGATAATCACTAGGTTCAACATGTGGTGCATCAATCAGTTTAGGAGGATCATCGTGGTTATTATTGTCTAAGCTCATAGAAGAGGAAAATAGCAAATTCAACTTGTTATGCACTTGCTCATCAATTTTAGCAGTTTCTTCATCGTCATCCAAGTTAACCACAACAAGAGGATGGATAATAATATCCATAGAAGGCGTTGGTCCTTGTTGTGTTGGAGCCATAGGATCTGCTTGTTCTAGTAATGGAGGAGGCTCATCATTTATTGCTTCTGTTAAGTTCAAATTTTGATTTTCTATGTTGGTCTCTTCGTTCATCTTTCG
The DNA here is from genome assembly GCA_007115665.2 of Sequoiadendron giganteum. NCBI lineage: Eukaryota > Viridiplantae > Streptophyta > Pinopsida > Cupressales > Cupressaceae > Sequoiadendron > Sequoiadendron giganteum. The sequence continues at coordinate 452,815,073 of CM021103.1, read as the reverse complement.
AGCAATAGCACGACGTCTATGCCTACGCTCTCTAGAATTTTGGTTTCTTTTATTATGGTTTTCAAGTTGCGTTTGTGTAGGAGAAGGTTGGTCAACCATAGGTTCCTTTTCTTCATGTGAGGGAAGAACGAAAGAAACCATGAAAGGTTGTTCAACCACTTTCTCTTTGGCTTTATAAATTTGCTTAGGAGGCGGATTAGGACTTGTTTGGTTTTCTCTTGGCCTTTTGTAGGAAATATGCAAGGGATTTTTTATGGATGGGTCTTGGTTAGTCGGAAGGGCTTTAAGGTCAATATTATTTTCTTCAAGGGGTGGAGGTTCAATCATAGGTGGAGGCAAATTTTCAAGGGATGGCTTGGCTATGCATTTGCTTTAAACTTTTGGTAGGATAGGAAAAAGAAGTCCTCGTGGGATCTTATAGGTTCCATGGGCCCATGCCAAAAATAGTCTAAGGAAAAATTTTCATGGGAAGACGGAGGTCTAAAGCCACTATGGTTCACAGTGAATATTTCATTGGCGACTGGAAACTTTAAGCACTTATGGACAAAATATGGGACCGCATTCATGGAGCGAAGCCATTTGTAGCCTAACTTCACATGAAATTGATCTGAATTAGAGATGATAGAAAATGATACATTTGATTTCTTTGGTCCAACTTGTAAAGGGAGTGTGATTGAGCCCATTGTAACATGAGCAAAACCATCATGCATTTTAATCTAAGCTTTTGGTTTATCATATCTATCTTGAGTAAGTTCATGGACATATAAGAGTTCTTCTATGATCACATTCTCTCCATAAATGAGATCAATTAAAATCCTAGGAGTGGGATTTTCATTGATTTTGTTGGCTATGAAAAGAGGACCATCAGGTGCATTTTTAATTGTTTATTTTGAAGAGAAATTAATGTCAATAGGCATTATGGTTTGTTGTTTATGAGGATCAATGTCAATCAATCCTATCATTGTACTAATAGGACTTTGGTCATTAGTATCTATAGGATTTTGTTCATCATCATCCATAGGATGTTGTTTGTTATTGTTCATGTTATCATCATCTATGCCAACGCTCATCACATCAGGCTTAGTTTCACTAGCCTTAACAAATGAAATATTATGGTTGGGAATGGGATTGGTAAAGATTAGAAAGTTTTAGTTAGGAGGAGCTACAGATTTATTACCTTTGTCATTCACACCTCCAATTTGAATATGATTAGAATCAATGAGGTCTTGCACAAGATGTTTAAGACACTTGCAATGTTCTGTAACATATCATTTTTGTTAGTGATAAGCAAAATAGGCATTGTGTCTAAAGCTCGGAGGTAACAGCTTCCTAGGGTCAAGAGGTCGAACGAGAGGTAAGGTAAGCATGTTTTTTTTATTAGTTGAGTCATGATATTTTGAAGTGTGTTGAGTAAAGGAGTAAATTGTCTTTGCAAATCCCCAAAGATATAAGGATTACTCTTCTTTATAGCAACTACTTGGGTATCGACTTGTTGGGTAGGTTGGGAGGTGGAATTTAGTTGAAGGAAAGTTTTATTTTGTCTTCGAAAAGGCTGGTAGTTGTTTTGGTTTGAAGGTTTGGACTTTTCAGGATGGGTAGAGGTGGTTTTTGTTTCACAACTACCTACAGAATTCTGATAACCTCGAAGGGTAGTGCATAAGTGCATGAAGGAAGGGAATTTCATCATGGTAAGCTTGTCTCGTATCTTACTTTGTAAATTTTTTATGAACATCTTCTGAAGGTGAGAATCAAGAATCTTCACACTAATTTCGGAATAAAGCGATTGGTAACATGAAATAAAGTCAGTGACTTTTTCACCCTCATTTTGCTTACATCTCATCAAATCAATTAATGTCATTTTAGGAACCATATGCATTTGTAAATTGTTAATAAAGGCTTCAACAAGTTCATCAAATGAACGAATTAAGTTATTCGGTAATGCAGAAAACCGGCCCAAGGTAATGTCTTTCAAGGATTGGGGAAAAAGCTTAGCCAAAAGTTTTTCCTTAAGGATAAAGTCACTACACAAAGCAATAAAGGCATTAACATGATTATTAGGATCTCGCTTTCCTCCATATTTCTCAAATCTAGGGATCTCTATACCTTGTGGCACCGAAGTTCTTAATATCTCCAAAGATAGTGGGTTGCTTTTGACATAGTATGAAGGTGGACCATTTTGATTTTTGATTTATGGTGGAAACTTGACGTTGAATGGATGAGAGGCTTTGTAAAGGGTGGTTAATGATAGGGTCATTGTGTGTGTTTTGAGATGGAGGTGAATATGGTGGTGGTGTGTACGTGTTAGAAGGACGAGTGAATAGATTGCTTGTGGAAGGAGATATAAGGTTAGATGTCACATATGTATAAGGAGAACTAGTGGAAATGTTCGAGGTAGGAAGGACATTGCTAGTTGGTTGCATCGATGCAGTCACTTGAGGATTAGTATAGGTGGGAATGGAGGTTATGATTGAAGGGGGAGGAATTCGAATTCCTCCTTGGCTTTTTACATTGTTTGAAGTTTGAGCACTATTGGTGGTGAAAGGAAGATGTTTTCCAAAGATGTGAGCTATGTTATGCACAATTTCCAGTCCTTCATCACTTTCCATCATGCGGTGAATACTATCTATGGCAAGTATAACAGTGTTGGAAATTTTTTCAGTACTCATGTTATCTTGTAAATGGGCTAGGTCTTCATGCATTTTCATTATGTTTTCTTGAGGAATATGATGAACCATTGTTTGAACACTTGGCATAACATTTGTAGGTAAATTAGGCATAACAAAAGAGGTATGAAAGGTACAATCCATACCTAGTGAACTAGTACTAGTTACACTAGAAGTAAGAGAGCTACATAACCCAAGATCCACAATGAGTGTCTTATCACAGGATTTCATGAGTCTCGCACTTCGTCTAACCATAGTATTAGTAGAAGGACACCAAGTGTTACAAATCATGCAAGGGATAAATCAAAGAAAGTGCAATGAACACAATATCCTATGCTTACAATTACACTTGAAATGAAATCTAAATTGAAATAACAATAATTCTACAAACTGTAATAGAAAACTGAAAGAAGCCAACAAAAGTATAGAAAAGCAATTTCAAATCCTGAAAATTGCAAAGTCAAAGTCAATAGGGACTAAGATTCCAATAAGGACGTCTTGGTCCTACTGGTGGAATTTTAAGGTTCCAAAAATTGGAACAAAATGCAAACAACTTAGACAAGGTTTTGAGCCAAAAACCCCTAGAGGGACTAAGATGCTAGTAAGGGTGCTTTTTCCCTAGTAGAGGATTTTTACAAACAAACAATAGAATTTGAGTTGCTAACAATATTCCCAGGTTGCCTACTCAGAGACCTGATGTTTAGAAACAAAAAAGTGTGCAAATGAATGCAAGAAAAAGTGACTAATGAAAAGCAATTGAATGCAAAGTTGAATGCAATTTTTTCAATTTTGAATGCAATAACAATGTTCTTAAATGCAATTAGGATGATTAACAATGCACTTTTTAGTTTTTTAATGAGATAAATTGATGCAAGAAAGCAAAAATGTAACCTATATGCACTTTCACTAATGCAAATATCAAAAACCCTAGATGCACTTTCACTAATGCAAGATGCAATGCAAGAATGAATGCAACCTAGATCTAGGACTTTAATGAACTCTAAATCGGAAAAAGGAATGTCCAAAATTTCAAGTTCACCAAAATGAACAATAGGGAAAAGGGGGGAGATGAGATGTGCTTTATGGCCTAGGTCATAGAACACCACTCTTTTCCAATTGTCATTCAAGAATGTTCTAGGATCCTAGATTGGATTGACTATCAACCCAAAGGTGAGTCAATTCTCAACAAGGAAGATTTAGGAGGGGTTCTTTTAGGCTTTGAAGGGTTCGCCACCAAGAAAAAGCTTGGAAAAGACAAATTAACATTCAACTCACAAGACCAAGTAATGCAAGCCAAATGATGAATGCAAATGATAAAATTAAGCAACAGTAAGTTAGGATGTGTGTACATGGGAAGTCTAGAAATGTGATGAGGATTCTAGAAATGCAATTTTTTTGTCAAAATATGCTAGGGAGGACTAAGAAGTCCTTACTGTTTTCTTAGTCCCATTGTTTTTTTAAGGGAAATGCAGAATCTTCGGATGTCGAAACAAGATCTAAAAGAATCTCTGTAAAATACCCTTGGGAGGACTAGGACACCCTTACTGTTGTCTTAGTCTTGATCTAAATTTCTAAAATTTCTGAATGTGATCCTGAGGCTCAGTGTCTGCACTTCCTTCTTCTCAGATCTTAGGTCTTGAAACTTTCAGATCTGTCATGTAGGTGAGTTTCTATGAAGATGAAAACTTTTCTATGCAACTTTGCAACTTATCACTTCAAATGATCTTCAAGTCTTCAACCTAAATCTGCAAACACAAACATGCAAGACAAGAAAAACTTGTTGATTGTTAGTAAATGGGGGTTTGCCTTGGTCAAACCCCTTGTTGGTTTAATTAAACCTTAGAATGAAATGAAATAATGAAGGGAAATGATGAATGAACAAAGTGATATGTTGCAACTCACCAAACCCTTGTTATGAAATCTAAAAACTTGTGTGAAGTGGCTAGCTTGAATGTAGATCTTGAATCAAAGGAATGCTTGATAGATCTTGACTTGAATTGCTTGCTTGAATCAATACCCTACATCAAAAATGTTAGCTCAAAAACACACATGATGCAAGAATATCTTTGACATGATGCTTAAATATTGACGATGGCTCCAAATGCTTGATGAATGGATCTTGAATGCTCTTGTGAACTCAATTATACTATTAGGAATGAGTACTCAAGTTGCTAGGTGGAAAATGAATGAAATAACCTTGTATTTATACTTATCCATGCTTAATATCCCAAAATTACACCACAAAAATCCGACATATTAAATCATTAATTAAAGGAGGCTAAATCCCACCAAGATTTGAAATTAAATCCCAAAAATAACTTGAGGGGGACTAAGATGCCCTAGGTGGCGTCTTAGTCCTGAGGCTTGAACTCGGGGCACAAACTTTGGAAAAAGGGGCCCATTTAAGGTGCCTTTGAAAAGAGGGTCCCAAGACCTTTGGGGGACAAAGATGCCCTAGGTGGCGTCTTAGTCCTGACCCAAAAATTAGGGACACACACCCAGAATCATTAACTTATCATTTACCCTTTGATGTTTGTCGGGATTAACCATAAAAGATGTAATTTATTAGGCTTGTGGATGCAAAATAGGACCAATTAAGACATAAATAAGGATAAATAAAGCAAGGCGGGCCCAAACAAGTGTGAAAATGCAAGGGTGTGCATTTTCCTACACTATAATACTTAACTACACTAAGTAAGTAGAATATGATAAAAACAGATACTACACACCCCCTTTGTATACTACATAACTTTATGGCCACTTTTGAGCCCATTTAGGGTCTCCATAAAAAGAAAAAGAAAAATAGATATACAAATTAACCAAATGCTTACATGACATGAAGCAAGCACCTTGTGCATGGAACATCAAAATTGATGAGTATCTATACACACATTATTTTGTCATAAGATTTCATATTATAATTTATACCTCAAAAAGAACATCAAGAAATAATAATCCTAAGTATTTATGTTGATTATCTTGTCTTCACTAAGAGTAGCGAGAAGCTACTAGATCAATTGAAGAAATATCTAAATTCAAAAGTCATTTGAGATTCAAGTGATTTTGGATTATTGAACTATTTCCTAGGATGGGAAGTGTTACAAATAGAAGGTTATTTTTCTCTTAAATGAAGTATGCCGAGAAGTTGCTTGAATTGCATACAAACCAATGCAAACAACCATGAAGGAAATACTCAAAAAATTTATATTTGAGGAATTAGATAAGGTAAAAGACATGCTCTACAAGGTTATATAATCTATTTACCCTTTTAGTCCCCATTAAGGATTTGAATACTAACTTGTATATCTAAATTTCTTTTCTTTTCAATACACAATTTAGTTTGAAAGCTAAAAACTTGAATGATATGGGCAATAACAATGAATCAACCAATAAATTTATTTTCTGATAATAAAAAAAATTAAATTGAAGATTGTTAAAAAAAATAGTTATGAATGAACTATTAAAACATGCAAGTGTTCATTGTTACTTTATCAAATAAAAGATTCAAAATTAAGGTATACAACTTTTACTATTATTTCATTTAGATCGATCTATAGATGGATTCAAAAAGGTCCTATCACGTTTTAAGTTTGAAAAATTTAGAAAAGGGTTGAATGCAGTCAATAATATTCACAAGTTGGATATTCAAGTGGGTATTAAAATTGAATATATAAATCAAGGTAATAAGTTGATTTTATGATGTAGTTATATTTATTATAATGGTCTATATACGTTTATTGAAGGTTGAAATTATTTTACCTATATGCTCAACATACCAACACATATTTTTGGATTTTGTGTGTAAAAGTTATATGTTCATTATGAATAAAGTGTGGCTATTCCATCACTAATCTATTTCTATGGTTGAATTCAATACTATTTTAACATCTTGTCTACTCATATACATATCTCAACCTCAACTATTTATCATTGGTGTACCACATTTTCTATTAACATTAAAGACAGTAATTTTGTTATGTTACAATTTGCTAAATTTGTAAGGACCTTCATTTATATACTATGTGTTTGAATAAATTATGACCCAATCTTCATTCTTTGAAAGCCATTTTATTTAATTTTGTTGTATCAATTTGTTTTTGGAACATACTATGTATATTTTTCAATTTGATTTGTTCATTATTTTTGGGGACATTCCAACAATATTAATTTTGTTTAATCAACACATACTTTCTAACTTTATGCATCCATAAGTTTTGGGGGTTTTCCAAGCCATGACCTATTCATAAATTTTGGAACACTTCAAACAATATTAATTGTGTTTAATTGGCATATACTTTCTATTTTTAAGTGATATACATACTTTTAACTTGACCCATTTGTAAACTTTGAACACTTCAAACAATATCAACTATGTTTAATAAACACACTTTTATATTTTTTTGAAGTACAAATTATTATTAAAATTCAAAATTGAAATCTCCTACTCCTAAAATAACGCCTCACACACATACAAAATGAAAAATAAATTATTCTATTTTGAAAAGGAAAAAGTTAGAAAATATATACTAGTTAAAGAGTGGCCAATAATATCACTATCATGCATACAATAGTTCCAATGTCTTTTAAATGGCTCCAATGATCCCATTCACTTTTCTTAAGGTTTTAAAAGAGTATTGCGGTATATACTATATTTCCAATCATATTGCCATTTTATGATCATTTATTATCAGCATTATGTGGTTTCTCGGAATCCATGGAAGGTATATTCATGTTTTCTGATTTATGTCACTCATATATAAACAATCGACATGCCGCTTTCACATAAATAGTTGGCACACTAAATAATAACTCCAAGATTCAAATTAGAGACCTCACTTATTCTTTTTAAACGCTTGACCAACTCATCTAGCATTTAATTTTTTTTAATTTTATTTTAACCGGAGTCTAAATTACAAAATTCCGATTGGTTGAACTTTACCATATATGTCTTCCTTAGAGAAGTGTTCGTCATACTGAAAGACAAACAAAAAGTCCATAGGCCTTAGGAAACCGGTCTAAATTAGTCGTTTATTCCTCTTTACCATTCTATCATTTTCCTGTCGTGTCACGAATCTTTATTCCAATCTGTTTCCTCTTCTGATTTGTGCGAAAGTCAAAAAAGCTATGGAGAGCTGTCAACTTAATAAAGAAATATTGCCCGGTCTTTCTGGATGCAGTTAAAAAATCTCTCTCATACACATATACACAGAAAATATATGTAAACGTTTCAAAATGTTATTGCTGTCTACAATTCAAAGTTCAAGATATTATGATCAGTCTTTCTTTATACATATATAAACTGGAATGGTTCCATGTCTTGCAGGCATATACAAATTCGAAGGACGGTGCAAAACTTCTCCTTGCGCATCAACTAGACAATGTAAGAATGTCCAAATCCTTCTTTGTCGAATAGATTAACTTCATCTCAAGATGCATTTATCATTGATACCTTGGTAGTCTGTCCTGTCTTTGTGGATTATGGTTAATTGAGAAGAATGTTGTTGCAGGTTCTTGTATCTATGGTGCATTCTGAGATGGACCAAGACATCAAGGAGATCAGTGTTGACATTCTATGCAGCCTTGTTAGTTTTATTAATTTTTCTTGCATTGAAGTCATTGGAGCTTTTTCTTGAGATAATTTTGATGCTTTCACATTGTGGACTAAACTGGAAACTTTTGTGTGCCAGGTTAGTCTGAATGATGCCCGATGCTTAAGAATTTTCCGAAGCTCCCCTGAGGTAGAAACTTTTTCCTTCATAAATGTTATGTTTCCAAAATTTCTTTTGCTGTATCAGAGTATGATAGAGAGTTACTAATATAGAGTTTGCAAGATTAAACTAATAAACCCACCATTTTCATTTTTTCTTTTGTCAAAGATCGATATATTTGAACTATTTCCTGAATAGGCTGCTGCAGAATTTATCAAAACCTTGAAAAGAGAAGGTTCTGTGAAGATAAAGCGTATGGCAGACTATCTTGCAGGGAAGGTACTTGTGGTGCAACTGTGAACCCATATAATCATAATAGAATAGCTTTAATGAATTGGCATTTCTTCTTTCTAAATGAAGTATTTCGCTAGTCTAAATGTCAATCGTAATCATCCTACTCATTCTAGTTTTGCCATTTGAAGAGTTCAATTTATGTAGAATTTTCTATATTTTGCCGCATATATTAATTGCTTCTTGAAGAATATCAATGGCATGTATAAATATTTACTAGTGCATTCAGATAAATTGCATTAAATATTGTTCAACGGCTAAAAATGTGATTGTCCATAAAATGCTTTAGTTCCTCAACAACAACCAAAGATACGTCACTATCCTTTATATTCCTTAATTCATCGGTCCAAAGAATCGAGTAGCTGACTGGACATTTGTTTGTCTTCCTAGTAGGTAGTCTAGGTGGGGGACTCAAACTCGCCCTCGTCGTCTGTCTACCGCTTGTATAAATCGTCAAATAGCTTGTGTACTCTATTCTAGAATTGTTTTATTCATCGTCTCCAAATCGTTACAAACAAAATATCCAATTTAAGTAACAATTCATATGTGTTTTTGATATCTATTTGAATTGTCTTGAATGTGTTTGTTAGAGTAGTTAGAAGTTAGAACACTCATCTAAAAAGTTAGAAGTTGAATTATGAAAAATATGAATATTTCTCGAAGTTTACACAATATATATTAAATGTTTAATTGATTTTCAGAGTAAATTTTGTTTCATATTGTACAACATAAATATGAAAAATAGTTTATTTGAAGCAGTTTATGTAGGTAGTGAAGTGGTTATGAAGAAGAGCGTCATTTTTTTGGGTGGAGAGGAGATAAATATGTGTATTAATTAAGGATAGAAAAATTTATAAAAAATTTTCCAAATAGCAATAATTGGCATTAAATGTCAAAGGATGAAAATCCAGGGAGAGCTATCACATACCCACCACCTCTAGAAAACAAAGGAATCCATAAACCTAGCAAAAGCCAAATTTTTATTTTAAAAAGGATTAGAATAAGCTACAAAGATTAAGCAAAAGACAAGGACTCCCAATTTGTAACCTTCCAACTACAATCAACATCAAAGGCTCATTTAGCCAAACGGTATGCAATAGCACTCCATTATCTAGGAATATGAAAAAAAGATATTTAATCAAAGTTTTGTGAAAGGAAAAGAATCTACTCCACAAAAAAAACCAATGTCCAAGAAGATTAATGAGACCTTCCATTATTTAAAAGTGAGACTAAAATCATAGAATCTCTCACATATTATCTTCTTCCAACCTAGTTCACAAACTCTCTAGACCCATAAAGATGGCTTGAGCCTCCATTTGATTATAGTGCCAAACCTTGTAGTAGAAGAAAAAAAGTGAACTATACAAAGCATTATCTTGTCCATTTCCACCAATCCTTGCAACACCTAGATTCTTGTGAGAAGAACCTTTAATGTTAATTTAAAAAAAAATCAATGGAAGAGGGGGTCATTTACCTACTCTATTCATCTTATGAGAAGGTTTGATCCTAGAGTGAGGAAGAGAAGACCTAACCAAATGAGTCAAATGGAATTTCCTCAAAATTTGAATATCCCAAGAAATTTTAAAACTTCATCAACAAAACGCTTAACCATCAAGGTCTCTTTTATCAAGTCCAAAATATTCTATCAAACATAACCAACAAGACTCTAGAATAACCTTGGAAAATCTAATGATTTCTTTCTAGCCAAATTTGTCAAAGAATAAATAGAGGACCAATAACCTAAGCCATAAAAAGTATAGAGGTAGAAGCAGGAGGACATATACTGACCCAAATTTTAGACAAAGAATTTACATGAACAAGAGGTTGATTCTAGATATATGTCACCATTGTTTCCAAAGACCATTAAAAAAGGACACTAAAAGAAAAGATGACCCAAACACTCCTCATTAATGCCACAAAAAGCACATTTACAAGGACCTTGGAATCCTCAAGTTCTTTTATGTTGTAACCAACTAAGACATTTATTTTGACATAGAATCCAAAGGAAGAAATTATATATGTAGGCCAAAAATACATATTTCACATCTTTTTTCACTAGAGGGAATCTCTATACTCAACTTCTTCTTTTTCTAAAATATGATATTCTTGAGAAAGTGAATTAAATCCCTAAGGATCATATCCTTGAGCAAGATGATCACTTTATTCTAGAGAAAAACATGGGTGATCTATCAAAATAGAAGATAAGACCATAGGAACATCGGGATCCCCCCAAGGGCCAATAACTCATAGCCTTTCAATGATAAATGTGATAATCCCCCACTATGTGAGAAGATTTAAAGTTAACACTTTAGAAAAACCAACATTCCAAAAAATCTATCAAACAGAGCATAACAGGTGAGAATCCTTCAAATTCATCTAAAAAAACATTGTAACCCGATTTTATACTCTAGAAGCTCAGCCTTGATAAAAAAGTGAAACATCCTTCTTCATTGTCAAGCTCAACAACATCAACACCTTGTTAATATTTATAATGAAGAATTTTGGCCCATAATTGATCTTGTTGCTTAGATCATCTTCAATAAAATTTAGCAACTAAGGCATGACTATTTAATTCAGAAAGCTTAAGATAAAAAAATGTGATTTTTAATTCCTATAAACTCAATTATATCTAATAAGACTTCATTTTTAAAATTCTAGAGTCCTTGCTTAAATAAATTTCCTAGAAGGAGAATCAAACTCCTTTAGAATACTTTTACGAACAAAAAGTACCAAAAAATACAAATAAGAAGATTTTATAACATCGATTTTAAGAGAGTAAGATGCTCAACAAAAGATAACCATCAAAATTTCTAGTGAGAGCCTCACATTTTGAATCTATTAAGAATCATCTTCCATTGAAGATGATTAGGAAGACCCAAAAAGAAGGGAATACCGAGATAATCCAAAGGAAGTTATCCAATATTGAAATGCAAGATAATAATAATTCTCTAATAAATGGCCAAAAGAGTGTTAAAGAAATAAATATTTGACTTTTCTTCATTAATCTATTGACTAGAAGTTGCCAAAAACATATCCAAAGTGCTTCTAAAATTGATATTAACCTAGATTTAATTACAACACTAATTTAGGCAATATCATACTCAAATTGGAGATTAGAATAAGAGTCAAGATCCTTAATCAATTTTCATCCCTGAATACTCCCATTAACTCTCTAGTTAGTAAATAACCAATCAAAAATCCTCTACTATAAGGATAAAGAGATAAGGGGAGAGGAGATCACCTTGTCACAACCCTCTAGAGGCCAAAAATAGAGAAGAGGGGATTCAATTAATAAGAACATAGAAGGAAGAAAATGACACACAACTCGTGACCTAGTCAATTTTCCTCCAAAAAAAACTAAAAGAAAATAATATTTTCCTAAGGACCATCTAACCCTATCATAAGCCTTAGAAATGTCCAACTTGGTAAACATAATTTTATCCTTAGAAAACTCCATAGAATGAATGAATTCTAAAGCAATATAAATACTATCAAGAATCTAACATCCCTTCACAAATCCCTCCTACTCATACGTATCAAAGATTATAGAATCCCTTTTAGGCAAATGATAAGTTTAGTAATGATCTTTTAAGAGACATTGTAAAGAGAAATATGACGAAATAGATTAAATGAGTTAGTCCCCACTTTCTTTGGGATCAAAGCTAGAAAATTAGAATTAATCACTATAAAAAATTTCTTATTAGTTCAAGATTCTCACATAACATCTAGAAGATAATTATTTAATATGTCCCAATTTTTTGGTAAAACTCAATAGGAAAGCTATCAAGACTAGGAGATTTACCTTTCTTCATTTGGAAAATAACTTTTTCCAATTCTTCAAGAGTAATAGGATCTCTAAGGAGACCGTTCATTTCCTTGGTAAACAAAGAAGGAATACAACCTAAGATAATCCTTTCCTCATCTATTTTATTTAAATAAAGAAAAATGAAAATAAGAACATATTCCTAATTAATCTCCTATGGCAAAGAAAGATCAATTCCATGGGAAGAGGTGATAGATGATATAACATTACTACTTATTTATTTATAAAATTGGGACAATGAGATAACTTGATCCCTCTTGAAATCACTTCATTATATATTTTTTATTCCAAAAAAATCCTCCCAAAGTTCTCATTCATGAAGTTCTATAGATAAAAAAGACTCCTACAAAATTATTCGCATAGTCATGCCAAATTCTCTAATATTAAAAGTAATGCTATTCAATCTTTCTTGTACCTATTTTTCTACCAAAAAAATTAATACCAAATTTGTTCCACTATTTAAGCTTAAACTTAACAAATTGAAGTCTTTTAAAAAATGAATATATAACATTTTTGTAATGTCCCAATACAAAATAATTATGTAAATATGAATTTAACTAATTTTTAAACCCTTTTCAAATGCTAAGTAATTGGGACAACTAATACTCCAGGTTTTAATATTTAACTCAAATTAAATTATCAAACTCATAATTAATAATTGTTTACATCATATTATTACCCTTACATTCTAAATAATAACCCAAAAAAGAACAATATAACTCCTAATCCTTTCCTTATTACTTGATAGAATATGAAAATACACACAAAATAAACTGTAGGTTCATTAAATATAACAAAAATAAACTACCATGAGCATACCCATGAAAACAACAAACAACACCAATACAATGTGGTTGAATCTATAAAAAATGAAGTTTTAATGTGGCCTTTGAGTGAGATCATCCTCTATCCAAAGGGGTGACATTCTAACCTTTGAAATCAAAGGAATTTCATCCACTAATATCTAGTATGGCTTTGGATTTTCATCCTTAGAAATGCTCATAAACAAGTGCTCAAAATTAATTTTGAAAAAGATTTGGTTAAACGTAGATGATGATCCTAGATGAAAACATTCACTCTTTTATATTCTACACAAATTGAATAAGCTAGCCATCGTGTATACCTACAACTTCAAATTCAAATAGTGATCATGGTGGGAATTATTCTATTTTGAAAGTGATGGCACAAAAAATAACTATTGGAAACAATACAACACATGATAGGAAGTTAGGAGGAGAACGTAAATATAGGAAGAAATATCAAGGATTGGGGGTCGGCCAAATCATAAGACTCAAACTATAGGACCAAAAAATGGGGGTCAAGAAAACATCATGTGAGTAAGGGAAATTTTGAAAGACTAATAGGAATAAGGGAAGAGTGGAGTTAGAAGAGTACAACATACTCAAGAAGGGAAAACACATAGAAAACATAAATAAGGAAGACACATGTACACACCTAATATGTACAAAATTAAATTCATTGGAAACAAGGCATAAAATTAGTTAATATTTCCTCCACAAAGAGTTTAGTTTCCTAAATGAAAATAATATCAAGATTATGAATCCTAATACTATCTTGAACAACATTTTGATGAGGGGTGTTTCCAAGAACTACCATTATTAAAAAAGAAAATCTAAAAATCTAAATTGTGAATAACCACATATTCAACTAGTGTTTCCCCTATCATCTTCACTTTCTCCTAATTTATTTTTCTCTCCACTTTGGATACTCTATTAATATAATTCCTTTTAATAAATTTTTTTTTGAGTCCCAATGGAGTAGTAATTTTCTTCTTAATAATATCCTTAGTTCCATCCTTAGCACCAATAACTTGAAAAGCTTCTAGCATCACACAATCTAAATAATTTTTCAAATAGGATAACCTTCAAAACTATAACTACAATATTAAACTAATTCCATAATGTCCACTTGATATGTCAGCCTAACTTAGAGAACAAAGATTCACTTCCACAAGTATAACATGTGCTTGAGATGGATTTTGAGCTATTGTTCGTGGTAGAAGCAAGGAATACAAAATTATGATTAGAAAGAGACTTCTCAATCAAAGTAGAATCAATATCATCAATATACCTTGTATGCACACCCCATATTTTGCTAGGAAAATTAGGGACCTCGTCCTTTTCTTTTCTTTTATATTTTATTTTTGACACCTTTGTTCCTTTTTTTTCTTTAAATTTTCAATACTTGATCCCTTAGTGATCCTTGTTTTCATGTTTATTTTATTTTTGGATTATTTTCCTTAGTGTTTTTAACCTTTTCAAAAAATTGGGTCTATTAAATGGACCTTTGAACTAATCCATAGTTCCTATGAAATCATGCTACCTGCAACTTAGTTAAAATTTTGAGCTTTGTGGGGATTTGTGGACCTTCAAACCTAGTTCTAGGTTCCAAGTTCCACCTACCTCTACCTCTTGCTTGATTTTTTCTATATTTATTCATTTTTTCCTTTAGTTTATCAAACTCTAGGAAGTATGGGTAACTTTGGAACTCACATACTTGGTTTCAAGCCCTTAGTTCTACCTAGAGTTTGAATATGCACATGACCTCAACCATTAATGGTGAGTTTGTGAGGGTAGATAGGTCTTATATATTCAAAATTTTACCCATTTCTCTCACTCTTCATTCAATACTTATGATTTTGAGCTCAGAGAAACCAAGAGAGAGCCTCTTTGTATTTGGAGCAAGTTTGATGGATTTCATTATATATCTTGTTTAGTTTTACTCTTAGGGGGTTTTGTGAGGTTTGTAGAGATCATTATCTCCCACATGCATTTGTGTTTCTTCATTGTCTCTGTGAAAGTTTCACCATTTTATCTTGTTTTATTTTAATTTTATCTGTCATTTAGTGATTTTAATTAGTTTTTCATCATTTTGATTATGATTTACTAGATTATCACTTTTTTGTTTTGTTTTTTCCCTATATATTTTAGATTAGGTTTTTATTTAAATGTATTGTCTAAGGTTTAAATTTAGTTTTTTAATTTCCTAAGGTTTAGAAAACAAATAAATATTGAAGATCCTTATTCAATTTTGGAATTCATGCCTTGGATTCAATTCTCAATTGAATCTTTGTAAAATTGACGTTTTTCTAATTTCATGTTTTTTTACCACAAACCAACTTCTAGTATGGTTGGTAACATGGAAATTGGGAGAACCTTGTCACATTATAATTGATCCTAAGTCCCTAGTCCTCTCACTTTATATAACTCATAACAAATAGAGAATGAGGTTCACATTTTAGACCACTATAGGGACTAAACCCTTTAGTTCGAGGTCCCAAAATATACTTGATCCTCAAAACCTGATAAAGTAACATAAAAAACTTTAAATTCCACAAGATTTAGACTTTTCTTGGAATTTTTGTTTGAACTTCAATCTTGGTTCCAAGTTTTTATCTTCACCCACAACTTAAACTCCAAAAGATATAAAATTATTTGCCAAAAAATTAAAGAGGTAGTGTTTTGAATTTGACTCAAACTTGGAACATGGTTCTAAGGTCCTAATTCTCTCCTCCCTTAGATAACTCCCACATGTATAACATTATAACCATCCCTTGTTAAACTAGAAATCTTTTATGCACATTATAACCTAATTCCAAGTTCGTATATCCTTCCAATACCTAAAAACCCAAAATTATCCAAAATGCTTAGAATTTTATAAATTTAATGATTTCTAGTTAGTTTCTAGCACTTATTATGATTTTCTTTTACTTTTAGGATGGATGATAACCTTGAAAAATTACTAGAAATAATGATGTATGAATTCCTAGGTGTTACAAATGAATCAAAGATTGCATCTTTAGTTTCAAATATTATAAACATAGACTTAGACCATGTGGAACTCAAGGATTTCAATTGAAGGACCTTTAGATATTCCCAAAATATTAGAATAAGCATATTATCAAGGTTTATATTGGCACACATAGTATGTTTTTCATCAACACTTTAGAGACTAGAGTTGATCATAGCTTGTGCACAAGTATATGATCCTACTACCAAGATAGCATGAGATGAAGATGATAATATTATTCTGGATATAACACCTAGAATGGTTTCCCACATATTCAATCTCACTTTCCATGTAATGCTAGTAAACTTAATATAATTAGAGTCAGTAGCAACATATGAAAGAATGAGGAAAAAAATATTAGATATTTAAATAGGCATTGGTTTCTCAAGGAGAGAAAGGTAGCTACAAATATTGCTAAGAATCTAACTAGAAGGACTAGAAATTGGTGATATAAATAATTTGTTTCATAGAGCGATGAGAAAACCAAATGGTAAAATATAAAAACCATGGATGTTCTAGTATATTAATGTAATTATTAAGGAGAGGCAGTTTATTGATTGGGCACAATTTGTAAGTGATAATATTCATACACAATTGACTTTAGTCAAGTTACAAGAAAGAAATTCTAAATGAATTATTATGTAGCTTATCTATCAGAAAGACAAGCTATATTCCCTATATTCAACACAAATGGAGTGCTAAGAGAGGCTCATGGATAGAGAAAAATTTGAGAATTTTATCTATAACTAAAATTATAAGAAACACAAAATCACTATAGAAGATCGGATGATGCATACATCTTTCTAGAATAATAATAAGACTTTATGGGAATGAAGACGTTAGACTCTTTGCAAAAGCAAGATAATTGATATTAGGATAGGGACATTAGTTCATCCAGTTCCTGAAGACTACATACATATAAGTATATCAAAATTTATTAGGCCTTCATATGTTTTACCTATATTTTATACTGATAAGATTGTGTTGTTAGAATTTTCAAGGAAAATAGTAGAATTACATAAGAAGATTATGGAGAAGCAAAAATTAGGAGTGCAATTTCCTTTCACTCTTGGATTTTACACTTATGCTATAGTATATGTGCTAGGGATTCTAACAAAGAATTATTAGCTCTAAATTTTAGAATTTTTGAAGCTAGGAAAAATTATGATCTTGAAGGAAGATAGAAAGACTATTTGGATTTGGACATAGTCATGAACACAATGTTTAATACTTTAGGTCTGGTTATAAAAATGAATATGATGTGAAGAAGAGGGGATTATGTAGAATGGTGGTTCAATAAATTTAAGAGAATTCATGATTGGAGGTGAGATTCTTTTCTATTTATCTAATGATTATTATTTTTTAATCTAGTGTACACGATATTCAAGGAATAGATAATCAACCAACTCCAATAGTAGATTTATTTATTAAAGAAAGCCTCTTGGTAATTAAAATAAGAAAAGCTATTAAATATTTTAGCTTATCTTGGTTGAAGATGAAGATTGCATATTTTGAGAAGAAGAGAAGAAAGGAGGAAGATAAGAGAAAAAGAAAGGATGAGTCTTCCTTTGAACCTAAGGAGCCCAAGAAAATAAAGAAAATCTCACAAAGAGGAAATATTAAATCCATCGTAGAACATATGACTAAAGAGAAATTGGTTAAAGCTTTAAATAAGACCAGGGTGATATATGTTGTATCTAATGCAAGAGTGGTAGAAATATTTGGATATACTCCACTACAAATTATTTATCTAACTACCCCACAATAGGAAGTGCCAACACAAGTTGCTCAAGAACAACCTACACCAACAACTTCATAGGGACATCACAACAAGAAGTATAGAAAGAATAGGAAATTAAATATAGCTCTTCTTTGAAAAGAAACCCTTCATTAATATGTTCACCTTATATTAAGGTACCATCTCCATAAATTGAGAAATAAGTCAACAAAGTAGATCAAGATGAAATAAATATGATAACCAAAGAGGTAGTAAAAAAACCTTTAAAGGGGGATAAATTTTATAAAATCATTTGCCTCATCCAACTTCAAGGATTACATATATTGAGGAAACAAGTGAAGCCAAGAAAGAACCTCTAAAATAAGATGGCAAATAAATATCAAGAGAAGAGTAGCTAGAAGCACAAGAACAAAAAATTAGAACTACAAATATCAAAGTTTTATGAAGGTATGGATAAGATAAAGAAATACGAGAAGGTTGTACAAAAAGGAATGAAAGAGAAAGAAACTTTTGAGGAGAAAGATTAGTAACAACAAGAGATTCCTAAGAAATAAATCAAACTCTCCAAGATCATGATTGAATTTAAAATTGGATAAAAAACAAGTGGAAGTGGTATAGCCATTGGAAATTATAGCTGTAATAGTCAAAGTAGAAAAGGGTAGACCTAAAATTAAATAAATAACTCTTTACACTATAAAGACATGTGAATCTAGTGCCAAAGTTGTAAAAATTGTCACTTATGTAGTGGATAAAGATGACAAAGAATTGGCTACAATGGATTATTAGATTTCCAAAGTCAATCTTGGTAAGAAAATAAGAGATGAGGAAATTGCTTATTTGGGTTATGTAGTGGAAATAATAGTCCATGGGATAGATAAGGAAATAAAGACCAAGAAGGAATTAAAAGAGCAATTAGAGAAAATGAGGATGTTTACCAAAGAAATCATCACTTAAGAGCTTTAACCCAACAAGATAGCAATTCTATCAATGCACCAGTCTCAATGTCCAAGAAAGAAGTTGATTCTTTTTAGAAAATGAAGAAAAGATGTATTTCCATTGACAAATGGATTATGATTTTTTTAATGAAGCTAATAAGGTAATAAATCAAGGTTTCCAATTATATGAGCGAGCCCAACAACTTGAAAAGATGATTGATTTATTTGTATAGGGATTGAAAGATGAAGAAGATAATCATGAAAATAATCTCCCAAAGTTAAAAATGATGAATAAAATGATCTCAAAATAGTTGAAGGTTGAATGGATTCTCCAAGATGAATCCTAACTTTACACATTTAAAAAATATAAAGGTAATTTCCTTTTAGGATTGATTTGGCTAACACTATTAAAGAAAGCCTCGGGAAGAAGATGGATGAAGAGTTAAATCAATTTGTAGATTTTAATAGTAATATTTTGGACAAGTGTATGTAGACCAAGGCACACTCAAAATCCATTGAGAATGATTTGATAAATATGAAGGGACAAGTGGATTTTGACCTGATTATAAATTTAGAGTAGATTGGCTATACGACTATGAAAAAACAAGTTTGAATAAGTTTTTTCTAACATTTGTAGAATATAAATGGAAAAAAGAATTTATTTTTATTTTTAAAATTAATTTTTGAATTTAATTTTTAAATTCTTTGATTTAATGTGAAGCAATAAAAATGGAATTTCTAAATGTAAATAGGTTGGCTATAAAGTGGCTCCTAAAGTTTAGGAGGAAAAATAGGGCATCTAGGTCATTTAGGAAGTTGCATGAGGTCAATACATTACATGTGCATGAATTTATTTATGAAAAGCAAAGTTAAATGCTAGGGATTGTTTTTAGCATGATGGACTAAAAATAGAGTAGTTGTATATAATATTTTAAAGCAACTAATAGAAAGTTTTAAGTAGGATTACCCAAAATTAAAGAAGGAATTTTCATGAGGAAAAATTTAAATAAGATAAAATTCTAGTGTAATTTTTATGCTAGGATCATTACAAATTATACGAATCAATGAAAAGATCTTAGATTCTTTGAATATTTTTATCTTGAGTGATGAAGTACTTTATTTCACATCTTGCATGTTGATTATTTTAAGAAATCTTGTGAGTTATTAATGATAACATTTGTTTGAATGAGTTATAAAAATAATACATTAAATTTACATGTAAAATATAGTATTTTATTTATTCATTTTTTTCTTGTATAAATATCCTCTAGATCTTGTATCTATAATATGAATGGTTGAGTTAATATGATATAATCTTGTGGGTTATTGAGATCTCTCAAGTTTTTATCATAATGACTAGAGTTATGATATTGAACTTACTATCTTTAATTTACTTCTCATTAAAGCAATTCTCTTTTGACATTTTTTTATAAGCTATTGAATAGTATTAGATTAGGATTTTGTCTAGAATAAAAGCTAACAAAAACATTAATAGAAGGGAAAATTTGTTAAAAAAAAACCTATATTGATCAACATGGAAAAACCAAGAAAAGGCCCTTGAATAAACATACCACATTGACCAAGTTCATCTAACATGGTTGTGACATGACTCATAGGAATTTGGAGGTGACAAATTAAATAGATTAATTATCTTTCGAGGAGAGGTGGGGTGATTTTCATTCTACTTGTGTTGCACGTGTCAATTTTGCCATAAAAAACTATTTAAAATATCAAATGTGTTATCCAAATGACCTTTTGGTAAGTATTTTTGTGACATATCCCATTCCTTCCTTTATTATGAGACTTCATTGGATTAATCCCATTTAATTCAATCCCTTTTACCTGAGTTGGGGATTTGCTTTTTTTATTAGTTTTAATCATAAATACCTCTAGTGAGAGATGAATAACACCTAATTTTGTCTTTGAACACTTTCTTTTAAGATTCCCATAGGCATGACTTATATGACATATAAAAGGGAGATACTCATAGTCTAACTATAGAATCCAATACATACTTCCTAATATATCTCTATATAATTAGGAAAAGGATTATTAAGATCAATTTTCTCATAGATACAAGCATGATAACCTTTCTCTCCATGATGAGAAGGTCCCAAAGGTTTCCCAAGGAAAACCACAATATAATGTAAAATATTAGGTCTCTAGAACTTCATTATAAGATAAAGAAGATGAACCAAGACTAGAATCTTAAATGGGATCTCTTCAATCAGATAAAACCCCATAATCCAAGTTAATGAAAAATCCAACTTGATTATAAAAGTAAGGTCCTCTCTTGAAATATAAATTTTTTATTTATTAATTCATTCTAGAAATAAACACAAATAAGATATAATAATTTGTTACTAAAATAACCTATATATCCCTTTTTGGCTACCAAGTATGATATGCCCAATTCTCAAGAAAAGGAAATGTGTCTTAAAAATAAAACTCATAATGTATAAATTAAAGAATGTATTGTTAAATAAATAGAATTATTGGATATAACATTAAGATTAATAATGCGAATGAGACAAGCCTCATATTTTGTAAACAACCATTAGATTAGGGATGATTATCAACCTTGTCAAGAGTATTTTCATGAATATAATTTTTAGCCTTATCATATTGAATGTAATACTTCAAATAAAAAGGAAAGGGACCCCATAAGGCCACTCTAGATCCTATCATATGTAGACCCCTTGGTATAAATCCCACAAAAAAATAATTAAAAAGAAGTTGAAAACCAAACTATTGTAAAAAAATATGACCAAATCACAACACATTCATTTCAAATTAAAATATAAAGAATCTACCATTGCATGCAAAGTTTGAAAGGAAATTTGCAACCATAGAGAGTTATTTCCAGATAACCCTAATAGAGAAAATCATGTAAACAAGTATTCAAAATTCAAATGAAAAAGAATAGACAAACATACCATCAAGAGGGAAAAAACTAACCTCCAAAAGCATCCACACTCAATGTATTATCTCATGAACAATGTTTATAATACATCTATAGAGTCTCCATGAATACCTCTAAAGAATCAATATATCTACATGCATTCCCTATGAACAAGAAAATGAGAATCATGTAACACCACATCCTAATCCATTCCTCCTCTCCTCACATGTGCAACATACAAGTCAAACAAGCCAACTAACTAACCCCAATAACTACACATATACTTATTTCTTCCCTCATTTAATTTTTGGTACTAAGTTTTCCCAATATTAAATACTTTCCCAATGTACAAACCCACATTAAATATTTATCCCAATATTACATACAACACATAAAGTGGACCCAAGAATGTCAAATCCATGTGGCGAATGCATCCTTAGGTTCTCCAAATGAGCCAAAAATAATATTAATTTTACATTATAACATTATGCAAGGTGAACAACACACCTTTTCCCAATATTTAAATTAAAATTCAAAGAATCTACCCTCACATATAAAGGTTGCATAGAAAAACAGAAAAATTTTAGCCTTCCATCCTTTCTTGTTGTTGCATTCAAAGAAGAGTGTTGTTTAAAGATGAACCATGCAACAAAAGGCATTGAAAAAGTTGCATTAGAATAGAGTGACCAGTGCAGGTGCAATAATTTTTCCTTACATAAGTAATATGTACCTTTGTATTAAGAATATAAGAAGATACCAACTTAAAAAATTCTAACATGATGAGAATATTTGCTATAAATTTAATTATATATTTTGTAAAGAAAAATAAACTTTCCTTAGGCCAAGTCTAGGATAATCCAATAAAATGCATACACCTAAGCATAACTAATCTAAATTAATAAATAATTTATGTTGGGTTTGAATAAATTTGAACAATTTAAATGTTAAGTTAAGAAATTAAATGTGATGAATATGAGTAAAATTTTAACTCAATGACTGAAGAATTAGTGTCCTTTGGTGAACATTTTTGAATGTGTTATGTCTTTACCTTCAAAATGTGATCTCAAGTTATGAGTAAAATTCCTTAGATACTATGCTAGATCTTTGTTCAATGGTTTTACCTAGGGTCAAGTTCAATAGTCTAGATCAAATCTACAACTGAAAAAGTTGTCATTTCCATATAAATGTGACCTTGCAAGATGTATGCTTATGTTCTATTGTTTGCATGCTTTCTCTTCACTTGCTTTGCTGATTTCTAAGATTGATAATTTTATAAATAACTTAATGAGGTTGATGATGTCCTACCAAGAGACATGATCTCATATATCAACAAATGAAAATGTATGTGAAAAAAAACCAACACTCGTTGAACATGTAAATGCTTCTAGAATATTTATATAGATCTAGATTCCTCTAGTACACCAAATTGAAGCATTTACTTGCTTAAATATGAATAAGAATTCTTGGATTATTTGATGATTAAGATATATGAATGAATTCATTGAATTCCTTTAAGTAATAGCATAAAGCACCAAATTTCATAAAACATGTACTTATTTGGCTTAGGGAAGGAAATAAAGGGGCCTAGTTAGCTAAAAATTGAATTTGAATTTTGAAAGGAAAAAGGTCAAGTTTTGAATCATGGGGTCAACCCCATGACTATGAAAAGGAGGAAAAATGGTCAAATCAAGATGGATAGTAGTTATATAGTAATAGGTGTACGAATAAGTCCAATAAACTTGTAGATAAGGTGAATGTATAAAGATGTGTGTAAGGATGAGGTAAGGGCTAAACACATGTGAATTTGTATGCATGTGGATAGGTAAAAGACTGGGGGAATGCACCTAACTCTACACAAGATTTCATAATTTATTGTTATGTACATGTATTAAGACATTCTCCCATAATAGACATAAAATAAATGGGAAATAACATGGTTATGAAAATTTTACCATTTAATTTTCCCCCCACTTTATGGTGTATGTCAATTTTATAGTGATCATGCATCTCAAATTATGTATCACCCACATGCATGGATGTAAGGAAAAAATTAGACATCAAAGTATACATGTAAATTAATGGACCCTATAAGGTTTCATCATGTAAGTTCACTTGTTTCATGTATTTTTCATATGAATTAAAGACAAGTCTATAAAAAAACATATAGCTATCTACAAAGATAAAACTAAGAGTGTTCATGATAAATTTTTCCCTATCATTAGTTGTATTTGTATGATACAAGGAGTACAAGTAGGGAAGAGGAAAATAAAACAAGAAAAGTAAATGTAAGCTAAGAATGTAATTATATAAATAAATAACTATAAAGGAATGCAACATGAAATAATCATGCATATATCTATCTTGAATGATAATTATGATTAGATCATATTTTTGAGACGGTATTGAGGAAAAATGATGTTTCACCCAACATGGAAAAATGATGGTGATGTGCCTCGTATGGCCAAAAAACACTCGTGTAAGTACACAAGATACTTACATTAAATATTTATTCCAATGTATCATACAACATAAATTATCCCTAAGAATTTCTAACCTATGTGGCATCCACATATTTAAGATGTGCCAAAAATTAAATATTTATTATTAGCATTATTATTTTTATTATACAAGGTGTACAACATACACTTTTCCAACATATTGGATGGGGTAGAGCATACCCTTTAAGTGGTTTATGTCACCAACTATATAAGAAACACATGTCAAAATAATTAGGAATAAAAAAAAATCGGTATCATAAGCCATACAAGATTTGTACAAAGGAAGGAAAAGTGGCATATACACTAGACATTCCAAATAATGTGATAATATAAGATGTGTTCTATGTTTCTTGTATGAATAATTATTTGGAGTTAATAATTTTCTTACAAAATACAATACTATTCATAGATGAAAAATGAAATTCATAATAGAAGAAAAGGGTATAATTAGAAGGAGGTGAAGATAATCATAAGTAGGACTATTTGAGTTTAGAAGTTAAAGTGCATATATTATTTTAGTGGTGAATCTTCATCAAATGGTGAATCGTTAAAATTGGGATCTCTATTTTTGGGGAATAGGACAAGCTATAAGGGACTTGAATTGTCACATTTTTATAAAAAAATTACTTCAATGCTAGTTAAATCGACCAAAAATTATTTTATCAAACTTTTAAATTAAATTATTTTACCATATTAAGTGATGTGTGATTGGAGCTTAATCACCTAGAGTTTATAATAAAAACTACAAATCTAAATCAAATTCACCATTAATATAACATTCTCACTTTTTTTTTTAGGGTTATATCATCATTATTATTACATTCCTAGTTGCTTTTACTACCATTTTCACTTTGAAATTGATATTTGTTACTATTTTCCACTTAGAAATAATATGTAATTAGGTTTTCAAGCACTTTGTTGTGGCCTCCCAGTGCAAGCTAAGGTGTAGATAAAATTTATTGGCCTTATGGTGGTAACAAGACCATCGAATATGAAACTTTCTCTCATTTATTATCATGGCCTCTAAAATCGAGACATATGAAGCTTCAAATCTAATGATTACAAATAATATAAGTAGCATAGAGTATATTTAATAATACTATTTTTTAATATTTGCATGGATAAGAAATTGAGATCTTGTCTAAAATATGTGACATTCATTAATTATATACAATGTTTTCTATGACTCTTTTTAGTGTTGCTACAAGATGAGGCATGAATTACATTGCCTTCTTATATGATCAAATAAATAATCATGATTCATGTATGGATTGAAAGTCTTTGATAAAGTGTATTTAGTTGATAAAAGGATTATATTTATTAATACTCTTTCTAGATAAATTTTATGAAAAAAATTGCATGTCAAAATAAATCATTATATTAATATTTAAGTATTTTCCTCTCTAAATATGTGAATTAATAAATCTTCAATTTCCACCAACTTTTTCCTCTCTAACCTAAAATTATAATTTTATTATAAGGTTAATAAACACATATCATTTAAAATATTTACCCAACCCAAAATTTCTTTGCGAGAATTTGATTATTTATTTCATCTAAAAAACAACTTTTTGGTTAGTTAAAGATTTTAAATCGCATTATCTTATTACCCCCTAATAAAATTAGAGCCAATCAATAAATAGAGAAATAAAAGGTGGAGACTCATTTATAGCCTAGAGTCTTCTTTTTATGGCATGATATTTTTGAAATATTTAGTTTGTGTCTACTCCCTTGACACCCACAATGGGATGTTTCCCCCTTATCCCTACAAGGGGAGTTACTCCTTGACAATGTTGGTGGTTACTGCTCCCAAGACCCTATTTTAGAATTATAAGAAATAAAATAATATATGGGATACTACGCTAACCAATTATGTGGATATTAATGGACTTGTAATTTAGATAACATTTAATTTTATGTTTAGTCTAGGTTAATAAAAAAATTGGGAGACCATGTGGTGTGATGGTTGGGCTTTCTACTTGTAGATCCATCAACCCAAGTTTAAACCTAGTGGGGTTGTCCTCTACCATTTCAAAAATTAAGAACTCTAGTTCATAGCTTTGATAAAAAAGCATTTACCCCAAAATTTGGCCATTCTTGATAGAGTGTGATGGTTAAATCATGGCATTGTTGTTGTAGCCACCAAGGTTAAAATCTTCACTAGGCCACTGTGATTTTGAGTATTGTGCCCTCACCAATCCAATGTGATTATAGTCCAATAACCTTCATGTTGGAGCTATTGGAATTCATGTCCATGTCTTCATATTTCAAACCCTAGCTAAGTCAGTGTGCTCACGGGCTTTGTGACTCTACAGGGCTACTAAGTTCATAGGTTTTGACTATTCATGTTAATACAATGCATACATGGTAGGGATGAGGTTTCCCATTTTTGGCCTCACTTCGCTTGGGCCAAGCTAAAAATTCTCATGTTACCAATAAAAATAAAATAAAAATCCATGAGAAGACATTTAAAAAAAGAATCCTCCATGATAATTAATGCACTTAGCTATTATTTTTAGGATTTCTAAAGATTTTATAAAATCTCTAGTAATGTATATTCATCAAGAAAATAATATTTTAAAAAATAAAATATTTTCTATGAAAATTAATACACTTAGCCAAGATTTACTAGGATTTTATAGAAAATTTTGAGGGCCTCTTCTTAAATTTATCACAGGTAAAGTGGAGGGGCCTACTTCCAAAAATGAATCCTTGGAGAATGAGGATTTCCTATAAGCTACCCATGGATATAATTTCTTTGGAAATTAATCTAAAATAATATAAATAGTCAAGGATTTTAAAAAATCATTTTCTATAGATTTTGTTAAGTTTTAGTGTAGGGTGAATCAATTAGGAATTTGTTGTGTAACTCTATTCTATTAATTCGATTTCCAAGCATATTTAATAAGGAGTTGGATATATTCTTGTAGTGTAGAAAATCGTACTCCCTTCTTGGAGATAGTACAATTTCACACTTATTTTGGACCTATTTTAGTACCCTTGCATTAAATACCCTTTAAATCATCATTAATTGGCCCTAAGACCCTTTATTTCGGATCTCAAGGCTTAGTTCAACTAAAATCTTGACAAAATCAACTAATCATTAAATTTTCTAATAACCCATCATTGGCCCACCCCAAAAAACTAGGGTGGGACTCATATGCCACCTTTGGCGTATGAGTCATGTGTGGTCAATTTTTAGGGTTTGAGTGCTAGGAATTTCAATTTTTTAATTCAAAATTTTGGTTGATGTCGGAATTTAAGATCTAAATAATGGTAAATTAGATGAAGTGCCTATATAAACAAGCTCTCAAGTCATTATTTTCATCTAGAGGAACCAGTTCAAGACCTAAGCATTCATAAGCATTCAAGCATTTTTTCACAAGAGTATTCAAGAGCAAGTAGCAAGTAAACTTGAAGTCTTGGAGCAACATTATAGTGCTTTTGTAGGTCTTCAAGCTCACTTTCATTCAAGATCTAGCATTGTCAAGGATTGATGATGGTTGCCTATGGTGAATCATGATGGATTCTAGGTTGGGGAGATGGAACTAGCCATCAAGCCAAGCCTAATGACTCTTTTCCTAAGTGATTCCATCCTCCATTTTGTCTCTACTTTCAACCTAAGGAAGGTACATGCATTATTATGGCTTATTAGGGTAATTAGGGATCTCCCAAAGTGAGTCATCTTCATGTTACATTCATACATCTCATTCTAAGCACATTAGAATAGGGTTGGATTACATTTTACATTTCCTAATCTTTGATACACTTAAGGTTAGGGTTTATTTTCACATTTAAATTCAAGTTCCATTATTTCTATCAAGGTTTAACTACCGAACTATGGGTTTAACCATGGCAAACCCCCCTTAATCAAATCAACACTATATTTTGTTTTGCGAGTCTTTTTACAGATTCATATCTGAAAATCAAGTTGGGAAGAAAGAGCAGAGATTGGAGAGAAGATCTGGACTTTGACTTTCTGAAAAAGTGGAACATGACTACTACACCACAAGTGACATATGAATCTCAATACAGGAAATTTTCTAGATTTATGAAGATCCTGAGTCAACACTGCCAGATCTTCCTGTTCCTACCCAGAAACCCTAATTTGGGACTAATATGCCTAGCCTGGCATATGAGTCCCAATGTGCCCTAAAGTCTGTAATTTCAAGATTTCAAATCTTATCTCGAGCACATTCAGGTTTCCAGGTGCACCTCTATGTTCGCCCAGTTTTCTATTATGTTTTGCATTCATTTCTAGGTCATTTATTGTAGTCTTGCATATCGCTAAGTTTCATAATTAGATTTTGCATGTTACTAGTCTTTCCAAGCCCTAGCTTGGTGGTGAACCCCTCTCTAGTCATTAATCATACCCTAGGAAAACCTTTAGCAGATATATTTCCTTCATTCCATCTTTGGATTGAGATCTCTAGGGTTTCCTTGAGTGAAACTAAGTGAAATGGGTCTAGGCCCTTATCCCTTTTGTTCCATTTCCTAGAAAGTGGAACCCTATTTTCAAGGTTTCATTTTGGTGAACTTGCATTTAGAACATCTTAATTCTGATTTAGAGTGCATCATAATCCTAGATCTAACTTGCATGAACATTGCATTAGGTTGTACATTAGTTAATTGGCATCTATGGTTTCTAAATCTTGCATTAGTGAAAGTGCATATAGGTTGCATTTTTGTCTCTTGCATCATTGAAATTGACTCAAAATATGCCTTTACACTTAATCTAGACATCATCCAAACTAGAAAGCATAAAATTTACATAGAATTTGTTGAAAATGATGCAAAAACCTAATCTAGGACTCATACACCCCTCTGTGTGATTTAGTCCCAATACAGGTGGTTTTGCCTATTTTTTGGGTATTTTGTGGTGACTATTATTCAACATTTCCCTGAAAAACCTTGATTAGGACTCATACGCCCCTCTAGGCGATTTAGTCCCATTTCAAATTTCAAACTACATTTTCCATCATCAAATTCTCTATTATGGGTTTTAGTTTGTTGTTATTACATTTATGTTTCAGTTTGTAGAGTTTATGTTTCATACATTTCATTAGATCTAGCTTAATTTAGATATATTTTAATTGTGGATAAAATTACATAGTTATACTTTTCGTTCCTAGCATTAGTTCATAGTTCAATTAGCTTTGATTATATTTTCCATTCATTAAAAAACAAAAAAACAAAAACACCTATAAAACTGATGAACCACTTGGAGAAAGCATAATTATTTGAGTATGCCAAATCTCTTTGTCCAAGTTAACCTAAACCTCAAGCCTTTTAGTAGTGATGATTTTAGCATGTTAGATGAAGCCCTTGAGGATTTCATCTCACTAGATTCATCCACTAAGGCTTGCTATAACCAACCGAAACCAAGAGAAGTTAATGTGATTCAACCCTGACTTATCATTTACCCACCTTCACAAAAACCTACAACTCAAAAAAAAACCGTTTTCACCCTTGAACCACCTAAGAATAATATTTTTCAGAAATCAAGTTATAACACCATCACTCACACATATAACACTAGAAACAATCCACAACCAAAACAACCAACTACAATATCTTTACCTTTGTTGAACCCCATCTTGCCTAGTGCTCCTTGTTCATCTTCGAATAGTGTAAAGGAGTATGATCTTGTTGAACAACTTAAGAATACTCCTGCAAAGATATCCCTATGGGACCTAATTCAAAATTCACCTAATTATCACACTATGCTTCAAACCGCCTTGCAACAAGTTATGGTCTCCTCTAGTACAAATGTAAATGATGTAGTAGCTCTAATTTAGGGAATGAATGCAGTTAATGTAGACATTACCTTTCATCAACATGAGCTACCTTCTTTGAAAATGAGAAAGAAACATGATGCATTCATGATAATAGCCACCTATGATGGGTGGGGAATAAAAAGAGCCCTTGTTGATAATGGCTATGCTCTTAATGTGTGTAGTGTGACCCTTTTAGATAAACTAGGTGTGGATAAATAAAGAATTCAACCTGACTCCTTACGATTTGAGGATTTGATAATATAGGAAAGCAACCAATTGGTGTGATTACTTTGCCTATTACAGTTGTAAAGGCTACATTGTAAACTCCTATTCATTTTATGCCCGATAATTTGTCATACAATATTCTTTTAGGGCCACCTTGGATTCATGAGATGCATGCAGTTCCTTCGACTCTTCATCATATAATGAAGTATGTCTATAATAATAAAGTATACCAACTTAAAATAGACCTCGAGCTTGAAAGTTGCTTACAAGTTGAAAAAGGAATGACAAGTCCTCTAAACACATTAATCCCAACATCGAACATAAAACCTATGGAAGAAGAAAAATAAGAGATGGAAACAGTGTTGAATTTATTGGAAGATTATTGGGGTTCTTTAGATTTCACACCTTCATTTATGGGAGAATACATAATCACAAGGAAAGAAGATGAAAAACAAAAGCAACCAATGGTGATGTCAATGCAGAATTCAGAAGAAAACTCACAAGCATCTACCTCATCTACTCTAGAAGAAGACACAAGCTACACAACAAACTTCAATGAGATAGATTATTAACAACCACCAAACTCGAAAGAAATGGAGAAACTTTATGGAAGAGGTTATGAGCTTATGAAAAAAATTGGCTATAGTGGAAAAGGATGTGGAAAGAAACAACAAGGCATCCGCGTTCTTGTAGAGCATAATATGCAAGAAACAAAAAGTAGTTTGGGATATTGTCCTTCTAACGTAACACAAGCAAATAAAAGACCCTTGTTCAACATTAATACCATCACATGTAATCCTAAAACAACTCTCACCTTGAAGCATCTTGAATTGATTGATATGACTTGTGAACCATCATGGGAATACTTCGAAGATGATGAAGCCTTGAAAGAAATGTTAGGACTTTATGACAAACCATCTACTGCTACTAAACAGAAATGGGTTACATGTGTTATGATTAGTGCCAAGCAAAAAGATGGAGAATAGGAAAGTAATGAGATTGATAAGGATGACAAAAAATACAACTCTGAATTTTTGAAACAAGGTGCACTTCCTTTAAGAGATACAATTGACATACCAATGGACATTAACAATAAGGAGAAAGTGATTAAGATAGGAAAGTGCCTTGATGAAGATGAACAAGAAGATCATGCAAATTTGCTTCATGACTTTCTTGAACTTTTTGCTTGGACTTATTCGGATATGTCAGGAATTGATGTAAGATAGTGATGCATAACATAGTCCTTGTTGAAAATGCTAAACCGTTAAGATAAAATATACGAAAGATGAATCCTAATATAGCCTTACTAGTTAAGGGTGAGATTGAAAAAATCCTCGAAGCTAGTTTTATATGACATATAGATTATTCTCCTTGGATCTTGATCATTGTTGCAGTCGAAAAACCTGACAATCGTATTAGGATGTGCATGAACTTTCGTGATTTAAATAAAGCATATCTAAAAGATGATTTTCCCCTTCCTAATATCGACATGATAGTGGAATCAACTATAGGACATGCTTTGTTTTCATTCATGGATGGATTCTCTAGATATAATCAAATCTTTATCAACCCTCAAGATCAATACAAAACAACATTTACTACAGTTTGGGGAACATTTTGTTGGGTAGTCATGCATTTTGGATTGAAGAACATAGGCGCAATGTATCAACGAGCTATGAAATTGATATTTCATGATTACATACATAAGATCTTGGAAGATTATGTTGATGATATTCTAGAAAAATCGTTTAATCAACAAGACAATGTGAATATCCTTTGAAAAATCTTTGAGCATATGCAAAAATATAACAAGATTGAATCCAAAAAAGTGTGTCTTTGGCATAGATAGTGGATTTTTTTTAGGTTTTATAGTAACTCACAAAGGAATTGAGGTGGACACAAAGAAAATTGATGCTATAGTTAGCATGCCACCTCCTAGAAATATTTCTCAGTTACACACTTTACAAGGAAGAATTCAGGCTATTCGTCATTTTGTAGCATCCCTAGTAAACCAAACATTACCTTTCATACATCTTCTTAAGAAAGAGGTGCAGTTTCATTGGAATGATGATTGTAAATAGGCTTTTGAGAGTTTTAAAAGTTACCTCACCACTCCACTTGTTTTACAACCCGCTATGCAAGACAAACCTTTTATCCTTTATACACTAGCATTGGCATATGCTCTCACAGCATTGTTGGCCCAACAAGATGAAAATGGTAAAGAACATCTTGTTTATTACATCAGTCGAACTCTAATTGATTGTGAGACAAGATATACGACAACAAAAAAAAAATGTTTGGCCCTTGTATTCGCTACTAGTAAGTTGAGACACTACTTACTGAATGCTGAAATATATGTGATGAAAAAAATTGACCCTTTAAAACATCTTTTTGCTAAAACAGATTTATCAGGACGTTTAGCTAAATGGGTTATGTTATTAACTGAGTTTGACCTTAAATTTGTCTCACAAAAGGAAATTAAAGGACAATCTTTAACCGACCAATTAGCTAAGGCTCCTTCTCCTTTAGTGTTACCTAATAATGATTCATTCCCTACGATAATGTGTTGATAATTGAACCTAATACATGGGAATTTATACTTTGATGGTTCTAGGTGTAGAACTGGCTCTAGCGTGGGGGTTATAATAGTCCCACCTAATGGAAAGCCTATTCCATTGTCCTATCGCTTAAACTTCCTATGCACAAACAACATAGTAGAATATGAAGTGTTAATTGTGGGTTTACACACTGCTTCAACTCTAGGAGCCCGGGACATAAGGATATTCAGTGATTCACAATTAGTCATTAAGCAAATAAATGGATTGTATCAATAAAAACATGACAAATTATCAAAATTTAAGGATCTCACAATGACTCTATTACAAAGCTTTGATTCATTCACTATTGATAACATCCCACATAAAGATAATTGACATGCGAATGTAATGACAAGTATGGCTTCTCTGATATCTCCTCAAGATCATTCAAAATATTTCACATTAATTGTGCACACAATTATTAAACTATCGATAGAATCTAAAGTTGAAGAAGTGTTATCAACCACCATGAAAAGCTCTAGTGAATGGTATGCGCCGATATTTAATTATTTAAAAGACGGTATCTTTCTTGAGCCGACGACAAAGAATATTCGAGCTCACCTTTGGAAACTTGCATCCCAATATATAATTCTTGCTAACGTGTTGTATAGAAGGTCCTTTGATGGTATTTTACTTAGATGTCTTAAGCAATCCGAAATCCCCATAGCACTTGCATAAACTGATGCAGGTGCTTGTGGAGGTCATTTTGGAGGACGATCATTAGTTCAAAAGTTAATCTGTATAGGATATTATTGGAGGAACATGGAACAAGATTTCTTTGAATACGCAAAAAAATGTCACAAATGTCAAGAGCATAGAAATTTGATTCAATTCCTACCTCTCAACTTCATGCTCAAGTACTATTTGG
The DNA here is from genome assembly GCA_007115665.2 of Sequoiadendron giganteum. NCBI lineage: Eukaryota > Viridiplantae > Streptophyta > Pinopsida > Cupressales > Cupressaceae > Sequoiadendron > Sequoiadendron giganteum. Next base: position 452,781,238 of record CM021103.1, on the reverse strand, counting down.
CCATTTTTCGGTATGGGGTTTGGATCTTGTTGGAAAAATCTCACCACCCTCCTCCGTTGGACATACATTCATAATTGCTGCAACAAACTATTTCACAAAATGGGTAGAATCTATTGCCCTTTGTTCAACAACTATTGATGTGATATGTCATTTCATATTGGAACACATTTGCTTTAGACGTCCTTCCACATTAGTTTTAGACAATGGGACACCATTTAAGAATAATGAGGTGAAGAAATTCTTAGAGACATTTAACATCCAACATCATTTTTCAACACCCTACTACCTGCAATCTAACGATCAAGCTGAATCAACTAATAAAACTCTTGAGAAAATCTTAAGAAAGATAATAAGTAAACATAATAAATATTGGCACAAGCAGTTGACATATGTGTTATGGGCTTATCTTACTAGCATTAGAACATCAACTAGAAACACTCCTTATAACCTTGTCTACGATAATAAGACTGTATCTTTCTTGAGCCGACGACAAAGAATATTCGAGCTCACCTTTGGAAACTTGCATCCCAATATATAATTCTTGCTAACGTGATGTATAGAAGGTCCTTTGATGGTATTTTACTTAGATGTCTTAAGCAATCTAAAATCCCCATAGCACTTGCATAAACTGATGCAGGTGCTTGTGGAGGTCATTTTGGAGGACAATCATTAGTTCAAAAGTTAATCTGTATAGGATATTATTGGAGGAACATGGAACAAGATTGCTTTGAATACGTAAAAAAATGTCACAAATTTCAAGAGCATAGAAATTTGATTCAATTCCTACCTCTCAACTTCATGCTCAAGTACTATTTGGCCATTTTTCGGTATGGGGTTTGGATCTTGTTGGAAAAATCTCACCACCCTCCTCCGTTGGACATACATTCATAATTACTGCAACAAACTATTTCACAAAATGGGTAGAATCTATTGCCCTTTGTTCAACAACTATTGATGTGATATGTCATTTCATATTGGAACACATTATTGCTCGCTTTAGACGTCCTTCCACATTAGTTTTAGACAATGGGACACCATTTAAGAATAATGACGTGAAAAAATTCTTAGAGACATTTAACATCCAACATCATTTTTCAACACCCTACTACCCGCAATCTAATGGTCAAGCTGAATCAACTAATAAAACTCTTGAGAAAATATTAAGAAAGATAATAAGTAAACATAATAAATATTGGCACAAGCAGTTGACATATGTGTTATGGGCTTATCTTACTAGTATTAGAACATCAACTAGAAACACTCCTTATAACCTTGTCTAAAGTGTCGAAGCAATAATGCCCTTGGAATTGGAAATTCCTTCATTGAGAATCGCTCTCCAAGGACTTATTGATGATAATACATATAAGTAACAATGATTGCATCAACTTGAAATGCTTGATGAACAATACATTAATTCTCTTGAGCATCTCCAAGCTTATTCTTGAAAAATGAAATGTAGTTACAATGATAATGTCATCCCTTGAACATTCAATAAAGGTGATTTGGTGTTATTTGAGAATCAACTAACGTCAATTCCACCTTGACTAAAAAAAGAAAATTCAGCCCTAATTGGTTAGGACCTTACAAAATTAACATAATCTATGGGTCTGGAGCATACGCATTAACAGAAATGGACAGTAAACCTCTTAAAGAACCTATTAACGCCACGCATCTATATTGGTACCATGTATAACCTCCTTGAATAGTGTGAATAATAGAGTTGTGGTGTTAGGTTTAATAGATAATATTATATGTTCTTTCACATTGCTTCATTCTTGACAGACAAATATTTGTGTGCCTTGAATACTAAAGTAATTATTTAAATTAATTTTTAGATGGTTACTTTAGGTTTCATACTATTCATGTTCATCTTGTATGTTGTGTTAGATTAGATCCTTATATGCATTTAATGTTCTTAATTAAATCATAGGTGTTTAATTTAACATAACATGTAGTTAATCACAATGTTGCATCTAAAAGAAACTAGGATAGTTTTAATTAGATCACATAGATCATATTAGATCATGGAGACATTTATTAAATAGTCTTACAAAGATTATTTGATAAATCACATTGCCATCTAACTCAAACATGTAAGCATAAAAAATGAGCTAAATGTAAAATGATCATATATATATATATATATATATCATAAATTTTTATAGTAGATATCATCAAATATACAATGTTAGTGTGGCTTGTGGCTACCAGATCCCTTAGGACCTGGTGCTTGTCTCCCCTGAGAAACAGTCCATCAAGAGACAATAATGCAATCATGATAGTGAACTAATAAGAGAATCCAATGCATATTGCAAACCCTATGCTCGTCCAACAATCTCGGTCTCCTGTTTGATGGCCTCTAGGAACTCTCGCTCTATGTAGTCTTTGTCTACTATAGCTTGGATACCTCTGCATGAAGTCTCTTTACCTCCATTAGACCTTGAGATGATTGAATCTCCTCATATGCAGCCTTGACTCGATCAACATGCCTAGTAGCACCCTCATACGCTGCTCTCAATCTAACATAAGGCTCAAACAACTCTAGGTCCCACTCCATCATGGGTGGGGGCACACAGTCTGTATTAATAGCCTAATCAAAGACTACAGGAGGCACTATCTTTGTAGCTACTTGTCAGTAGAGATCTTGCAAAATATCTTACAAACCCTACAAGATAGAAATCATAAATATTATTAGTACACATCATGAAATAAATATATATATATATATATAAAAATTAAAACCATAAGCATGAATATAAGCATAAGTATAACAATAAATAAAATGTCATCATCTATATATCTGATTGGCTATGTAAAGACAACCTCATCTTATGCAAGAGGCATGGAGGATGTGCTAGCCTCTCCATGCTCATAAGTGTTGGTGTGTGTTGCAATTGCCTACTGTGATCTGATAACCCTAGTGGGAGTTGGATCTCTCCACTCGTGGGCAATTGGACCCTCATTTGTTGTGTCACTGCCCTCACTCATTAGATGCTCCTCCTCCTCATCCTCCTCCTCTCCCTCATAGTTTGGGTCTGCCTCCTCATTGTAGTCCCCATCTATATCATCTGCAAATAGATCTGAAGCCCTAAGCCCTGTATTCTCACCTATCTCCTCCTCCTCATCCCTTTGATCTAGAAGTGGTCCTGCAAATTCTCTAGGTTGATTAGTAGGGAATACAAGAGTTGGTCGTGATGCTACCCATCACTCCTCGTATGCATCAATAGCACGGGCATCATCAGCGTTAGATATTGGCGGCATGACGAGATCTGAGTCCTCTGAACCACTCGATATAACATCATCCACTCTCAATTGTCTAGTATCTCCTGGCCTCCAGGCACTCCACACTGATCGCTTGTAAAAAGGGTGTGCTACTGGTGGTACCTATATCTGACCAAACTATCGCATGAAATGATCATAGTAGAATGGTCTAACTATGTAATTGTGCCTCCCTAAAAGAAACCTATCACTCTGCATCCCCCTCAACTGTCGAGTCTCATCTGGCCACTGTGGTATCAGTTGGTATGGTCTCCAAAGGACCTCCTCCTGATCTAGGTGGTTGAATTTGACTCCAAAAATGTAAATCTCCATACTACCATGACCGCCTCAGTGGATAACTGAATGCACATGGATATGCCAGGGTAGATATAGATGGAAACCCTATCGTCCTAGTGCATGTATATGTTCCAAACACCACACCTATAGTAGCGTACAATGTACCATGTTATCCACCTCATGATATGCGAACTGCCCTAGATCATAATACAAATGTGCAAGGATGTTGTGGCCCTAGGCATATACAATTATGTTATGTGGTGCTCCATCTGCTTGATCATGTGAACAAGGCCTTCTCCATGTGTGCTCCTTGGCCATCAAGGATGAGTACTAGTGCCATTGTGAAAATCATGATTTGTCTCAAGATTGGTGATCATGCATAGAGTAGCCACGCTAGCTCAATACATGGCCCTACGATATCATCTCAAATCGAAACTCTTAGGAAATATCCTATATTTTCTCTCATTTGTGTGTATGTGCAATCCCCTGCGAAGCACATGATCTTGCCTCAAATAGGAACTTGAAGGATGTGATGTACATCCTCCAGGGTGATCATCATTTCGCCGGTGGGTAGGCAAAATGTGCAGGTATCAGCATCCCATCTCTCCGCAAGTGCCATCAACATGGCATCACGGCACCTCATGGGAGGCATGAGGTACACCCAGTATAATCCAGTGGTCTATAAAATTTGAGTATCTACCTCTGATAATGTCGAGATAAGGTCTCATAAGCGACATAATTTTCTACCCTCAAGACGTTGTCATGACCAAGGTGGAATCTAAGACAAAAAAGAAAAAATATGTCCTATAAGCATTATAAAATCTTAAATCTATACATCAACAATCAAAAAGTGTGTTAAAGTTGCTTTAGGGCACTTTTCTAAGGGTCCTAGACACTTTATTCCCTATTTGGGACACTTTGTGAAGAAACAAGATACTTTGCAAAAAAGTGGGACACTTCATGCCAGAAAGTGGGACACTTCGCGCCAGAAAGTGAGACACTTTGTGAAAAAAGGGACACTTTGCGAACTTTTCTACCAAGGTCCTAAATCCATCTAGAAATTCATAAAATATAAATTAAATGCGTAAAAACAAAGCTAAGGTATAGAATAATTCACTCACCTAATGCTAAAGGTCGCCTTGTGTCACCTAATCATGTAGGCTATCAAGTCTCAAAGCCATGTACTCTTGAACACTCGGCATTTTCACTTACTCTCCAACGAAGTCAAACTACAAGAAGGTAAAAATACAAAATGATTATAACTCACTTCACTTTTTACTCTTATATATGTTTAAATTAAGTCTTTAGCATATTAGGGTTAAAGGTGCTTTTCATTCAAACCAGCATATCGGGGACTAGAGAACTCCATTTTTTGACGCCATTTGTTGTGTTGGATTCGTGATTTCACACTCATCCTCATCATATGTCTATCATTAAGTGGTATGGTACTTGGAAATTCCTATTATACAACATCTAATTTGATGCGGTTAGATTGCTACCTTGATTCCACCTCCATAAACAAAGCGAAATCAAGGGGGGCATACATCTATCCTTGAATTTGATTTCTAGAAGAAGTTCGAGAAGAGCATTTTTAAAAAACTAATGAATGTGTTACAAGATGTGGTTCCTAACATTGTGGTTTTGTAGATAGCTACAGTGGGGGATTCATTCTCCCATGCTCGCAAATGAATCCATATGAGTATCCTTTTATGAAATGAAGTTTATTGTTCAAGAGTCCTTTAGCTTGCATATACACGTAGAGTCATATGGGCGCTAAAGTGGGGGCTAAATGTAGTGTAGAAAATTATACTCCTTTCTTGGAGATTTTACAATTTCACACTTACTTTGGACCTATTTTAGTACTCGTTCATTAAATACCCTTTAAATCATCATTAATAGGCCCCTAAGACCCTTTATTTCGGATCTCAAGGCTTATTTCAACTAAATCCTGACAAAAGCATTAAATTTTCTAACAACCCATCATTGGCCCACCCCAAAAAACTAGCGTGGGACTCATACACCACCTTGGGTGTATGAGTCGCCCTAGGTGGGACCCATACACCACAAGTGATGTATGAGTCTCGTGTGGTCCATTTTTAGGGTTTGAGTAGGAAATTCAAGTTTTTATTTCAAAATTTTGGTTGGCATCAGCATTTGAGATCTAAATAATGGTAAATTGGATGAAGTGCCTATATAAACAAGCTCTCAAGTCATTATTTTCATCTAAAGGAAACAATTCAAGATCTAAGCATTCATAAGCATTCAAGAATTATTTCACAAGAGTATTCGAGAGCAAGTAGCAAGCAAAGTTGAAGTCTTGGAGCAACATTATAGCATTTTTGTAGGTCTTCAAGCTCACTTTCATTCAAGACCTAGCATTGTCAAGGATTGATTATGGTTGCCTATGGTGAATCATGATAAATTCTAGATTGGGGAGATGTAACTAGCCATTGAGCCAAGCCTAATGGCTTGTTTTCTAAGTGATTCCATCCTCCATTTTCTCTCTATTTTCAGCCTAAGGAAGGTATATGCATTATTATGGATTATTAGGGTGATTAGTGATCTCCCAAAGTGATTCATTTATCTTCATGTTACATTCATGCATCTCATTCTAAGCACATTAGAATAGGGTTGCATTACATTTCAAAGTTCCTAATCTTTGATACACTTAAGGTTAGGGTTTATGTTCACATTTACATTCAAGATCCATTGTTTCTATCAAGGTTTAACTACCGAAATAGGGGTTTAACCAAGGCAAACCCCCCTTAATAAAATAAACACTATATTCTATTTTGTAGGTCTTCTTACAGGTGCAAATTCAAAAATCAAGTTGGGAAGAAAGAGCAAAGATTGGAGAGAAGATCTGGACTTTGACATTCTGAAAGAGAAGAATAAGACTAATATGCCACAAGTGGCGTATGAGTCCAAGTACATGCAATTTTCTACATTTTGAAGATCTTGAGTCAACACTGCCAAATTCCTATTCTTGCCTAGAAACCCTAGTCTAGGACTAATATGCCCAGCTTGGTGTATGAGTCCTAGTGTGCCCTAAAGTCTATTTTTTAGGATTTCAGAGCTTATCCCAAGCACATTCAGTTTTCCAAGTGCACCTTTGTGTTCTCGTAATTTTCAATTATGTTTTTCATTCGTTTCTAGGTTATTTATTGTAATCATGCATATCATTAAGTTTCATAATTAGATCTTACATGTTACTAGTCTTTCCAAGCCCTATCTTGGTGGTGAACCCCTCTCCAGTCATTAATCATACCCTAGGACAACCTTTAGTAGGTTTATTTCCTTCATTCCATCTTTGGATTGAGATCTCTAGGGTTTCCTTGAGTGAAACTAAGTGAAATGGATTTAGGCCCTTATCCCCTTTTTTCCATCTCATAGAAAGTGGAACCCTATTTATAATGTTTCAATTCCAAAGAGGTCGCCCATTGTAATCATCTTCTATGTTGATTACACTTAAATATAGTTTTCTTCTTCTTTTTAAAGATTATATATATTTAAGGGGTAAAAAATTTTGTGTACCTATTGAAATCATATGTTTTTTATTAAGAGGGGTAAACGCTTTTGATTCGGAGCTATGAATTGATGAGGTCACAAATGAGGGACTTCATCCCCAATATAAATTCTCAACAACTACACCCCAATGGGGTTTGAAACTTGATGGCAAGAATAACATCATGATAACTTAACCATCACACCATTCCATTGCTGACCTATTGAAAACATAAACTTAGTCCATGTTTAATGACCTATTTTTCCTTAGGCCCATATTTTACATATTAGTTAGAATTTTTTTTTAAAAGAGGGTAAAATTTTATTAATACCAAGAAATAACTAGTACAAATAAATTAGGGCCCATAAAGGTACCCGAAAGAGATCAAGAAAAACCACCTAAAACCCCCCAGCCAAAACACAACCACATCATCATGATCCAACCATATCCTCTGAAATGATCCTCTCCAAAACTTGGCAATTACTCGATGAAAGTTGATCCCAATCCTCAATACGCCAATCCCCATCATGCTTTGAAGCCCACTTAGCCAGACAGTCCGCAACCCTATTCCACTCCCGGGGGATGTGAGTAAAAGACAACCTCCAACATGGAACACAACTACAAAATATGCCTCACAACTGAAGAAAGTTGCCAAATAACCCCCTCCAACTTCTGTTTAGTTAACTAATAATGATCAGAGAATATAATTCACAGATAATCTTGTGCTAGCCAAGTGCACAAGCCCTCTCAAAATCCCAAAGAATTGCCAAACCCTCCATAAGATTGTTGGTTTGTTGCCCTTTGTGGATGGAGAAAAGAAAAGTCACTGAGCCAAAGCTATCTCTCCCCACCCCACAAATCCTAGTAGGCCCAAGATTACCCCCGGAAGAACCATCAGTGTTGATTTTAAAAACACCCCCAGGGGGAGGAGACCAACCCCCAACTCTTTGAACCTTCTTTTTAGCTTGCCTACCACAACGAACACAAAAAGAATTAAAGGTTAGATCATGCAAACTCGAACTATTCACAATCTCCTTGTCCCCTCTTCTAAGACGAAAAACCACTTCACATTTAGCATCCATAGTCTCTTGGATCATGCACACAACATGCTGCCAAACCTGTTGAACCATCAACTTACTACCACAAAAAATCCTATGATTTCGTTGCAGCCAAAATTTCCAAAGAATAAAGCCAAGGCCAATGCTCCACACAATTTGGAGGAAGGAATCCTGAGTAGGAGGACTTCCCAAGCTATGCCAGAACTCAACCAAAGATGATGCATGGCATACGGGTGTTTCCAAACACCCCACCATGCTTCTGAGAAAACAACTCCTGATACCCACTAGCAGCTGTGTAAATCCCCTTAGGATTCAGGCTCTAGGCCAACCGATCTTTTTCTTTAAGAGAGTTGCACAATTTGTTTACCAAAATTTTATGTAACTCAACACAATCCTCCTCTAAACCAACCATAGGCCACTCATTCAGAACCTTCCATCTAGACTTCTCCACCTACTCACATAGGTAAGTGGTCTTAGAATCCATCACCTTGGAACAACCCGCCTCTAAGAAACACTGACAAAGAGCCTATAGATTAGGATACCTTAACATGATGGGAGAAAAACCATCCCAGGAGTCCCACTAGAAGAGAGCCTCAGATCCCTTGTTACAAATCCAGCTGAAACCCTCCTTGATCAACATAGCACCTTTTTTAAGCGTCTCCCAAATAACAGAACCTTTTCCCACTAGTGGGTACCAAGTGGCCTCCTCAAGTATCACGCCCAGATATTTGTGGGAAATAAGCCTTGCCCAACCATGATCTTGGTTCATGCACCATCTCCAATAAAGCTTGGCAGCCAATTCCAAGCCAGTCAAAGTGGACTGATGCAACCCAAGGCCACCAAACTGCTTCAAACTGCACACAATGTCCCACTTCACAAGGCTCCATTTAGAAGACGACAAATTACCTACCCATAAAAATTGCCTAGCCAGAGAATCCAACTCCTTAACAAATCCTATCAGAGCCACTTGGAGCATGCACCTGTAAATGGGAAGGGCTTGCACCACAAACTTGAGAAGTTAAAAACGCCCCACAAAAACAAAGCCACTTATGAGTCCAATGGTTCACCTTAGCACAAAACTTATCCATAATAGTTTTCCAAGAGCCCCTGGAGAGAGTACCAGAAGAGATAGGAATACCAAGATAGGTCAAAGGAAAGGCCTCAATTTGAAACCTCAAAATACGAGCAATATGTCATTGAATGAGCCTCAAAGTGTTAAAAAAGAAAATAGATGATTTATCCTCATTAATTAGTTGTCTAGAAGTAGCAAGATAGACATCCAACACCTTGTGCAAATTGGTGGCCTCTCTAACCTTTCCCATTCCCATCAAAGCAGTATTATCAATGAATTGCAGATGGGACTGTGGAGGTAAACCGTTCTCCCAAACCCAACCTTGGATAAGACCTTGCTCCACATTGCTCTTAATAAATCTCCCCAAACCTTCCACCATGAGAATGAATAAGTACGGGGAAAGAGGGGCCCCTTGATGAAGGCCTCTGGAGGCTCCAAACAAGGAGGAAGGTTATCCATTAATCAAAACAGAAAAGGAGGTAGTCGTGACACAACTCATAATCCACATAACCCACTCCTCATGAAAACCGAAAGCAGTGAAAAATTTGTGCAAAAGGGACCACTTGACTCTATCATACGCCTTAGCCATATCCAACTTGATGAACATACATTTTTCTTTAGAAGTATCCATAGAATGTATCACCTCTATGGTAATGACCACTCCATCCAAGATTTTCCTACCCTCCACAAAACCTGCATGTTCCTCAGAAATCATCTTGCTTAGCCACTGCTTCAACCTTTCAACAATCAGCTTGGAAAGAACTTTGTAAACCACATTGTTAAGAGAAATGGGATGAAACAAATTCAGCCTATCTGCCCCCTCGCATTTTGGAATAAGAGCAAGAAAAGTAGAGTTCATAGCATGCAACATCTGCTTGTTTCTCTGAGATTCCCTAACCATCTCTAATAAATCCTGATTAATAATGTCCCAAAATTCTTGAAAGAATTCAATCGAAAAGCCATCGGGACCCAAAGCTTTCCCTTTCTTCATCTAGAAAATAGTGCCCTTCAATTCCTTTAGGGAAATATCACCCAAGAGGTGCTCATTCATCTCACCAATAACAAGAGACGGAATACAAGCCAAAACTTGATTTTCCTCCTCCCAATCCTGAGAATCCTATTGAAACAAAGAGGCAAAATAATGTGAAGCTTCTCTAGAGATATCACTCAAAGTGGATAACTAATCACCCCTGTCATTCACCAAAAAGGGAATTGAATTACCTTGCCTCCTAGCTTTAACAAAGTTGAAGAAAAATGTAGTGTTCCTGTCCCCCTCCTGCAACCAATTAACTCAAGCCTTTTGTTTCCAATAAGTCTCCTCCCGCAACTCGCACTCCTCTAGAAATTTTAAGGCTCTTACCTCCTCCTTGAGTAGGTCCCCATTAAGTCCACAATCCCTAATCTCATGAGTAATAGTATCCAGACTATCCTGAGCAGCAACCTTAGCATGAAAAATATTACCAAAACACTACTTGTTCCACCTCTTAAGCTGGTACTTCACATATTGCAATTGCTTGGCAAAAGAATACATAGTAGTACCAAAAGCGGGTCATCCTAAAAAACACCACTCAACAATATGATCCTGCAGAGATGGATCACACAACCACATAAGTTGATACTTGAAAGAGGGAGAACAAGCCACCCGAGTTGAGGTGACAGATAGCTTGATAGGCCAGTCATACGAGCCTCTCCAATCCAGTATTTTAGAGCAAATAGACCAAGAACCCCCTATCCATAAACAAGAAACAAGGAACCTATCTAGTCTCTCCACAATACAATCCTCCCCAAGTCTCCTATTGTTCCAAGTAAACTGGCCATTATTGGGCTTGACATCAACTAGATTCAAGGCATAAATGTTGTTACAGAGAAGTAAAGCAGAGGGCTCTAGCCTCAGATTACCACCCCTCTTTTCTTCCAGATTAGTGATGGCATTAAAATAACCTACGATAATCCAAGGAAAAAGAGGAGCAAATTCCCTAATAAAATGAATGTGAGACCATAGGTGTTGCTTACCAGTCAAATCTGTCGGAGCATATAAATTGGATAAAAGAAGAGTTTCTCCAGTTTCCAAAATCGAAGCAACCATAGAGATAGCAGACTTACAGGACATCCACCAAAGGGGAGAAATCTTCAAAGAATTCCACAAGAAAGCCAAACCCCCAACATTACCCTGGGCTCCAATACACTGACATTGACCACGCCCCCAAATTTTGTGCATCAAACCATACATGATCTCAATAGAAAGCTTTGTCTCTTGAATAAAGAGCACATCAAGAGAATTATTTCTCACCAAATTACGAACAAATTTTTGTTTGGTGCCATTGTTCAAGCCCCTTACATTCCATGAGAGAAAAATCATTTCCAAGAGTTGGAGAAGTGTGAACCAAGAGTCTTCACAGATCCTGACTCCACCAACATTTCCCCCATTATCTTAATCTTCTCTAAATCCTTCTTCCTCCCAACCTTGGAAGCCTTCTCAGGAGACCCCATCTTGGGATTCCTCTGATGTAGTCCTAGAGAAGGAGAGGCTTTATCTCCTTTATCCAAATTGGACCCTGCCACCAAAAGAAGGTTTTTCCCTCCTAACTTTTCCATGGTTTCTATAGCCTCTGGAACAACAAAATCCTCCACACTCAAATCCGTATCCATTTGAAGCACACCAACTTCTTGTGTAGTTTGAATATTCTCTGGTGAAATACCCCCTTGAGCTAATTTTGAGGCTCCCTAATGTAGAACCAACATACCTGGATTCACCTCTTGCTAGCTAAGCTCATCTAGCACATCAAAGTGATTAAAGGTGCCCCCCTCCTATCTTTCCTTAAAAGATCTCTTCTGACCACAATTCCTATTGCGGGTCTTAGCAGGAATGAAGCCTTCTTTATCCACCCCTGTGTCTGAAACAAGAGCCTTTCCCTTGTCTACCTCTGGAGGGTTCTAAGAAGGCCAAGATGGTTGGGAATTTGAGGAGTGAAACTCGGGACAACTTCTTTGCAGATGACCATACTCATGGCACAACCGACATCAAAAGGGAAGGGTTTCATAATCCAGTTGCTGCATCCAAGAAAATGAACCCATACGGATTTCCAAAGAATCTGGAAGAGGATTACTCAAATAAATTTCAACACACATGCGAGCAAAGGTCATTACCTTCTTGTCTTGTGTTTGCTGACAGGGCCCCACTGGTTTCCCTAGTAGCATAGCAACCGAATGTAGAATATCATTCCTCCAAAATTCAGACGGGAACCAAGGAAGACAAACCCAAATAGGAACACGATTCAAGAGCTCTTCCAAGGGGTTAAAACCCATATGCCAAGGCTTAATAAAAATACCAATCTGGTTATGGAAATAGGGTCCTCCTTCAAAGAATCTGTTTCGATCCACCATGCAGTTGAAGACAACCATGAAATAGTTATTTTCCAACATCACCTCCATTTCACCATCCAGATTCCAAGTCCGCCTGGCCCACGATTCCAAAAAAGGAAGTGAAACTCTCATACCCAAACATTTACAATACAGAGAATGATTAGAAAAATATTCAACATCCTTCGTGATTGAGTCTGGCTGGATCACCAAGATTGGCCTCTCTCGTCTCCTCTCCAAATAACCATTGGTCTTTGGAATGCGTGAGCCAGCAAAGGGAATAGAACCACCAATATTTGACACCTTCGACAAAGGGTTACACTCATCAACGACCTTTGAAGAAGATGGGGAACCTCCCCGCAATGTTGCACGAAAATCCATTCAAGGAAAAAAAACATGTTGGACCGAAAGCTCTCAAAAGGAAACTCGAGTCCAAGAGAGCTCCCTCAAAACTCCACAAAATCCTGCACCGAGGAGAATTGAGAGGGACAATACCACCCTCAAGCAGCAGCCCAGGAAGAATAAACCTATACCCCACCCCAGGCAGGCGACAAAGATTCAAAGCGAAGAAGATAAAACTCAAAAAAAAGAACTCCCCCTAGCATGCAATAAATCACCCCCCCCCACCAAGCTGCACACAGAACGATCCAACCAGATGCACACACGTGCAACAAAGAAAAGTGACATGCAGCTGCGACCGGCCATTCCCGTACCACCCCCAACCTCACACATCAACGCCATCTTTCTTCACATATTAGTTAGAATAAAATTCATTGTGTTAGCTAATTTATAATTCAATGCCTTTTTATGGTTCCTTTTGATCTCTTTAGTCTATGTTTAATGGCTGATTTTTTCCTTAGACTTATGTTTTACATATTAGTTAGAAGAATATATATTGTGTTAGCTCATCTATATGTCTTGATGTCTTTTAAGGTTTCTTAGCTAATTTGTATTTTAATATATTAGAATTCCCTTCAATCTCTTTATTGTTTTCTTCCTCTTCCATTGTAAATAGAGAAAATATTTAATATTTTTCTCATTATTTATTTTGAAATAAATCTAACTTACAAAGATTCACCATTATCCTTTTTCATGTTTACAGTTAAATTGAAACAAAATATATATATATCATTTTTCCTAGATCACAACCACCTTTTGGTTTAGAATTTTATTTACAATTAAAAAGGTTTGAGTTTAAAATAAATAATTATTTTACACCAAACAAGATATAAACCTTTTCTTGAGAGTGTTACAACAATGGAAAATAGTGATTGAGTTATAATATTTAAATATATTACCGATAAGGGTGTGGTTCGGTGGTCAAGTCGCTTGGTTGTAGTGACGGCCACCAAGGTTCAAACCCTCGTTGGGCCAAAGTGCTCGCAGGCCTTGTGCCTTCGCTGGGCAATTGTGCTCGCAGGTTTGGTAGTTTCTTATACCCGGTTCATAGCTCCGATCAAAAGCGTTTACCCCTAATAATTTGGGTGCATTGCACCTTTTAAAATATATATTTAAATATATAAAGTATAATACTGATTATTGAGAGGTACAATGTGTTCAAGTTGAATGGTGGTGAAAGATAAGTTTCATGTACCACAAACCTAGGTTTCTTTCCTATGAGTAGGAAACCTTGTAAAAACTGGGACGCATTTATGTATTATTCATGCTTATTAAAATGTATCAACCTATGGACCCAATCATATTTATCATCATGGGGGGATCTAAGGTATATTTGAGTGTTACCATATTAAATATCTAACCCCAAACCTATGTTCTTAATGAGATCTATCCTAATGTTTAATCTAGCATTTTCCTAATGGTTTAGGGGTGTGTGATTAGGAATAATAAATTTAAAACCTTAAAATAGATTTCATTCCTACATCTAGGGAACCTTGGAGTTTCCATAGGAATACCCCTAGGTCAAACTTATGGAAATGCATGTACCTAATCCGTATTGAATTAGAGGATAAATGACACAATGAGAATATTAACAAAATAGTGGTCTAACCTAATTAAGGATGTGATTAAGCCAATATTAATAATATAATTATGCAGAGAAAAAAATAAAATATACAACCATATAGATACCAAATATGCAGAGAGAAGACTTTATGGTAAAAAACACTCCATCACCAAAGAGAATCAAACTTATATTGGTCGCAAACAAATATGTACATCAATAAAATCTCTTATCCCTAAAAAATATTATAGTATCATAATATTATCTATAAAATAAACCTATGAAATCATATCATATGCCTCCAATATATAGGAAAATAAATCAACAGACCACCAAGTGGTATCCCAAAACTATGAGCCATAGTAAAAATTCAATGCCCCCAAAATCGTAATCAAGAAAATTAGAATAGTAAGTGGCTCCTCTTACACCTCTTACAAATATTAAACCTCTCTTATGTGTCATAGATTCCATTATAATGTTCAAGCCAATCACTTTCTCAAATCTGGGCACTTTGTGAGGGTATTTAATGTATTTTTCATAGCTTCCAAATTGGGAATATGCTCTATAACTCCTAATTTTGACCTCTTAAATGTAACCTCCATTCAAGGAACTATCACATAATATCCCATATATTCCAAAGAATAAACAATGTCCCCACCCCCACATGGGCATTCTATTTTTACCATTGCATGATGTTTAGATTATTTATTATCTACATAATTAAATAAAATTTATAATACTTAGTATTTTCAAGGTGATTTGGACACCTAATCATAATATTCTCCAACTTTAAATTTTCATGGAAAACACATAATAGGAAACTAAAAATAAATCAATTCATAGAATCCTTGGTGAATCCACTACAAAGAGACATAATATCCTAGGTATTTTTTCATATTGGAAATTAAAATTTAGAGAAGTTGTTAATATTTTTCCTTGTGCCAATTTTTATGGTGATTCAACATATATATATATTTTTTTTATCAATAAATAAATTTTAAATAAAGATGTTGAAATGGGGTGAGTATAGAAAATAAAAAATAGCCCCTAATAAACTAGGGAGATTAGGTTCTAATTTTTAATAGACAATAGTGTGATATATGTCCATCTTAAGGAATTAAATTTTGAACTCAAACATTTTTCTGAACTAGGGAATACATATCAATTATGAAAAAAATGGAAAATTTAATGAGGTTAAAAAATGAAAATATAGGGGATATAAATGTGAAAAATAGCCAAATGGTGTCTTATAACCACTACAAAAATCCTTAGTCACACCCATGTACTCTTATTATGTAGTATACAATGCAACTATGGATTATTGTTTACCCATCCAACTAACAACTTCTCCAAACAAAGTGAACACAACCACTTGTGGGCCTCCTATTGTCCAAATCACCATCCCAATCTAAATTAACAACACCCTATATCAATTAACTTTCCCACATCATCAGTCTTGTGATAGAAAATATAATAATCAAAAGCACCTCTTAAATATCTAAAATTCATTTTCACATAATTTCAATGCTATCTACTAAGGTTAGACATAAAACCGCTTAGAACTCCCATTACCTAAAGGAAATGTCTAGTCTTGTACATACATTAGGCTACCTATGACACTAGTATAAGGAACATTATACATATATCCTTTAAATCATCATCCATATTGGTACATTGATCCCAAGATAACTTAGTACTAACAAATAAAGGAGTAATAACCAACTTGTAGTATTACTTAGGAAACTACTCTAAAATTTAGTCTAAACATACTTACTTTACCTAGGATAGTTTTTTTGTTACCCTAGTCATTGTTGATCTTCATATCCAAGGTTTATTTGTAGCCCTCAAACCCTTCATGTCAAAGGAACTAAATAACTATACTTTTAGCTCTCTAATCATACCTTCACTATTTCCAATGAAAAAATATCATCAACAAATAGGATAATGATAAATAACTAATCATCAATCATTTTTCAAATAAACACAATGTTCACATCTAGTCATAATAAACCCCCTATAATGCAAAATAATTGATTTTTTTTTTTGATAGGTAACAAGTTATTTTTATTGATATTAAAAAGTATTACATATATAAAAGCTTAAAGCATACAATGACTCCATATATTCTGTTGGATGAAATTAGGAGATCAAAAACCAGCTCCCTCCTAAAAGCATCTTGCCTACTATAATCCTATACCCCTAATTTTTTGCTTTCTGCGCTCTGTGCACTATCACCGGGTAATCCTCCTGGGTTTAAGCTCGCACTGTGTCTGTTGGGTTGTCTTCACCACTCAAAATTCCTTCCATGTCCTTCGGCCCTTCGTCTTTGGCCCGCCATCTTTAGTTTCGTTGCAGCTTCCTTCTCGCTGCCTTCCTTCCTTCGAAGCCATAGCTATTTGAAGCTTAAAAAAAACCAGTCCCAAAAAAAACTTTTCCTTACACCTCTTCTCTTATTTCATCTAGCGTGCTATCCTCGCACCTTGGCCTCCTCCTTTTCGCACCGAACGTTTCTTCTTTGGGTATAGGTCGGGGACACTTGTTGCTTCCTCTCGACGGTTTACTTCTCTTCACAGCTCCAATTTCAGGTTTTCCCATGCTATCAACACATTCAGTTTGTATGTCTCTCTATTTGTCGATCTTCACCACCTGAAAAATGGAATCAACCCTTCCTCTGTCGCTTCATCCACATCCTCAATTCCTTCTGAAACATCAAATCCGACCCCAAGCACCGCCCATTCAAGGAAATATTCAATTTTTCCTAAGAGTTCCTACTAAAACAGAGTGAGCATCACTCGTTTGATCTCTTTTGGGTCTTTTCCAATCTCCATTTCCCATGCAAACATCATGGACGCAATATCTACATTTTGGCGTCCTCTATGTGTAGCCTCCCGAAAATGTGGTCCCGATGTCTCTAGGACTGCATTCACTACCTCGTCATTTGTCACCTTCAACAATTGCTTCATCCTTTTCATGGTAGGCTGTCCAAAGAAAGCCTTCTGCTGAAAATTGGTTGAAAAACCCAACATTGCTTCCATTTTTACTAGATTTTGTGTGCACCTTTCCCACAAATAAAACTGCTTAACAACTTGGGTCACTTATTGCTTCTCATGGCTTTAAAGCTAGAGTCTTTCACCATTAATGCTTCTATATTCCTATCCTCATTGAACATCATTTAAGTTTCATCTCCTATGCCGCCACCTTCCAGCGCAGCTCATCCCTTAATCATGGGGGATGACTTCACCTTTTCTCACGCGTCTCTTGGGATAATCATCTTTCACAGATCTTGCGTGTTAGGTCCGAATCTGATCACACACCATTCGATGTGTCGCCAACTCGTCCTTCAAGTACCCTCTGACTGTGTCCTCTCCTTTTCTTGAAATGATAGTTTTCTTACTTGATGTGACTTCCTATTCATTACAAACACCACACACTTATGTCATAAAAAAACTAGTCGTTCTGCCTTCTATGAATTGGAAATTTTTGAGATCCTCTATAACTAGTTTTGCCTCCTCTTTAAATGAAATCACCCACTTGGACAATACATCTGCTTCTTTGTTTCCTTCCCTCCTTGTATGGGTAATATTGAAATATTCAAAAGTTTCCAGTTCTCCTAAGATTTCTTTAATAATGTTTTGAAGTTGCCATGCTTTCGCACCTGAATCAACTATCACTTGAATGATTATTAGGGAATCACGTTCTAGCCGTAACTTCTTAACACCAAATATTTTTTCCATTTTAACCGCCAGTAGGGCTGCATTAGCCTCAACCACATTGTTAGTTCCTAATGCCAGTTTCCTTGCTGCAATTGCAATGGTGTTACCCAAATGATCCTTGACTATTGCCCCAATGCCAGATGGGCTAGGGTTACCACGAGCAGCCCCATCAAAGTTCACCTTATACCAGCCCTCCTTAGGTTTTTTCCACACCACCTTTGATTCTCCTAAATCTTTAGTAGATTTCTTAATTTTTCCTAACACTGCTCTTAACCGAATGTCAGGCCATGCTCGTTGCACTAAAGTATCCTCCAAAGAGAAAGGATTCTGCCAATTCTGTGACTGTGAGGCTGCACTACTCACTACTTCCTCTATACTATGATCAATTTTGCTAATCAGCCTAGATGGGGTTTCATATTTATCCATTAAAATTCTACGATTCCTCTCTTTCCATATTTCCCAAATTATCAACGAAGGCGAGTAGATCCATATACTAGACATCAGTGTTTTCTTGGACTTCCTAGGCCAACTTTCAAACATTTCTTTAAGAGTCCATAGGAGGGGACTCTGCCAATTTAACTTCCTTCTAACATGCTCCCAACAATTCCCTGCCACTTCACATTGAAATAGCAAGTGGTCAACCGATTCCTCTGCCTTATCACACATAACACACTTTGAGGGTCCTGCAAATCCCAGGCGTTTTCTTCTTTCCCCCGTAAGAATTCAGCCCTTTACATCTAACCATGCAAACATTCCTGCTTTGGGTAAACAATCCTTATTCCAACATAGATCTTTTGCCTAGAAGTTCTCTCGTTCCTCAGAGTCTAATAATTGGTACCCAATCTTCACCGAGTAGCTACCAAAGGATGAACCACACCAAATTATCTTATCCTCATTTCCTGAAATTTGAATTCTCTGATCATTAAAAATCTTTTGCATTTGCAAAATCTGCTAAGGGGTCAAATCCTCCTTTGGTACCTCTTTCCAACCCCATTCCTACCCCAAGGGGCCCATCTTCGAGCTCAACTAGTCTCTAACCTTGGTCCCCCACCTCTGAGAGAAGTAATTTTTGAGAAGCATCATTTCAGGGTCCTCACTCAAATTTGACATTCCATTCCAGGAATCATCCCAAAAATTTGCCTTAAGACCATTTCCAATCTGCCATGAGAGATGATTAACTATCACTGGTCTACATGAGATGATGAAATTCCAAATTGTAGACCCTTTAGGAGGGTTGCGAATTGTGAAGATCCGATGCTCCTCATTTGAATTCAGATACTTTGCTTTTAAAACTTTTACCCATAATAAAGCCGGATTGGCATACATACTCCACACCAGTTTAGCCCCAAGAGCCTCATTTAGTAATTGCCAGTTTCTCAAGCCAACTCCTCCCTTATCTTTGGCTTTGCAAATTTTATCCCATCCCAACAAAGGGATTTTTTCATCCTTGCTAGCCCCATTCCAAAAAAACTTCCTCATTTGCTGTCCAATTGTGTTTATTATAGTTTTCAGCATTAGAATTCTTCCTACTGATGTTAACCATTTGCTTTTCCATCCATCCATACGCTTGAGACAAGAGTTAACCAGGTCTTTCTAGATATTTGTTATGTTTACTCCCCAAAAAAGAGGAATCCCCAAAAATTTACTTGGAAGTTTTCCCACCCTCATATCTAGGATTCGACAAATATCCTTTTGCCTTTGTTTAGGGGTGTTACAGAAAAAAAATTCTGACTTACCCCAATTGATACATTGGCCTAATGCCAAGCCGTATTTATCAAGCATGCTCTTCATAGCTCGAGCCTCAGTCAAAGTAGATTCCCCCATCAGAAAAGTATCATCTGCAAACTGTAGATGTGATATTGGTGCAATCCTATCAACAACTTTTATCCCCTTCCACTGGCTATCCCTGCAGTTTTGGGCAATTAGCCTACCAAGCACCTCAACCAGAGTATGAAAAGAAAAGGTGATATAGGGTCTCCTTGCCTAATTCCCTTTATAGATTCAAAAAAACCTTGTGGGCTCCCATTAACTAATACTGAGAAGCGAGGGGTGCTTATATAACCTTCCACCCAATTTATCCAATCTTTACTAAAACCAAAATGCTCCAAAACTTTCAGCAGAAATTTTTTGTCCACTTCATCATAGGCTCTCCTAATGTCAAGTTTAACCATCATTTTTTCCACTTTCACCACCCTGACTAAGTGGATAGTTTCATGAGCCACTATTACTCCTTCGAAAATAAATCTATTTGGTGAGAAGCCACTCTGCTCAGTTGAGATCATTGAGTCCAGCACCAATTTCAATATGTTTTCCATTACTTTGGAGATTACCTTATAAACTGTATTGCAAAGGGATATGGGTCGAAAATACTCAAAAGAATTTATTGATTCCAACTTTGGAATAAGGGCTATGAAAGTGTTATTTAGGTCTTTCAAGATAAATCCTTCCCTTCTAGATTCCCCCACAACATCCCATAAGTCATGAGCAAATATATCCCACAGTTTTTGAAAAAAAATTGCAGGGAAGCCATTGAGGCCAGGAGCTTTGTCGCCTCCCAAGTCAAATAAATCTCTTTTAACCTCCTTTAATGACACCCTCTCCATTAACATCTTGTTTTGGCCCTCTGAAATACAATTCGGGATGACATCCAATAAACCAGAGTTCTGATTTAAACTTTTTGGTTGCATAGTGAAGCTTTTAGAAAAAAATCTCACTGCCTCCCTATTAATTTGAGCAGCATCCTGCAGAATTTCGCCAGTGTTATCCTTTATTGACAAGATCCTGCAACTAGACCTACAAAATTTAACCGAGCTATGAAAAAACTTGGAATTCTTGTCTCAAGCTTTCAACTAGGTCTCTCTGGACTTTTGTCTCCAAAACACTTCTTCCCTTGCTAGTGTTTCAAAATAAGCTTTATTAAGTTATTTTTCCTGAATATAATCTTCTTCATTCATCCCATTCTCGATTATCCTAGAGTGCAAAGCATTTAAATTCTCTTCCAATCTTAATTTCTCCACAAAAATGTTCTTAAAAGACTCCTAGTTCCACAATTTTAGCTGGATTTTCAGAAATTGTAGCTTTTTGAAGAAGATAAAATCTTTGTTTCCAGATCTTATTGGAGCATTATTCCACCAACCTTTTACCAACTCTTAAAAATTTTCAGCCCTGAACCACATTGTTTCAAATTTAAAGGGACATTTGTTCAGAGTTGCCTCGTCTTGGAGTCTTAAACTTATTGGGTAGTGATCAGAACCCGTTATGGGGAGAATTTTTGCTTTGCACTGCCAACGTTGCTTAGTCCAATTTCTAGCTATGAAGAACCTATCAAGTTTTTTTGCTATGTTTAGAAAACCACCACGCCTGTTTGTCCATGTGAATTCCCCTTTTCTAAAGGGTAATTCAATCAAACCATTGTTCAATGCAAAGTCACAAAAGTCTTGTTGACTCTTTCCCGATCAGCATAAACCCCAAAACTTATCAGAGGGTCTCATTACCACATTGAAGTCCCCGCCAAGAAGAAACATGCTTCCCTCCTCCTCTTTCAAAATGTCTGAAAGCTCTTTCCAAAGGATCTTCTTCTGGGTTGAGTTGTTAGGGCCATAAATATTGACATATTTTAACATGTAAGCTCCATGTTTTCCTTTCGTTTTACCACAAAATCATCAAAGATATTTCATATAAATTTCTTCTTGAAGATCTGCATGTAAAAATATTATTTTAACATTTAATTTATCTATCTTTAAGTCATAATTATTAGTAATAGAAATTAGGAATTTAATACAAGTTAGTTTTACAATAGGAGAATATTTTCACTGAAATCAACCCCCTTAACCTAGGAGTAACCTTTTTCCACCAAACATTCTTTGACCTTTCCAATCATCCATAGACTCTAAATCTATTTTTAAACACACACTTACAACTAGTAGGCTTCCTTCCTATCCTAAAATCTACTAGATCACATATCACACATATGTCCAAGGTAATCATCTCATCCTTCGTGGCCTCCATCCAAGACTCGCACTCCTTCCAAGAAAGATATCCCTTTAGAGATATATGATGAGGGTCGTTGCAGTCCCCACAATTTAATTAAAAATGTCAAACCAAAGCAGTGTCCATGGTGATATGCAAGAGGGAGAATAAATCATTTGCATGACATTCTTTTTCTATAAACATAATTAAAATGAAATGCATCAAAGAAATTGTTGGAATCAAATCTAATCTAAGAGCTTGTAAATGAAAATGTTGGAATGAAATCTATCTTAAGAATTATTCAAAGGAAAATTTTGGAAATGTAAACAACAGGGAATGGAAAGATTGCTGGAAAATAAACTATGAAATGAAAAGTACAAACAACTACACTACTGCTACTAAAAAAAACTAAACCCTATTATTCTATAAAAATCTTCCCATTTGATTCCTTGATTACAATGAATTTATAGAATTCTTATTCTTAACTAATCTGCCAAGAATGTGGATTTGAGATCCTATTTTTGGGGAGAAAAACTAAATCTTCTTCCTCTGATTTAGTTGCCTTCTTTCACACCACTTTTATTTCAATCAGATTCAGTCACAAACTATGCATTTATTTTGGCGAATATCTTCAAATGGTTTCTATTTTGTGTTCCCCTCATTTCCATATTTCCAGAACATTTTGAAATTCCATATTTCATTGAGAAATGAGGGAGATATCGTCGTTTTATTGAGACTGCATTTTTAAACTTCCTCTTTTAATGCTTCTTTTTGGAAGTTTTTCGACGTTTCAGAATTTATGCTTTAAAATACTAATTGTTTATTACAAGGCAAACCATGTAATAGAATTAATACATGCAATGATACTAATTAAGCAAAATACATTCTTTTATTTAGCTAACAAATGAGATGATTTATTTTCTCATCAATCTATATTTATCATTCATACAAGATAAAACAAACACACAATAAAATATTGTGGGTTATATATTTCAACTACTTTATATTTACTCATGGGCCTTCTCAAGGGTGTAGTAAGAGGCTCCTCTTTTTCTTCCTGTAAACTCTCTAAACCTAAACTGTCTTCTTCCTCTACATCATCATGTTCAACCTATTAGTCTTCCACTTGTGCATCTTATTTCTTCTCTATTTTGGTTTCAGAATACATAGTCCTTTTTATTTCCTTAAATAGGTATACCATATTAGACTCAATTTTATGTTCCATAAAAACCACATCTCTAGAATATACCAATTTCAATGTTGAAGGATCACAAAGCTTGTAACCCTTAATATTATTGTCATAACCAAAAATATATATTTATCGACCTTGAAATTTAATTTAGACTATTTTTATTTAGGAACATGAACAAGAATGTCACAACCAAAAAATGTAATGTGTGAAATAGTGAGCTTCTTACTTGTCCATATTTCATATGGTATCTTACAAACCAAAGCAAAACATAAAATTCTATTTCTTTAAATAGCAACCCGTATTTAGAATCTCAACCCAAAAATACTAATATAGTTGAGCATTACTCAACATAATAAGGACCCTATCTATTTACTTTATTGTTCATCCTTTGTATGGTGTATATAAAAAAAAATTCTCATAATACTTGCATGTCTATATAAATTGTCAAATTATGGAGAACAATATTCTCTCCATTATGCGTTATGTCACTCTTGAAGGTATGTACACTGCAATCCTTGGAGTTCACTTTAATTTCCTTAATCATTTTAGGTATAAGCTCCTTGTTTATTTTCCATTTTATCTTCTTACTTCCTTAGATGCCTCAATGAAAGAACATGTAAAAAATCCTAAGCTTCTAGTGTTGTATGAGGGCTTGGTTTTTTTTATTATGGAATATGTCAAAGCACAAACCTTGATGAAATCCTCAAAAGGTAAGCGGAGTGTTAAAAAGAAGCATAACACTAAAGTTGTGGAGTATTTTGTTATGAGTTTGGAATCCCCTAAAGAATACAAAGATGAGGAGTGATAGGAAATATATGTTGGGTTTGACTCTATGAAATTTTTATCTTCCTCCCCTTCCAAAGCAGAAGTGCAAAGGAAAAGGAAGGCTTCTTCAAAGAAAATCCCTCCGATAAAGAGAGCCAAGAAGGTGATCTTGTGGTCTAAAGGCTCCCAAACTAGAGATGAGGAGGTGGGGTGAAAATATCAAAGGTGAGGGAAGCAACTTTCTACTTCTCATGGGGTTGAAGATGGTAAAGGTAAGGAGAAGGTTGGTGAGGAGACATTTCATGACAAAGATGATGCTATATTGGCAATGGGGAACTCCCCATCGAAAGGCCAAGCCAAGGACACTATAAATGCAAATTTTTACCCTCTCTCAAAAGATTTCTCATATATTCATGCCAAATGGGAGAAAATTTATGATATTCTAGGGATTGTTAGAGAAGGTGTGACGAGTCACTTTAGACTGGCCAAATGGTTTCTTCTGGAAATAAATAAAGTTAATGTTAAAGTGTGTGGGTTACAGGAAAAGGTTTCAAATAAGGAGAGTGTTCAATCTCCTTTTGGACTAAGGAATTTAAAGAATAGGGTTGTGGCTATTGAAGACTCCATTAGTGAGTTAAAAATGGATTATGAAAACCATATGCAGGCCTAAGAAAAAATTATTTAGGAGATTAAAATAAACATTGCAAATATCTTGAAGATCAATCAATGTTCAATCAAGAAAAATGCAAAAGCACTAAAGATCCTTATGGAGAAATTAAAGGAACTAAAAGAGGAGCAGATGGTGGGTGTGAACCCTGGCAACAACAAAATGAAGGAGCAGGCAACAAAAGAAAAAGGTAAAAGGTTACTGCTAGAGGGTGAGAAAGGACCCAATGTTTGGACCCATGGGAGCAAGAAAAAGACCTTTGAAGAAGAAAAGGATGAGGTACTGACCCCGGTTAATCAACACTACAACCAGGAACTGGAGGTGGAAGACACCCTTAAAAATATGGATAGTCTATTTGATTTTTAGTTGCTTTTATTTTTCTATTGTTTGGTTGTTGGATGGTTGTGCCTTTATCTATTTGAGAAATTTTTTGTTGTTAAAGAGTTTTGGATCCCTTCAAAACATATTTGTCCCTATTAATCAAAAGCATCACTATAAACTCCAATAATATTTTCCCCTCATATTACAAAAACGATGCAATTGTGATCAATTTTTTTTTCTAGACTCTACCATGCAACCACAAATATAAAACATACAAAAATATTAATATCCAACTTCTATTCAATTTTGATTTTCATAATTATCATCAAACTATTTCAATACAATATTAACACAAAATAAAATATACAGCAATCTTTTAATTCTTTGGCAAGAATTTTCCCTCATGATCCTTGATTGGAATGCCCCAAATTTGAGGTCATTTCCCCCCAGTCTCCCAAAATTTCATGCGATCTTTGTATGCTCTTCTAGCTATCTTCACTAAACTCCAAAACTATCACATTTCCCCTTTTAAACATCGTCACATGGAAGTTTATCAATTTTTAGAAACAGTCGTGATTGTGTGTCATGTTTTATTGTATGGTTGTTCCTTTAACATGTTCACAACTTGTAAAAACTAGCAATTTCACCTTGGTATGCAATGGGTACATCGAAAAGGTGTGGAAGGTCAATGAGGAATTTCTTTGGTCTATTAGTTGATTAAATTTGTGTAGTACATGAAGTCAATTGGTAGGTCATTTTATAAATGATGTTGTTTGTGCAACAAAGGTCTCAATGGAGAAGTGATAGCTTGAAACAACTATCCATCCACTTAGAAGGATTTAAACAAAACCCTCGTGGTCAATAAAACTATTAGATTCTTTATATGTTAATTTATTTTGTACTATAAAAATATATTATATGTATTATATGTATAATTTGATTTGTAGAATATAATTATAATAGTACTTTTTAAATTAAATTGATAATTTATCTCTCATTACTTACCTCTCTCCCACTCTTTATCCATCAATGTCTCTACCTCTTTTTGTTGCTCTTTCCTTTTTTATTTCTTATAGTTCTTTCTCATGATCTATTTGTCTATCTATCTCTATATAGAATTGTCTACATTTTATCTCTCTTTATTTGTCCTTCTCTCTTTTTTTCTCTCTAATTAAAATTATTAAATATAAATATAAAATTACTAGTTTCCTATATTTTTATGTATTTATTTGTCTCTCTTAATAGTTGTGTGTTTCTACTATGCAAATTTTTGTTACTATAGCTTATAAGTCTAAGATGAGCGAATACATGTATTAGCTTTAGATAAATGAATGTTAAACCCCTCTAATTGTACAAATAGTCTCATTGTTGGGTCTTTAAGTTTAATTTCCAAGCTATTATGTAAATTATATTCTACACTCAATGTATCTGTAGATGGAAATGTGACATCTTCAAATTGTTGGTGCAACATGAAAGTAGATCTAACTTGTTAATTTTAATTTTTTTTATTTGGCTTGTCATTATTAAAATCCATACAAAATAAAGATGGAAATATGGAAAGAGATTTAGAGCATTAGAGAGATAGAGAAAAGAGATATAAAGAGAGAGAGAGAGAGAGAGAGAGGTGAGAGAAAAAAAGAGAGATAGACGAGACAAAGAGATATATAGAGAAAAGTAAAGAGAGAGGAATTGAGAGAGATGGAGCAAAATACATAAATAAGAGATATAAAAGAAAAAAGAGATAGAGAAGGGAGAGATTGATCTTTGATCAATTTTTTTGTGCCAACAATTTGGAGATGGAACTTGTCCATAGGTATTTTAGGCTTCCTAATATATGTCCATCATGAAAAACATGAAGGCAATGATTGATAGGAAGGGAGATCATAAGGAAGATATTATGATTGTAAGGTATTAATTTACAAAATCATGACTAGATGCATCATCATAAAGAGGTAAGAAACCTAGATATAAGTCATTAAAATATAGCTTGCACACAAGATTGATGTCAGAAAAAATTTGTTGTGCGTGTATATGAGCCATGTCTAATAGTTTAAACTAATTTGTATTGCACGTAATATACAATCAATAATATATATGGATCCTAGGATTGGAATATCTCAAGATGCAACAATAAAATAATGGTACAATATATCTTTAATCTAAAAGAAAATAAAACTTCAACACATTAAACAAAATACTTCTCCATACCTTATCAAATCATGTGTGCATTTTTTAGGGTATCTCTTGATTACAATAATACTTCAAACAAGTGAGCTAGTATCCATACTTTCTTTGAAGTGATCATAAATTAGATCATTGAGTTGATCCCAACTTGGTATGAAACCAGTTGACAAAGTTTTGAACCATTAACATGTTTTACCTTTAAGAGAAAAAACAAGGAATGAAAGAGCAACATTCTAATCTATGACATTATGAATGTTGCATAAATTAGCAATATCTTGGATATGATCCATAGGAAAAATAGAGCCATCTCCATTAAAATTAGGTAATGCCTTCCATACTGATTCAAGAATCTAATAACCTTGTTGTTACGAACCACTTGAGTACCAAGCCACAAAAGGTAAATTTCTTGTTGGAATATTCAGATTCACATGAATATTGTGGGTTGCTATCATCTACAAAAATGAAGATTTGAGATCTTTTCTTCAATTGAATCACCAACAAAGCATGGGATGAGAGGGTATACCATCCCATTTAACCTTGACATGCAAGGAAACTCATCCATGATATTAGGTTATTGGAATTATATCAGTCCATCAGACCTTAATTTTGAAACCCTAATAGATACCATAATTACATTGTTTTAGCATTTTGGGGAAGCAAGCACCTATCATCACAATGAATTTCCATGGTTTCCCTTGGGCATCAAATTGGAAGGAGAATACTTGCTAGATTGAAAGTACGATGAAACAAACTTGAGTGCATAACCAACATGACCATGTTCCAATACTGAACATCAAGAAATGAACCTCTACTAGACCTCGATACCATAAAGTATATAATATGATATACATGTATATACATGTATATATAATAATAATATAATAATATATATTATATATTGTATAATAGTTATAATATAATTACAATAAAATATTTAATATATAATATACATCTATATTATATTATATTAAAGTATTCCTTCAAATAAATTTCAAATACCGTTGAAATATCATGCATAGTTTATTTAACCCTAACTTTAAATCACATTCAAACAAGTATCAATAGACTCAATAGATATAAATTTAGTATTGCATGTCTTCCACATTTACTATAGTATGTTTTTGCATGTTAGATATGTCGTCCACCTATACGCATGAAGAATTAGAAATGGTAAATACTAAACTTCGATGGTGCCTTCTGGAGACACAAACTTTGAAAATGTTGGGCAAGGCATAACCAGAAGCTACCCCTCATACTCATCTTTCTTTGCCGCCTACTTTCCTGGACATTCATTCAATCAATCTATTGGGAATGGAATCCCAATTCACAAAATCAATTTGCTTATCAATTTTATAGACACATGTTGTTGAAAATAAAGGTGATTAGCCTTCACTTCTCAGCCATTATTCTCTAATATAAATTAATGTTGATTTAATCAATTCAGTCTCTTCATTTTTGTAGGCCCCTTCAGAACATGAAGCATCAACCTCTTCTTTTAGAATTTAACTTGAATTTGTGGCTTCAACTATTTGTTGTCCAAGCGGTTGTGTTCAGCGTTCTCAATATACCCAACAATTGACTCTACTCAGATGCAAAATTACTTCTCTCAAAAATTGCTCCTGCATGGCCAATGCTTTCACCGATCTATTAGGCATTCAGGCTACTTCTTCTCAAAGCTATCTCAATATAATGTTGAGTTCCAATGTCTCAGAGAAAGATGAGGATGAGGGGTAGTAGAAAATCAACGAAGGTGCAAAGCTGACTTATGATCGGCAAATGTGGAGGTAAAAATTCTGACATCGGCGAATGTGGAGGTAAAGTTTATGACATCGATGAATATGAAGGTATAGTTTTTTCAACATCGACGAATGTGAAAAGAGGAACAGTCACGATCTGAATGACCGTCTTGCATGCCTTTTTGGAGAGCCTACACCATTGATGGACAAGATGAGCTCGGTGAAGCTCAAATAGGTAATGCATGATCTAATTGACGAGGAGTTACATTCAAACAGGTGCAAGTTCCTTTAGTGGAGTAGCAGTTTAATTTGTTCCTTAATTACGCAATGCTGACAATGAGTTACAGACCAACGGTGATGAATGCAAGGAATGATTCGATCTACCTGCTTTAAACAATCTATTGTTGCATTCAACCACACTGTCAACTAGACCCTCTCGGTGCTTATAAGTCATTTATTGATAAATTGAGCTTTGAAAGTTCAAATAGGGACACACCTTTGATGTAAAAATATTCTCAAATGTAAGTGAAACAACACAAATTTCATGATAAGAAAAATAATGACCTATTTGAATTCCTTTCTAATAATCTTGTAATCAAATTTCAAGAATATTTAAGGAAAAATAACCCACATCATTTATGTTATTTATCCTTCCCCTTTGAATATTTCCATTACCTACCTATTCATATATTAGTAAGGCTACCCTATTGGCAACAGTGATCTCAAGATGGTGCAAAAGCTCTGAGTATACGACAAGATTTCTAAAAATAGAAATACTGTAACTTCATAGGTTTACATTGCTGCCATGTACTGAAAATAAAGTACATTTCAGTTTTAGTAATATTTGATTGTGCAGAATGCTTCCTGCCCTCACAATATAGCGCATGGTTTCTTCTTTTATGGCTGATCCTCTTCTTCATTTGGGCCATGAATGACCACCCAGTTGTCATGCCGCTCACGCACATATTCTTTAAAAGCCTGTAGGTTTTCGTGAGAAGAACCGTCTTTCTCAACCGCCATTTTTGCCTTTTTGTGCAGTTCTTGAGCTCTCATTCTCATCATCTTCCCTTCTTCTTACGCCAAATTTTTTATCACCGCTTTCTTCACGACATGCTCATCCCCCACGGCGTCCATTTGGGAGCATATTTGTTCTGCAATACCCAAATGCTCTACCAGAAACTTATTGTTGAAAGGCTTCTCTGCAAACATGGTCCAGGTGATCATAAGGACCCCAAGGCTTATGCTCTCCAGCGTGGAATTCCATCTGCAGTGGCTTAGAAACGCATCGGTGGAAGGATGGGAGAGGACGAGGAGCTGCGGCGCCCAGCCCCATATGACCTGTCCTCTATCCTTAGTCCACTCTTCAAATCCCTCTGGCAGATCTATCTTCGGTATGCGCTTGATAGCCCATATGAAGGCCTGCTGGCTCGCCTCTAACCCCCTCGCCAGCGCCTCTGTCTGTTTATTTGTTCAGAGACGACTGGCTTCCAAAGCACATAAAAACTACCGAATTAGGGCTTCGCCTATCCAGCCATTGCAAGCACTTCGCCTCACTTATATCCGCGACCTTCCCTCGGCTGTCACGGGTCACGCATTTGAGTCCCTCTCCATCAAAAATCTATTTGGTAAGTATAAGACCGATGCTCCAAACAAGCCTCTTCGTTAAGCTCTTAATGTGATCGATCCCCAGTGAGTCAAGCTCGTAAAATGTGTTGAAATAACCCCGCTTCCTTGCATGCTGTGAATGCTCTCGTCCGTGACGAAACTTTGCATGGGATTCGTGTTTGAGTCCCGCATGATGAATGGCAGGTCAGATTTACAGAGCTTGAAATCGAACGGGATGTTGGGGACCTGGAAATATTCATCGTCTCCTTACACATTCTTCTGCGGCGTGTTCTTGATGAACGAGTGCATAACAAACATGGCAAATGCTCCCAAGGTGTGGAAAACTACGGTGGGAAGCCCAAATTTAGCGTCGTAGTTGTGAACCTACGATGTAAACATGTCGTTTATTATACAAACAGGAGGAGACGGGGAATTGTCGATCTGATCCTCTACATTTTTCATCTGCAACTCCAGCCATTGCTCAAACAGGCCAGCTAGCTTGTATGACGATTTCATAAGAATTCCACTCATGTGAATCAAAATATTGTCGGTTTTTCGATTCCCAGAGGCAGGCATTCGATGGGAGGCATGGGAAGTGACACCAGCCGTATATCGACACCAGTATTCGAATCCTTGACCGCCTGGTCCACTTGAGGCTGCAGACGTGCAACATTGCCTAGTGTGGAGATATAAGAAACAATGAGGCCATGGGAGGCGAGAAGCTTTGTGAGCTCCAGGAAAGGAATAAGATGCCCCTACCCTACGTAGGGAACGACTACCACATGAGGCTTGCCACCATTCATTTTGTTCCACATTTTGACATTCATCAAATTCATCAAACACCTCTCTGAGTCATATCTGGATTCGCATTCATTTGTCATGATCACTGTAAATCTATTACAGGACAGTTTCTTTTACTACAGAAAAAATAACAGAGATAGATTTATTAAATAAAATTCGTAGAACTTAAAAGAATCCTAAACTATGCTTAAACTAAGCATGCATTATTCGCTCAGCATGAAGACTGACAAAACAAAGAATAAACCAAAGCAAACTATTACTATCACTAGTTGTTTACAAAAATCTAAATACTATTTATGGAAGCCGCCAGTAAAATAAAAAGTTGCGCATAAAACCAAAGTCAAAAAATCTAAATACTAATTAAACAATCAAAGTTGCATTCAACCACACTGTCAACTAGGCCCTCTCGGTGCTTATAAATCGTTGATTGACAAATTGAACTCTGAAATCTCAAATAGGAACACACCTTCGACGTAAAAATGTTACAATGCTTCTTCACACTTGTCGAGCTTGAGCTTTTCTCATAATACTATCACCTTTACATACTTATCAGGTGTCGAGTTCATGAGGAAACTAATCTCTTTTACTCTCACGGTCATTGAAGGATGTGTCTTAGCAATGTCCTGATGGTCGGGTGTCAACCGTCAGCTCTAACCCTTGCCTCCATCCTTCCTTTATCATCAATTAAATGTCAAGGTAGAAGCCCGACAAAGGTTTTGGGGGTATGCATGGGTTACAATCTCAGCTCTATAGGGGTATTAAGATTAAATTCATGATCTCATGCCCTGTGTCAGGGGTATGTGTTGGCTTGAAATCGTAATTCCATTGGGGTTTTGAGCTTCTCCATGGTATTATATCTTATTTTATTTAGGTAATGTTGGGTTAAGAGTCTACCCAAGATTCTAAACTTTCTTTATATTTTTTCAAGATTGTGTGAAATAAGCTAACTTTAGATTCTCCCTGAAACTTGACTTTAACCCATAACTTTAAACTTTGATCAATTCCATCTTTTCCAACTTGCCCAAATTGTTAATATTCTTCCTACAAACACATCAAAACTTCAAAACAAAAAAAATGCAACTAAAAATTATTTGTGGGTGATGCACGAATGACCATAAACCTTAGATGCCCCTCCATCAAAACAAAACTTAAGTATGTACTCTATTTTTAAAACACACAATACTCGCAAATAAAAATCTATAGAATAACTAGATAAACCATCCAACATTTGATACCAAAACATATATGATTCAAAGTTCTTAGTTACAAAATAAAAGTTAAAATATGTATATGCATCAAGCTTAAACAAAGTACCACATTGGGATAGCTAGCACAAAATTTCCTC
Source organism: Sequoiadendron giganteum (assembly GCA_007115665.2). Lineage (NCBI taxonomy): Eukaryota > Viridiplantae > Streptophyta > Pinopsida > Cupressales > Cupressaceae > Sequoiadendron > Sequoiadendron giganteum. Next base: position 452,748,430 of record CM021103.1, on the reverse strand, counting down.
TAGCCAACCTACAACTACTCCTATCAAATATGAGATTTTCTCTATCATTATTCATCTTAAAAATCAAAAGTAACTTTCTTGCTAATATTGAAATGTGATAAATCTATGAGATATTTTACTTTCCCATCATTAAACACAAGTCTTACCTTCTCTTTAACTATTATCACGAAGGGATGCCTCACCACCATCATATGCTCTATAAGAATAGAATCACTAGCTATGAGGATTCATGTGATATGAGGTACCCAAATCAATCAACAAGTCATCATTAATGATGTTAATAAGAATTAATAAAGCATATTTTTGTTCATCAAAATATTTTTCTAAAATTTTATTCTACTTTTAGTAATGATTTTAGATCATCCTTTTGACTTGAATATCTCATTATCCCCCTTTTCTTAACAAATTTTCCCTTGGGTCTACCTCAAAAATATAATGCATCACTAGAAACCTTATCCATGGATTTCCTCCTCATTTATTTCCTGAGTAGTAACAAGGGCCTCCATCTTGGGCTTTACTATACCATCATTGATTGCAATTATTATATCCTCCTAATATTTAGGTAAAGAGCAAAGAAAAATGCATGTATCCTCCTCATCGACATCAACATATATACTTCCTAGCTACCTCAAAATAAGATTAAAGTATTTAAATGCTTGGCTACACATTTTTCTTCCTTTATTTTCAAGCAATATAAATTTCTTTTCTAAATATAACTTGTTTACTAGACTCTTAATTTGATAGATTTTACCTATCATTCTCCACAAGTTCTATGCAAAATTCCACTTAGAAATATTGAAAAGGACACAATCAAGGAGACACAATTATACTATCATTTAAGACTTATTGTCCATATTTATCTAGTCTTAAAGAAATATACTAATAGAGTTCTCTTTATCTATCACATCTCTTCATTGACCTCTTTCCTCCAAGAGATCTCCTATGTTTAGTTTCTACAACTTATACCTAAAGCCATTGAACTTCTCAATGTCTAAACAAAATATACTCACCACAACTTATTTAATAACACTCAATTCTACATAACTGCTATATAAAATACTCCCATTACAACCACAAAAACTCACAACACTGTAAGAAAGTTGTCTCTCTCAAAAATCAAGTCATGGTTTTGATATTGAGTATTAAATAATAGGGTAAAAAACATAATGAGAATATTATAACATAATGATTCAATCTCATTAAATATATTATTAGGCTAATAAGATAAATGTAATAGTAGAGAAAAAATATAAATATGCAAACCATATGAACACCAAATATATGTGGAGAAACCTTTGTTGAAAAAAATCCACCATTAAAGAGAACCAAGCTTCTATTAATCACAACCAAGTGTGTACAATAATAGAATCACTTATCCCTCTAATAATAATTTGATCGCATAAGAGCACTTGCAAAAGAACCTTAAAACTTCTTTCTCATGTATCTAATATAGAGAAAATTCATAAATAAGTTGTCGAGTGGTATCCCAAAACTATGAACATTCTTCTCCTTGTGTGTAACCTCGCTATAAAGGCTCTCCTAGTTATAATCTATATTTTTGTTGTAGACTTGTTTTTAAGTGCAACACTTTAGACCAACTAATTTGATCTATTTTAGTAGATCAAAAACCAATTGAGAACCTTATGAATGATTTGATTTTGGTCAAACATCTAAACCTGAAAAAACATAAAGGTTAATTTGGGCTTGTAGGATAATGACGAAGTCTATACATATGTTGTGTATTTTATCATTATGCTACTAGTAATGTAGCAGTATGGAGGCCTAGGTTGTCATAGTTTGCCAAGAATGGTCAGAGAGAGAGAGAGAGAGAGAGAGAGAGGGAACATTATTGTCCTTGTGTGTAATTTCGCTACAATTGCGAACCTTATGAATGATTTGATTTTGGTCAAACATCTAAACCTGAAAAAACATAAAGGTTAATTTGGGCTTGTAGGATAATGACGAAGTCTATACATATGGTGTGTATCTTATCATTATGCTACTAGTAATGTAGCAGTATGGAGGCCCAGGTTGTCATAGTTTTCCAAGAATGGTCAGAGAGAGAGAGAGAGAGAACATTCTTGTCCTTGTGTGTAATTTCGCTATAAAGGCTCTCCTAGTTACAATTTATATTTTCTTGTAGACTTGTTTTTAAGTGGAGCACTTTAGACCAATTAATATGATCTATTGTAGTAGATCAAAAACCAATTGAGAACTTTGTGAATGATTTGATTTTGGGCAAACATCTAAACCTGTCAAAACATAAAGGTTAATTTGGTCTTGTAGGATAATGACGAAGTCTATACATATGGTGTGTATCTTATCATTACACTACTAGTAACATAGTGGTATGGAGGGGGTTGCCATAGTTTGCTAAGAATGGTTGAGAGAGAGAGAGGCGGTATGGAGGGGTTTGCCATATAGTTTGCCAAGAATGGTTAAAACCGAGAGAGAGAGAGAGAGAGAGAGAGAGAGAGAGAGAGCTCTAACATGCTGTTTTAATTTAATTTATATTTCTAAGTGAAATCATTAAGGAAAGTGAAATTATTGGTGAGAGAGAGAACTCTAACATGGTGTTTTAATTTAATTTATATTTCTAAGTGAAAGCATTAAGGAAAGCGAAAGTATTGGTGAAAATGGTATAGGTGAGTTTTTCTTGAAAATGATTCTATAATGATTTTAAATATCAATAAATATGGGAATTTTAACTTTTAAATATTTAGAAAGAAAGGTATTTTTTTAATATGTTGTTTTAGTTATGATATGGTAAAAAATCATTTTTGATTAACTAAAATGTTTTAAGTGGGTGTTACAAAATGTTAAGGGGTACTTAATTTATGATAATAATGATTATTTTAGGTCGTTCAAAATTATGAAAATTATAATTTATTAATTATTTTGATTTTTGAATTTATTTTACTTTAACTAGTTTTAAGATATATGAATTAAAATTAAAAAATATATAATAAATTTGATTTTTTGAATTAACTTTTTTAAAATGTAGTTGCAATTTTATGTAAATCTTGTAAATAGAATACCCTTTGCCTAACCTTTTATATCTTGATTTAGTTTTAAGAAAAAATATTAAAAATATTAAGCTTAATACAAACTAAATATTTTTATGTATAAACACTTATTTAACATTTTCTTTAAAAACTGAACAGAGAAAATGCTATTAAATTTGCTAGTATTTTGAAGATGATACATAGATATTACATAATCAATATTCAACTATTTTTGTGTGAAATTGAGAACAATGGTTTTCTCCTTTAAATTTTATTTTATCATTTTATTTAAAACTAAAAATAAACTTGTAGGTAATATAAAATTTCTATAAGATCATAATCTAGTCAACATGTTTTACAGGCATTAGACCTCTTCATAGAAATAAGGCAATTTGGTCTTCTATTTTATATAATTTTTAGATTTATATATCTTTAAATTTTGTTACTTTGAAAAACTTATTTAAATAAACCTTGTCAATCTATCTCAATCGAGGACATAATCACATGTTTTGACATTAATTAATATTAGATATGATTTAATAATATTGATGACTTTATTTTTCATCTTAGTATTTATTAATTAAAAACCAAGTTAATAAGGCTAATGTTTATACTTTTCAGAATGATGTACAAATATACATATTATTTGATTAATCATTTGTTTAGTTCATTGATGTTTATGCTATCTCATTTTAAATGATCATAATATAAAAGTATTTTTCTTCATTATTAGTTCTTGGAGCAACTTGAATATAATCGACCATGAATTGACATGATATCAATCCAATAATTGAAAAAGGTAACAAATTTGTGTGTAAATGATGTATGTATAAATTTAAAGCTTGTTATTTCTCTCAACTAACTGATGTATTTTCCTATTTCTTTGCAGTAAATATTTTAGTCATGTTCTATTAATTACAAAGAAGGTTTACTAAAAAGAGATATTTTCCAATATATCTACTCTAAAGAGTAAGATAATAGTAAGCCTTAAACATGTCTCACATGGGGAAATCATATTATTTTTTCTTAGTATGTAATAATAAAACAATTGAATCTTTTATCACCATTACATTCTTTCTTTTGTAAGATAAAATTATTTTTTAAATACTTAAGACATGATATTGGAAAGAATTTTTATACTTATTTTCCTTATCATTACATATTAATATGCTTAATATTTTTATTTCCTTGAAATATGTTTTAATTGATGGGCACCATTTATCTTATGGTTAATTTCAGATAGAAAATAGTTTATCAATAAAAAATAATTTAAGATAAGTAAACCTCTGAAAAGTTCCTAAACCTTTTACAAATCTTTTATATTTGATGCCATAATATTTTAAATAAAACTAGCTCTTCTCAATTTATTATTGAACATAATTACTAATCATCAAAATACTAGTGAAAATAAAAGGATTATAATTAAATTATGGTATATAGTTATATAAATAAAGAAATGGAATTAGATTTTTTTTTGTTCTCATTTGTAATTAAAAAAATTGTTACTATTATGTTAGTATTGCATGTCAGCATATAGCAAAGGGAGATTAACTAATGATCTTTATTGTCAAGGGATATGTTAACCGATTGATTATAGTCGATATTTGGATAAGTTTGACCAAAGAAATATTATCGACCTAAGAACTATTTAAGTAGGTGTTCAGAATTTTGACATCTTTCATCATACTATCATATGTTTGAAATAATATCCTAATTATTTTTTCTTAATAACAAGATATTTTCTTTAACCATGCTAAAGGAATAAATGAATTTATACCGAGGTAAAGAAATCTAAGATAAAATTTGAATCCAATAATATAGAAATACAACTTCACATATTTATCTTACAAAGTCTATAAGGTTCTTTTTATGAATTTTTATTTCATGTGAACAATTCTTACAAGTGTTTTGTAATCCAACAATTAAGTATCTCTTTCCATATCCTTTCACATATAATCATTTATAATATTTTTTAATATATTATTATTGATTATAAATATACTTAAAATTATCCTTAAAGCTTGATAACTTATTTGATAATAATTTGTAAGTGCACAAATTTTAATCATTTATATTGTCTTATAGATATCCATCTAATCCAAGTGATTGTTTTAAAAAATAATCTGAATAAATATTAAAAACTACAAAGTAACCTTGTCATAGTAATAAATTTATGGTTGTAGCTCAAGTTAATCCTATTCAAGGTTATAAACATTAGAAACTACAAGGGCATATAATTGATTATGATTTTGAGTTATAGACTAGGCCAACTAATATTATGGAGTTTGGAAAGAATATTCTAGAGGATAGAGAGGGGCTTATAGAACATACGTTTATTTGTAGGTTTCATAAATTTTGATTAGATTTGGTTCATCTAAATGAATGAATTTTACAATATTAGAAACCTTTCTAAGAAGAAAATTTCCATCTATCTCTATGAAAAGGGGTTTTTCCTAGAATTTATGAATCTATCGAGGTTAGGGAAAGGCTACTTTAAGGAGGGTCATATTATTGGGATAAAAAATTCATGTGTTTGAAACCATGGCATTGTAAATTTAATTCTCTTGCTAAGAACTTTATATAATTTCTCTAGTTTGGGTTTGATTTCTTATCCTTCCATTATAATTTTGGGGCTCTTCCAAACTCTCTTCCATTAGGAAGACCCTTGTGGCTCTATAAGCTCCCTAACTCCATTCTCACTTTACGTTTGGATAATTTTTGGTGTAAATGGGTCTCTTCAATACCTTATCAATAGAAATTGAGCTTGGGTTTGGTAATATATTAATTACTTGAAAAATGTTTATCTAAAATATTTTTTATAGAAATAAATATCAATTATTTGAAGTAATAAATTTGGTGGAAAGGGGAGGATCTAATCCATTAGTATATTTTTCTCTCATTTAATTCTTAAGTGTTGGTTGATAGTTTGACATACCAACTTATTCAATATAATAACTCTCTTGAAAAGTGTATAAGACCCTTTAAGGATTAGGATATTTAATTTTGGATTACTAAATTTTTGAAGAGTTATGAACCAATACTTGCAAGGTTGTTAGGATTGCTTTATAATTTTTTGATTGCTAGAGTAAATGTGCTTATTGAATGTTGATTTTATTGAATTTGACTTAATTTGTCTTTAGATTGTATATATATTTATAAGTTATATTGATAAGATTTATAATATTTATGATTTATTTTAAATAGAAATATTTTCAATGAAGTCAAAGGGTATTATAAATATATTTAAAATGATTTAAAAAACAATAGAAACTATTGTACACTCTTAAACTATCCTGGTCTAGATTAAAATAAATATAAAAAGGTAAAGGGAAGATTAGAGAAAGAGAATAAATGCATCATGCATACCAAAAAATATCTAATGTTGTTATCGATTTATGCAAGCCTCTAACCAACCATGAAGAAGCTAGTATTTACAAAACCTTCTAATATGATAAGGGCAATCTTATCAGGGATTGTGCATAAAAGGTTTCCATTTTTCACTTGGCCATGGATTTGAAAAAAAAAAAATTATAAAATTTCATTTAAATTGAGTCTAAATAATGATAAAATATTTTGATGTAGGAGCATTTGGGTCCACTTGCAATACTGTGTCAACCAAAAATATTTTCTTACCTTGCTATTTTCTTCCTTGTTATTTTTCTTGTAGGAGTGGAAGATCAAATTATGAAAAGATCCTACATATTCATTGAAAAATAAATACATCACCTTGAAGAAGAGACAAAATGGTGTCCACATTTCAAGTTTGGAGAAAATCTAAGAAAAAATGAAAAAGTTATGAAGTTGCAAAATTTTAGCCTACATATGCACTTTGTGGAAATTTCACCCATATCCAGATGCCCCATAAATCCCTATAATTCCTCGTCATCCAGATTATCACAAGGTCTCCTAAATAAAAAACTTTTAGCCTCATTTGAATATGTGTAACTTCCTTACACTACCAAATATTTTGTATACCCCTTGCATTCCCAATGCCTTTTGTTTCCCTACAAAACCTTCAGTGTGGAATTTGAATCACCATGTGGACATAACCATATGATACCAGATTCCTTGATGAGTGTCACTCATCATTTAACTATAAATGTCAATCCAAGACGGTGTCCATGGCTATATGCAAGAGGGAGAAGAAATCATTTGAATGACATGTTTTTCTACAAACAGAATTGTAAGACAATGCATGAAAGAAATTGCTAAAATCAAATCTAATCTAAGAGTTTGTAAATAGAATGCTTGAATCAAATCTATCCTAAGAAACTTGTAAAAGGGAATGCTTGAATCAAATCTAATCTAAGAGCTTGTAAATGGGAATTCTTGAATCAAATATAATCTAAGAGCTTGTAAATGGAATGCTTGAGTCAAATCTATCCTAAGAAACTTGTAAAAGGGAATGCTAAAAATGTAAAGAGCTAGAAATGAAATGACTACTAAGAAATGAAACTACAAACAAAGAGATTGTTGCTAAAATATTGAACTATATTATTTTATGAACTCTTCCCCCATTTGATTTCTTGATTACAATGAATTTATATAATTCTTGTCTTCAACTGATCTAAAAGATAAGCTTTATGATTGTGCAACCACTTGCTAGAAGATAGGAACATGTGTTTAAGGAAAAAGATAAGTCTTTCTTCATCTTGTTGAGTCAATCTTCTTTAGTCGTCCAAAACAAATATGCCTATTTTGCAGCCCTCAAATAAGGTCCAAAAAGGTATTTGATTGCTGAAAAAGTCATGTCTTCCAATTGTGTATCATTAAAGCTCATAAAACAACTCCTAGATGCTTGCAAAATGGTTCAAACTACCCAAAATTGTCTCCTAGATATTCTCCATTTGTTTTGCACAACCCAACAACTTGCCTTAATTCTTGGAATTGCTTCATAGAGTCTCTCAACTTCTGTCCAAGTCACCTCAATCCATTTGAATGCTCACAACTATTGTTTTTACAAGTTCTTGAAAATTTTCAGAGCAACCCACAAATTCTGGAACAACTTCAAGTGTTGTCCCACAAGTTTCGGAGCACCTGTCCACAAATTCCGGAGCAACATATTCTGGTGAATTTTTCTCTCAAACCATGAACTGGGTATTCGTGAAATTTAATGGGTTTTGTCACCATATTGTCTTTGAATTTCGGACCAAAAATCTCGAGAACCTAGATCATAATTTTCAAGATATGATGAAATCTTTGACTGCTACAACTAAAAATATCTTACTTTCATCATCATGCTCAGTCTTGATAACTTCATAATTAGACAAAATACACATTTTTACATGGCTAAAAGATGAGTCATTATTTTGTCTCATCATTCCTCACATTTTGATGAACCTCAAATTCCTGCATCCTATTGGTCCATGATTTCTCACAGAGCATGTTGTTGTGGAAATTTCACTATCATATGGATAATGTCCACCTACCCTTCAAAATTTTGTAATGTCTTCATAATTTATCTTTGCACGTGAATTAGAGGACCTAATGTGGAATTTATCTTGATATTAGGACATGTCTTGATGACCTATTCTTTCTTGCAGTGTCATGGTGACTGTGATTTATTTGCATTGTGTATGGTGAATTCTCACAATTGTCTAAAGAAGGCGACAAAGGTGTTAGGAATAATTTTATCAACCTACACATGTATCATAGGAGAAAATGAAGGCTTGAAATGTGTCCCATCACTCCAAAACATGGAGTGATCACCATCTTCTATAGATTTAGAATTAAATTAAGATAACTTTCCTGGTTAAAAAGAAATGACTTTAGTTGGAAGACTCAAATCACATGAGTTAGAATTTGGAGAGCTAAAGAGTTAAGGGTTTTGTAGACCTTCTAATTCAATGGATGCAATTTGTAAGGCTTTGAATCTAGGGTATATATGAGGGACATATGAATATATTCTAACACACTACTATTGTAATAGTTTTTGCATGTGAATAAAGCATGATCTTATTTTATTATTGAAGTTTCAAATTGTTGTCTGATTTAATAGCTTATTAAGGCCCATAAATATTGACTTGCACCAATTGGTATCAGAGCAAGGTCGGGTCCTTCTGACTGTGGACATGTTGAGTAAGAACCCTTGAGGATATTTTGTAGGGAGAGTGAAGAAAAGGACTTGCAACTATAGAGGGTTTGAAGGAATGGTATATAGAGGTAGAGGAAGAAGACCCATCCCATGAGCTAGGGATGAAATACTTGTGGAAATGATAAGAGGAATCATAACTATAATTGGATAAAATAGAAAGAACACAACACAAAGGAGTAAATATAGAATATGTAATGAGGAGATGAACAAGAAAGTAGGTTCTTGAGTGTAAGGATAAGAATTGCTAACAAACCCATGTAGAACTACCCAATTTTACAATGGTAACTTGAATTTAGAGGAGATGGTAGACTAGATTTTAGAAATGGATAAATATTTAGAATTGGAATCCATTGAAGAACCTAAGGGAGTGAATCTTGCAACTACAAGGCTAAAGGGGCATGCATCTCTATGGTGGGATCATGTACAGTTTGAAAGACAAAGAAAAGGAAAAGAGAAGAACAAAACTTGGGCAAGAATGGTCACTAAGTTGAAGGCTAAGTCCTTACTAGTTGACCACCAAATCAACAATGTTCAAGAAGTTACAAAACCTCAAACAAAGAGAGAAGAGTGCCAAAGACTACACAAAGGATTTTATAAGCTAAACATTAGAGCTAGTCATATGTAAGATGATGATAAGAAGGTCTTCATGTATTTAAATTGGTTATATTATTATATAAAAGATGAGATTGGCATGGTAATGATTCTCAACATGGAGGAAGCGTACTAGTTCACCATAAGGGTAGAGGATAAAATTTATAGAAGATAGAATAGTTCTAGGGGAGGAGGTAAATCCTCGAGAGGAAGAGGACAATCTAACCCCAGACATGGTTATCAAGATAAGAAAGGAGAAGAAATTACTTCAAAAAAAATAGTACCCAAGGAGGTAGAGGAAGGAGTGATTGCTCCAAAGATCAAGGAAACTTTGGAAGAGGAAGAAGATTAGGTGGAGCATGTTTCAAGTGTGGAGAGGCTAGACATAGGGCATTTGAATATCTTCTAATACAAAAGAAAAATAGTAGAGGAAAGGAAATAAGATTCAATATAGCATAAGTTGAGGAGGAGAGTGTGGCAAGTATGGCCTTGCAAAAATATGGAGAATAATATGAGGATGGAGAATCCTTGACGCTAAGGAGGGTTGTTCTTAAACCACAAAAGGTACAAGGAGAACTAGAAACAAAGGAGAAATTTTCTTAGAATCATATGTAAGTTTGGAGGTAAATGCTACAAGACCATTGTGGATAGTGGAAATATTGAAAACTTAGTAACAAAAGAGATGGTGGAGAGAATAAAGTTGAAGAGATTGAAGTAGCCAAACCCTATAAAGTCTTCTAGTTGTAGAGGGGATATCAATTATTGGTAAGTGAACAATCCCTTGTTGATTTTTGCATAGGAAACCATAGAAATGAGATAATTTATGACATCATGCCAATGGATGGATGTCATATTTTGTTAGGTAGACCTTGGAAATACGATAGCTAGGCCATTCATGGTAAGAATAATTGTATTAAAATCAAGAAGGGTTGAAATGAATATGTGTTAAATACTTTGAAGGATAAGGATGAGGAGTTTGAGAAGACCAATAGGGTTTGACTTGTGATAGGAAAATAATTCCTAAAGGACCTTAAGAAGAAGAATATATGTTTTCCCTTCCTACCTAAGCCTATAGAGGTTAGGGTAGTATAAAAAGGGAAATAATTTGTGGAGATATCTCTAATGCTTAATTAACTTGGTGCTACTGGTTATGCACATGACTCAAAGGACCTGAGGATCCCTAAACTAAGTAGTTCATTATTCATAAGAGGGATACATTAAATTATCAACCAAGGAGTCATGAAACTTTATATAGTGTTTGAAATGTATATGTATTCATGGATTACAGAGATCCTTCATGGTTGAGTATAAGTGAATAAACACATACAAATATAGTAAAAGCTTTAAATCAGAATAAACTACTAATTCTGAAAACAAAGCAGAGGAATACAAATAACTACATTTTGCTACGGGTACCTAATGCTTAAGACTAGAACCATTAACCATCACACTACAGTATGTCCTAACTTAGTTATCCTTTGGAGTATGAAATAGAGTATTAATCTACAAATTGTAATTCAAGAATTGTAACACATTTATTCACAATCACATAAACTGGAAACTATCAATGTAACAGGAATGTAGAAATCAAACAAGGATTATATTCCCAACAAACTTAACAGTTTATAATATCATATGCTTTATCATAATTCAGTCATGTTGAGAATAGACTTCTTCTCTTGGTTGTCTTATTCATAGATAAGAGTAATACTAGGTGATTCATAAAGTGGTCAATAAATGATCACCTCCATCTTCCTTTGAAAGTGGTCATCTTGTATTCGGTTGACTCCTTTGCAATGAACTATAGTCCTTATGCTACGGGTTGAGAATCCCATTGTTGTGGGTTGACAGATATCTTCTACTGCAAATATTAGTCTTATTTACCAAGGCATTCTCATTATCAACAACCATAAATTAAACATAAAATCCTACTAAACTTCATGGACATTCAAAAATCATACATACACATACTAACATAACATGTTTCCATTCCAAATGCTTAAAACTACTTAAAAGTATATGAAATTTATGAAAGGTCTTGGTAATTTATTAAAGCTTAGCAGAAAGTAATGATAAAGTATGAAACAACAATAGGAAACTAGCCAATTTTAAATCCCATCATTCCCCCAACTAAAGCTCTTGCTTGTCCTCAAGCAAGCTTTAGGGTCAAAGGTTATATTGCAGTGTAGTCTCTCTATAATCCACGACTATGGTCACTCCCTTTCCCTGCTTCAAGTAGAAACCCTATTGGTCTGAGATCTTTTCCCATCTTTTGTTCTTTGGTGCACCTTCCTCTTACTTACTTCCTATCCAATTTGGTATAGGGAATAGGAGGAGAGGAGGATGAAAAGTGAGAGAAAACCAAGAAATTCCTTTTTTCAAGGAAGTTTTAATGTACTTGTGTGATCTTCCAACTACTGCCACATAATTGAAAATAGCTCATGAGGTTCCTTCTTCTTAAACTCCAAGATAATTTCTCTCCATCTACTCTAGAAAATGTCAAGTGCCTCTTTGATTTTCACTACTGCTAGTTTTTTAAATGTCTTGTAATCGCTTTCTCCCCATTACATTATTTGTGTTGTCACTTCCCTCTTCTTTATGATTTCTATCCATTGGTCCACCATAGCATTAGGATCTGTTGCTTCTTCCCTCAACTATAGATGGAATGACTTCTCTTTTTCTTGATATATTTGCATTAACTATCCCCTTTGATGTTCATTCCTAATATAGGAAGCTAAAGCCCTAAGTTGAATATCCCCATAAATATGAGTGGATTCCATGTAATGTCATAGGAAAGAATCGGGTCGTGTAAATAAAATTCACACAAATGATCTTGCATCTCTAGTGTGGACTATTGGAAAACTTATAAAAATAATATTCATGAATTCATAGATGGGAAGGTCACTAATTATTTAGCTAAATTGAAAACAAGTAATTTTTTCTTACAAAAATAGAGTGTAAACTTTGGAATGAAGTTTGCACCTCATCAAGTAAACTGTTTTATTTTTCAATAGTTTTATCTTTACTTTCAATGTATTGATCTTTCTTTCTTTCTTCTCAATCACTCTGGCATGTGTTGATAGTAATTTTACTTTCTCTTTTCACCAATCTCTTTATTTTTGAGAAAACTCCCTTCTTTTATTCTATAATTCAATGTCAATTGTCACCACAATAGGTTTTCTTGGATATTCAGTTGGGTTCTCAGGGTTTTGAGCCCTTCTGCTCATTTCAACTACAACAAGTTGTGCCAATGCTTCTAACCCTGATCCTTGCGCAAATTTCTACAATTTTTCCTTCAATTCTCTAATTCTTGTATCCCTCTCACTATCCCTTTGTTGGTATAATTTAAGTTGCTCTTTTGGATCTTTGATCCTCTGCGAGGCCTCTTGCAGTTCCTTTCTTGCATTTGTTCCTTCCAAAAGATATTATTTTTTTTCCAAAAATAATTCTTCCTCCACCTCCTCTTTTGCTACAAACCCTTATTCTAAAATAGGGCTTCTTGGAGGTTTGTTTCTCTTTTTAGCCATAAAAATGTCTTCTAAATCTGAATAAGAAGAGTTTCTCATGTACAAAGTCTACAAAATTGGTGTTCATGTGTCACTGTCAGGAATATTTTTACCAAAATTTGTGTCAATTTCTATCACAACAACATTTTCTTGTTGGTTTTTATCTTTCCCTTTCACGGGGCCCTTTTATCCTCAGGCGATGTGATCACCTTCTTGATGGTGTAGGTAATTTATTTTTCTTCATAGTTTCAGAAGTAGAGATCATACCTTTTTATTTTCTTGAGATTTGAAGACCTCTCTTTAGAAGCAATGGTTTTTGTATCCCCTTCAACTATAGGTTGCTCAGTAGAAGATGCAGGTTGAGTTTCCTATATTTCCTACTCTTTAGGTTCCTTTATGTTGTGGGTAGGTGATGTAATAGGAGAACTAGAGGGTGTGTCTCCCTCTGCTACAGTCATAGGAGGTTCTTCCATTTCATGTTCTTCACCCCTTTCTTCTAATTTTTTTGTTGGAATAATATTGTTGTTGGCTAGAAAATCCTCCCAAGATATATTAGGGAATTGAATTATGAGACTTCTTTTAATTAGTAAAGTGACCAAACAAAAATTAAAAAGGGTGAACTGATTCCTTTTCCTTTTATAATTAGATGACATTCTCTTTAACAAATTATACAAAAAAACTGGCACATTCACCATTCTCTGGTGGTGAAGATGGCTAAGGAGGTTAAAATGCACAATATACAACAATGTCTACCTTCCATCACAGGTCAAATATCTAACAATATATGAAGTGAATAAGGCCCAAAGCCAAGATAAAGAAATATATTTTGTACCTTATGATGAAGAATCCAAATTTTCTTCAAGTAATGAAAATTCATTTTTGGCAGCAATTACATCTAACCTTAATGGGAGTTCTTCTCCTCTATTATGGATAATTTTGAGGTATCTACCCTCAATCCCCTTACAATAGCTTCATCATTTTGAAAAGTATTGGCAAATTATTGGGTCGTGAGCTCATTATACTCTGAAAGTTTGACAAAATAGTCCAACCAACCTGCCTACCATAAAATGGGCAAGCATTGCTTATTTTCTAACAACAAATTGTGAGTTGTGATATTTCTTCTCATAATATCCCCTCCCATTATATTTCAACCAATTCAGTTGCTTTATTTTATTGTACTTTATTTTTGAATAACTTATGCTATATTTTGTTACTCTATTCCTAAATAACCTTCACTCAACTCTGGATACTTCTACTTTTGGAACTATCGTTTCTTTATGGCAGTCAGGAAAATTTGAAAATAATAAAGACCTTATGGCTACCCATCCCCCCACTTAATGATGTTATTTATCCTCAACAGGTACAAAAGGGTCGGGGATAATAAATATTAAGCATTAGAATTATGAAACATGAAGTTGCAAATGTGTGCATGAATTATAAATGTATATGAAATTAGCAAGCTTAAATGTCAATTATAGGCAGTTAATGCGAGAAGTACATGTTATCATACTACAAAGTGAAATTTGGTGTGTGTGAAGATGACCTAATGCCACCATGGTGCATGGTGAAAGATTTCAAATGATATGAGCAGCTAGTCATGGATGAAAAAATAACTTAGTAGGAGTATAGCACATGGTGAAGATTTGGGAGTGGTGAGTGAAAGGTTATGCAAATTACATGATGGAAGAGTGGGATTTATTACATTGTAGGGTGATATGAAAGTAAGTGTTGATGGGTACATGTTATGGTATGAATAAGCTACATGATATGGAAGTAAATAGTGGTGTTACGGGTACGAATGAAATAATAATGTTGCAAGTGCTATGAGAACAAAAGAAACAGGTCCCATGTGAATTAAGTGCCTTGGGGTGTGATGTTGCAAGTCCCATAAACTATGTTCTAGGTCCAAAAATGAAGTTTTTCATGTGTCACATGTGCATGTGATAAGGAGTGTAGAATTATACCTAGGAAATATTAGTAGGTGAGTTGGATGGCTCTTATGTTGATACTTCATCTAATGTAGCTCTTATGTCTATTGATGGATCATGTAATTCAAGTTAAAAATTTATTGAAGAGTGTGTAGGAAATCATTCTTCTATTTTGGCTTCTTATAAATCTTTAATTGATGACCATTGACTAAGAGTGAAAACCTTACCGCATCAATAGTTATCAACTGAACTGTTCCATTGGGAAAAACATTTTGAATTTCATATGGACTGATCCATATTGTTTGCAATTTTCCCTTATGATCTTTGTACCTAGAATCATAAAGTAGAGCCCAATCACCTGTGTTGAATTGTTTTATCTTAATAAATTGATCATGCCACCACATCCTCTGTTTATGCATAATCTCAGTATGATGAATTACTTCCATGTGTATCTCATCTAAAGCATTAAGATTGTGCAACCTTTCTTTTTATACGACAAATATATCCATTCCTAATTGTACTTTTGTTCTTAGATTTTTGTATTCAAATTCAATTAGAAGGACTATATTCCTTCCATACACCAATTCATATGGTGTGAAGCCTGTTCTTGTTTTCCAAGTTGTCTTGTAAGCTCAAACTGCTTCAGGTAACCTTGTTTCCTAATGCTTCCTATGGAGTTGTATTTTTTTTGTAAGAATATTCTATATTTCTCTATTGGTAACCTCCACTTAACCATTATCCTAGGGGTGGTAAAGGTGTAGATTTTTTATGTTTGATCTCATATTCTTGCACTAATTTTTTGATAAGATCTAAAGTAAATTGATGCCCTTGATCTATTACAATTTCCCTATGAACTCCATATCTTGTAAAGATATCTTCATAGATAAATTTAGCAAAATTTCCATCCCTTGCAAATTGTGAGGCTTTCAACTCCACCCATTTTGTAAGATAATTTGTAAAACCCAAGATATATTCTTTGTTATTTGATGTTGGAGATATAGGACCAATAAAATCCAGCCCCCACGTGTCAAATGGTGTTGTGACTAGTTGTGATTGAAGTGTAATTTCATCTATTTTAGTAGGTCATCCCATCCTTTGACATCTATCACACCTTCTTGTGTACTTAACTACACCCTTGTGAAGTGTAGTCCAATAATAGTGGATGTTCAAGATTTTGAGAGTTGTTCTCTTAGCTGCAAAATGTCCTCCACAAGTTTCATCATGGCATGCCTTTAAAATGTCATAGAATTCATCTTCTTTGATGCATATACTTATATTATTATGACCTCTATAGAATAGATATCTAGATACCCATGAATAAGGAAAAATTATCTCAACGAGATGTCTCTTCTCCCTTGGTGAGCTCAATATGTGGTGGTGTTTTCCTTGAAACTAGATAATTAGCTATGTCTACATACTAAGGTGCATTCAGAGAGAGGGAGAATAAGTATTCATCAATAAATGAATCATCCACAATATCCTTTGTTGATTTTGTTGGTAGACTGGAGAGAAAGTTTGCTACTACATTAGCCTTTCTCGGCTTGTCCACAATTGTAATATCAAAATCTTGGAGAAGAAATAACCATCTCACAAGTATGCCCCCAACCACTAGTTTATTCATTGAGTATCTGATTGTTGTATGGTCTATGTGAATGAATACAAAGTATACTATGATGTAGTGCCTAAATTTATTGACTTCATAGACCACTGCCAACATTTTCTTTTTAGTAACTTTGTAATTTAGCTCTACACCTTGAATATTTTTTTGATATAATAGATAACACATTCTAAGTTCCCTTCTTTTTGGCTTAATATAACTCCTATTTCAAAATCAGATGCATCAGTGTGAATATGAAAAGGTATTGTCTAGTTTGTTCCTCTCAAGACTTGAGTCTTAGTAAGTGTTGTTTTTAGGGCTTCAAAGGCATTTTAGCAAGTAGGGGTCTAGTCAAATTCCACACTTTAGATAGGATAAAAAATAATGGTGTTACAATCTTACTAAAGTCTTGTATAAATATCCTATAGTATTCAACATTACTAAGAAATCTTCTGACATCCTTTTGTTTCTGAGGAATAAGCAGTGTGAGATTACCTCAATCTTGTTTGGGTCTACTTGTATCCCCTCGTTGGACACAAAGTGTCCCAAGACTACTCCTTTAGTCATCATCATGGAAATTTTTTCATGACTTAAGCATAGGTGGTGATCTTGACATTGTTGGAGTACTTTATCCAAGTTATTCAATGCTTCCTCATAAGTATTCCTATAGGTTATAAATTCATCCATTTAAAACTCCATGGAATCATGAGAAAGATATGAGGATATACTTAGTACTAGCCTTTGAAATGTGGCAAGGGCATTGCATAGCCCAAATGGAAAGATGGAATAGGCATATGTACCCCAAGGGAAAGTAAAGTTTGTCTTGTCTTGGTCCTCTGGAGCTATTTTGATTTGGTCATATCCATTGAACCCATCCAAGGAGAAATATTGTTTTTCTACTAATGAATCCAACACTTGATCAATGAATGGAAGGGGGAAGTGGTCTCTTCTAGTTGTTGTATTCAACTCTTGGTAATCAAAAAATACTCTCCATTTTTCTCCTTTTTTGGTTACAATCACTAATGGAGACACCCACTAACTATCAGATATTGGATAAATGAACCCTGCATCTAGTAACTTTTGTAATTTTGTTTTAACTATGTCATGTACAACCGAGTTTATTCTTATTTGAGGTTGCCTCACCGATTTATAGCCTTCATTAATGTAAATTCTATGCATGCAGAGGTTAGGATCTATTCCTTTCATGTCATGATAATCCCATGTAAATGTGGTTGCATGTGCTTGTAACACGTTTAATACTGAATATTGTTGTGCAACTGTCAATTGACTATTTACATTTAATGTCCTACTTAATGTAATCTCTACTATCTGGGCTGATGTTTAAAAACAGTCAATATCAAGGCCTACTTTATTGGGAGTGCAATTATGGGGCAATAATGTATATAAAATCATGGAGATGAACTCAAATGCATTGGCAGGGATTATGTTTTGCAAAGGTTCATGCAAGCATGTTAAATAGTCGTATTGCTTAGGGTCCCTACCATAAGAATTTTGCAAAATATTTGCAAGTAGACAATATTCATCTTGTGCTTCCTACATAGGACTACGTTCAATAGTCATTAATATTTGTAATGAGTATTGATCATCCTCATATAGGGTAGGCCATACAGTTTGATCCAAAATTGTATGTGATTGTGCAAGTGGGTAAAGGACTAGTTTCTTTGTTACATTTATATTGGAAATGATCATATTTCTAGACCTACAACCAATAAATGCATCAACGGTGGCCAACCAAGGTCTCCCTAGCATTAAGGGGTAGCCTACAAGAATTGCTTTTAGTTGTAACACCATAAAGTCTACAGGGTATTTTGATGAGTCCAATGTGATAACCAAGTCTTTTATAATTCCCTCTAGATTTATCGTTGACCTATCTGCTAATTATAACACAATAGGTGTAGGTCGAAGTTCCACTAACTATAATTTCTTCATGGTTTCCTTTGTCATCACATCGATGGTTGATCCTAAGTCAATTAGGGTATTTTTTATGAGAGTTCCATTGATTTTGACATCTACAATAGGGCTCCCAGGGTCTGCATATTTATGGACAACTATATTTCCTAACATAATATCTACAAGTTGTCCTAAACACATGCATAGTCTAAGGGTCCTTATGTTTTCTACCTAGCTTCTTAAGGCATAACTCTCTCACTATCTTTGTATATATTGGCACTTCCTTAATTTCCTATATGAAGGGAATTTTTATACAAACATCTCTTTGTTATCCTAATAGATCAAATTCAACTTCAGAGTGATGTTTTTGTATAGTCAGGCTTTTAGGAAATGGTGGTTGTAGACTTATGTTAGTTGGTTTAACTTGATTTTGTTTAGGTTCCTTGGGTTTCTTGTCTATAGTTTCTAATGGGAGCTCCTCATCAGTCAACTCTATGATATGAGGAGATGAAATCTCAGCTAGCATTTTCCCTGATCTGAGGTGGCCATCACTCACCTTAACCCCATAGGTAGGGTATTAGATGGTATCGTTAGCATAAGCTTGTTGAATTGCACTTTATCAATGAATGGAAGGTGGAAGTGGTCTCTTCTAGTTCTTGCATTCAACTCTCAGTAATCAACAAATACTCTCCATTTTCCTCCCGTTTTGGGTACAATCACTAATGGAGACACCCACAAACTATCAGATATTGGATAAATGAACCTCGCATCTAGTAACTTTTGTAATTCTGCTTTAACTATGTCACATACAACTAGGTTCATTCTTATTTGAGGTTGCCTCACTGATTTATAGCCTTCACTAATGTAAATTCTATGCATGTAGAGGTTAGGATATATTCCTTTCATTTCATGATAATCCCATGCAAATGTGGTACATGTGCTTGTAACACGTCTAATAGTGAAGAATATTGTGCAACTGTCAATTGACTGTTTACATTTAATTTCCTACTCAATGTAATCTCTACTATCTGGGTTGATGTTTTAACAGAGGAAATATCAAGGCCTATTATATTGGGAGTGCAATTATGGGGCAGTAATATATAGAAAATCGTGGAGATAAACTTGGATGCATTGATAGGGATTATGTTTTGCAAAAGGTCATGCAAGCATGTTAAATAGTCATATTTCTTGGGTCCCTGTCATAAGATTTTTGCAAAATGTTTGCAAGTAGATCATCTTCATCTTTTGTTTCCCACATAGGAATATGTTTAATAGCCATTAATTTTTGTAATGAATATTGATCATCCTCATCTAGGGCATGCCATATAGTTTGATCTAAATTTGTATGCGCTTGTGCATATGGGTAAAAGGACTAGTTTCTTTGTTACATTTCTATTGGAAATGATCATATTTCCAGACCTACAACCAATAAATGCATCAACAGTGGCCAACCAAGGTCTCCCTAGGATTAAGGAGTAGCCTACAAGATTTTCTTTTAGTTGTAACACCATAAATTTTGTAGGGTATTCCCATGAGTCGAATGTGATAACTAGTTCTTCTATAATTCCCTTTGGCTTTACCATTGACCTATCTTCTAATTGTAACACGGTAGGTGTAGGTTGAAGCTCCATTAACTATAATTGCTTCATGGTTTCCTTTGTCATCATATTGATGGTTGATCCTAAGTCAATTAGGGTATTTTTTATGAGAGTTTCATTGATTTTGACATCTATAATAGGGCTCCCAAGGTATGCATATTTAGGGACAACTATATTTCCTAACATAATATTTACAAGTTGTCCTAAAACATGCATAGTCTAAGGGTCCTTCCATTTTCTACCTGGATTCTTAAGGCATAACTCTCTCACTATCTTTGTATATATTGGAACTTCCTTAATTTCATGTGTTAAGGGATTTTTTATGAAAACATCTCTTAGTTATCCTAATAGATCAAATTCAACTTCAGAATGATGTTTTTGTATAGTTAGTCTTTTAGGAAATGGTGGTTGTTGACTTATGTTAGTTGGTTTAACTTGATTTTGTTTAGGTTCCTTGGCTTTCCTGTCTATAGTTTCTACTGGGATCTCCTCATCAATCAACTCTATGATGTGAGGATATGAAAGCTCAGCTAGCATTTTCCCTGATCTAAGGTGGACATCACTCACCTCAACCCAATAGGTAGGGTATTAGATGGTATCATTAGCATAAGCTTGTTGAATAGCACTTGATCAATGAATGGAAGGGAGAAGTGGTCTCTTCTAGTTCTTACATTCAACTCTCAGTAATCAACAAATACTCTCCATTTTCCTCCCTTTTTGGGTACAATCACTAATGGAAACACCCATTGACTATCAGATATTGGATAAATGAACCCTGCATCTAGTAACTTTTGTAATTTTTCTTTAACTATGTCACGTACAACTGAGTTCATTCTTATTTGATTTTGCCTCACCAATTTATAGCCTTTATTAATGTAAATTCTTGTATGTAGAGGTTAGGGATCTATTCCTTTCATGTCATGATAATCCCATGCAAATGTGGTTCCATGTGCTTGTAACACATTTAATACTGAAGACCGTTATGCAATTGTCAATTGATTGTTTACATTTAAAGTCCTACTCGATGTAATCTCTACTATCTAGGCTGATATTTTAACAAAGGAAATATCAAGGCCTACTTTATTGAGAGTGAAATTATGGGGCAATAATGTATATAAAATCATGGAGATGAACTCAAATGCATTGGCAAGGATTATGTTTTGCGAAGGGTCATGCAAGCATGTTAAATAGTCATATTGCTTTGGGTCCCTACCATAAGAGTTTTGCAAAATGTTTGCAAGTAGACCATCTTCATCTTGTTTTTCCTACATAGGACTACGTTCAATAGTCATTAATGTTTGTAATGATTATTGATCATCCTCATATAGGGTAGGCCATACAATTTGATCCAAATTTGTATGTGGTTGTGCAGGTGGGTAAAGGACTAGTTTCTTTGTTACATTTCTATTGGAAATGGTCATAAACTAGACCTACAACCAATAAATACATCAACAGTGGCCAACCAAGGTCTCCCTAAGATTAAGGGGTAGCTTACAAGATTTTCTTTTAGTTGTAACACCATAAAGTCTATAGGGTATTATGATGAGTCCAATGTGATAACCAAGTCTTTTATAATTCCCTCTAGCTCTATCATTGACCTATTTGCTAATTATAACACAGTAGGTGAATGTCGAAGCTCCATTAACTATAATTGCTTCATGGTTTCATTTTTCATCACATTCATGGTTGCTCCTAATTCAATTAGGGTATTTTTTATGAGAGTTCCATTGATTTTGACATCTACAATAGGGCTCCCAAGTTCTGCATATTTAGGGACAACTATATTTCCTAACATAATATCTACAAGTTGTCCTAAAACATGCATAGTCTAAGGGTCCTTCCATTTTCTACCTGGCTTCTTAAGGCATAACTCTCTCACTATATTTGTATATATTGGAACTTCCTTAATTTCTTGTATCAAGGGAATTTTTATGCAAACATCTCTTAGTTATCCTTATAGATCAAATTCAACTTCAGAATGATGTTTTTGTATAGTTAGTCTTTTAGGAAATGGTGGATCTAGACTTATGTTATTTTGGTTTAACTTGATTTTGTTTAGGTTCCTTGGGTTTCCTAACTATAGTTTCTACTGGGAGATCCTTATCAATCAACTCTATGGTGTGAGGAGATGAAATCCCAACTAGCATTTTCCTTGATCTAAGGTGGACATCACTCACCTCAACCCCATAGGTAGGGTATTAGATGGTATTGTTAGCATAAGCTTGTTGAATAGGCCTATTGTTGGGGTTAAGTACAGGTTGTGTTGGTAGCTAAGGTTCTCCTGGTGATGGTGCAACCATGGTTGTATTTGGCATTGTGGTAGGTGGTTGTGGTTGCGGGTAGTTTGTGTTTTGATCTTGCCATTTTTCACCTTTGCGCCACTGTGGTGGCCATTGGTTTTACTAGGGTGGCCATTGGGGATTGTAGTTTTGACCCTAATAATGTTGTGGTGGCCACATAGCTTTTTTTTTTTTAGTCCAACAAGAGGCTTAGGTTATCCATAGTAGATTTTGTACATTAGTCCAAAGCTAAGAGTTCCAATTTAAAAAAAATGGATTATTACCTAGAAATGACATATCGTAGGTCAAGGTATCTTGAGGCATATCTTGTCTTAGTTTCCATGTCTTTCATTGAGAAATGTAAAACACTTAGCCTCATTCATCCTTTGGGACATGAAACTCTAGCTTCCCTTGCTTATTGTCAAAGATGTTAGCTGAATTTTTGCATTTGCAATTGATTCTCTTTTGGTAGCGGTGTGGACAAACTTTTATTAGGGAAACCTCTACTTCTTCCTGCTTCTTCTTGATATGGAGGGTGTCCAACTAGGTGGCCAAGTGGCTAATGATGTCCTCCTTCATATTAAACAGGAAATTGCTAAGCTCTACTCTTGAGACCCCGATAGATGTCTTGGTGAGAGTAGAAGTCATGTCACCCCTATTTTTCTTGATGAATGATCTGGAATAATTTTTGTGCACTTTAAAAATCTCATCAAAAGGAAGTTGAGAGATGTCTCCTGCTCCAATGAGATTTAAAGTGTCCATACAATCTTCATGTGCACCCTTAAAAATACCAATTTTAGGGATTCAACAAAAGGTCTATTTTGATGTGACTTCTTGAGAGAAAATTGAAACCTTTCAACATAATCTTCCAATGGCTCATATTCTCTTTGTGACATCCTAAAAATGTCATCCCTCTTTTTGTTTGTGCCCTTATAGTAATCTTGGTATTTTTCCAAGAATTTTATCTTCATTGTCTCTGAGTCGGGAATAACATTCCTTCCCAACCCCATGAACCAACATAGAGAAGCATCCTTTAGTGTAAATGAAAATAATGAGTCGGTGAGCATCTATAGTGTAGTCATAGCTTTGGCATAACAGATCAAACTCAAAAAGAAATAGTTTTGGATCCTTCATACCCAGTCCATAGAAAATGGGCAATGTTGAAGGAGGTATATTCTTTAGAGCAACAACCCTTTCTTAGTTAGTTATCAAGAAATCAAACATCACATGCTCTTTTGGGTTATCCACGACCTCTTCATCCATGATGTCAAAATGTATTCTAGAAGTCTCCTCTATAATTGGTGTAGCTATCAGTGTAAGGGGAAATTATTCTTTGTTGATTTCCTCAATCTATTAATTGTGTCCACTATTTTCTTCAAATGCTTTGCGTAATAAGGGAGAAATCTTCCCAAAGCACCTCTCTACCTCCACGTGCAATGGTTCTAGCTCTTTTAATCAATGATTCTTGAACATTGTTAGTAAATATTGTTGTTGTTGATTCTTAAATACCTATTTACCCTAATGCTAAAATAAAGTTTGATATCCTATGAGAGCTTGAAAAGAAATTAAAACACAAAAAATAATCCTAAACTTAGCACCATCCCTAGCAACGGTGCTAAAAATTTGGAGTTATTTCTAATGTTTAATTAACTTGGTGCTACTAGTTATGTACACGGCTTAGAGGACCCCAGGATCCCTAAATTAAGCAGTTCATTATTCTCAAGAGGGTTGCATTAAAATATCAACCAAGGAGTCATAAAACTTAAGATGGTGTTGGAAATGTATATGCATTCATGGATTCTAGACATCCTACATCGACTGAGTATAGGTGAATAAACACATGCAAATATAGTAAAAGCTTTAAATCAGAATAAACTGTGAATTCTCAAAATAGAGAAAAGGAATACAAGTAACTACCTTCTTCTATGGGTATCTAATGCTTAAGAATAACCATTAACTGTCACACTGTAGTATCTCCTAACTTAGTTATCCTCCAGAGTATGAAATAAAATATCAACCTACAAATTCTAATTAAAGAATTGTAACACACTTATTCACAATCACATAAACCAGAAACTATCAATGAAATTAACAATGTATAATCTAATATAATAACTTAAATTGAATTGGTTAAGAAGTACCTCAAGTGGCCCTTACTTGAGTTGTTTCTTCCACAAGATTTTTCCAATCATTTAATTACTCAGTAAAATATATTATCAAATCAATTCTCCTTTATTACATTTTAAACACATAACTATTTACACAAAATATAACAAGAAATCTCAATAACACACATATAATCTTCTACTATTCTCCTACTACAACTAGATCTCCTCCTTCACAGGGTACCCAACTATATAGGGTTCACGAGGAAGTCCATTATTCATGAACTAAAAACAAACTAAAGAACATAAGTTAAATTTTCCTCAAGAATAGGAAGAGGACTGAGTCTTAAAACAAAAAGTAATAACTATTGAAATAGGAGTGTAGAAATCAAACAAGGATTCTATGCCCAACAAACTTAATCATTTATAATATAAATATGCTCTATCATAATTCAGTCTAGTTGAGAATAAACTTCCTCTCCTAGTTGTCTTATTGGTAGATAAGAGTAATACTAGGTGATTCAAAACTGATCAATAAATGATCACCTCCATCTTCCTTTGAAAATGGTCATGTTGTAGTCAGTTGACTCCTTTACAACGATCTGCAGTCCTTATGCTACGGGTTGAGAAGCCCATTGTTGTGGGTTTATAGATATATTTTTCTACAAATTTTAGTCTTATTTCCTAAGGCATTCTCATTATCAACAACAATAAATTAAACATAAAATTATACTTAACTTCATGAAATTCAAAAATCATATATACACATATTAACATAACATGTTTCCATTCCAAATGCTTAAAACTACTTAAAAGTATATGAAAGGTATGAAAGGTCTTGGTAATGTCTTAAATCTTAGCAAAAATTAGCGATAAAAAGTATGAAAAAACAATAGGAAACTAACCAATTCTAAAGCCCATCAAAAGTCCCCAAGGAAGTCCAAGAGGTTTTCAACGAGTTTACAAAAAAGTTAACAAAGGACTTACCTATTGATTACCACTAGTGAGAAGTATTAGTCATTACATGGAATTGATATCGGTTTGCAAGCCTACCAAATAAGGTACCGTATAGAATGAGACCCATCAAAAATGAAGAGTTAAATTGACAAGTGCAAGAGTTGTTGGATAAGGGACTGGTTAGGGAGAGTATCAGTCTATGTGTTGGACCTATTATATTGGCACCTAAGAAGGATGGAAAGTGGATAATATGCACTAATTCAAGGGACATCAATAAGATAACCATTAATTATAGATTTCCATTGCCTGAAATGGATGACTTGATGGATTTTTTAAGTGGGGAAAATTACTTCACCAAGATTGATTTGAAGAGTGGATATCACCAAATCAAAATTAGAGAGGGTGATGAATGGAAGACAACATTCAAGACCAAGGAGGGACCGTATGAGTGTCTAATGATTCCATTTTGGTTAATAAATGCACCCAACACCTTTATGGGGTTATTGAATGGCGTAATACAACCTTTCCTTGGAAAGTTTGTTATTATTTATTTGGATGATATCTTAGTTTTTAGTAAAATAAAAGAGGAAAAATTACTACACATTAAGGCAATCTTGTAGAGATTAAAGGAATTAAATTTGTTCATAAACTTAAAGAATTATAGTTTTATAAAAAAAGAGCTATTCTATCTAGGTTTTGTAGTGTTTAAAGAAGGGTTAAAAATGGACCCTAAGAAGATTAAGGAAAAAATAGATTGGCCTTCACCCAAGAGCATATTTGAGGCCATAAATTTTTATGGTCTAGCAAGGTTCTATAGAAATATCATAGGAAATTTTAGTGAGATATGTGCACCAATTATAAAAATAATGAAGGTTGTGAAGAAGGAGTTATAGTGGATAGTTGTAGCAGAAAAGAGATTTCAATCGTTAAAGAAGAAGGTGACAGAGCAACCAATGTTGGCATTACCAGACTTGGAAAAAGTGTTCCAAGTGGATTTTGATGCTAGTGGTAGTGCAATTAGAGGGATTTTAAGTCAAGAAGTAATACCCATTTCTTACTTTAGTGAGAAATTCAATGAAGCAAAGATGAAATACTCTATATATGATCAAGAATTATATGATATTGTATAATCCTTAAAGAAGTGGAGGAATTGCTTGTTGCCTAAGGATTTTGTATTGTAAACAAACCATGATGCCTTGAAATACATCAATAGTCAAGGTAACTTAAACTAGAGGCATATGAAATGGGTGGAGTTCTTGAAAAGTTATTCTTTATCTTGAAACACAAGAGTGATAAGTCAAATAAGGTAGTGAATGTACTTAACAAATGATGTTTGTTGATGAATGAAAACTTTGCGGTAGATAAGACATTGGCACAATTAAGTAAAGTTTATTTTTGGCCTAGTATGAGTGCAAATATTAAAACATTAGTAGAGGGTTGCAAGTTTTTCAACATTCTAAAGGAACAAGACAAAATGCAAGGCTATATTAGCCATTGTTTGTACTAGAGAGACCATGAGAGCACATAACCATGGATTTTGTTTTAGTTTTACCTTGACCTCAAATAGGTAATGATGGTTTTTTGTTGTAATGGATAGGTTTTCAAAAATGGTTCATTTTATACCATGTTGGAAGACTAGTGATACATCCCATTTCACTATTTTTTTCTTGAAAGCGTTAGTTAGGCTACATGGATTACCTAAGAATATTGTCTCAAATAGGGATACTAAGTTTGTTGTCCATTTTTGACATACATTATGGAAGAATATGGGAACTAAGTTAGGATTTAACTCAACCTACCATCTCCAAAATAATGGGAAAATAAAGGTTGTCAACATAAATTTGTCAAATTTGCTAATATATTTGGTGGAAGATAAGCCGTAATAGTGGAACCTTATCCTAGCACAAGAATTTTCTTACAACAATTCAATGAATAAAAGTGCAAGAAAGAGCCCATTTCAAATAATTTATGGGTATGTCCCAAGAGGTGTTGATGAGCTAAGAGATCATACAAATTTAAGTAGGAAGAGTGCAGTAGTAGAAGATTTCATTAAATACCTTCATAATTTGCACAAGGAGGTGAAGGAAAACTTGGAAAAAAGTGGCATTAAGTACAAGGAACAAGTTGATATGCACAGGAGAGAACAAGAGTTCCAAATGAGTGACTTGGTTTTGACACATTTGAGCAAGGAAAGACTCCCATAGGGAACATATAATAAGTGAAAATGGAATAAAATAGGCCCATGCAAAGTATTGAGGAAATTCTCATCAAATGAATATGAGATTTAGTTGCCAAAAGGGATATGCATATCCCCTATTTTTAATGTTTCTAATCTGTATAAGTTTCATGAACGAGAAACAATTTTATAAGGAGGTACACCCCCTATTTTGCTTGATGTACAAGGATGGATAGATCTATTATCTTAGAAGATGGAAGAAATATACATAATAGTGAATTCTCAAGTGGCTAAGAAGATCAGTCGAAGGGACTACATGGAATATTTGGTCCAATAGAAGAACAAAGTTGTAGATGAAGATTCTTGGTTGAATATTATAGATATCGCTAAGTATGGAATTTAGTTCCAAACTTACCAAAATTTTCATGATTTTCTAACTCATAGAACATTTAATTTTACTTGGTGTGTCTGATGCACGAGCATCTGAGTCCACTTACAATCCTATGTCAACCAAAAACATTTTCTTGACTTATTATTTTTCTTGCAAGAATGGAAGATCAAATTCTGAAAATATCATATGTTTTCATGGAAAAATGAAGATATCGCCTTGAAGAAGAGACGAAAGGGTGTCCACATTTCAAGTTTGGGGAAGATCTGAGAAAATTTGAACAAGTTATGGAATTGTCAAATTTTATCCCGCATCTACACTTTGTGGAACTTCTGGCCCTATTTGGATGCCCCTTGAATCCCTACAATTATTCTTGTTGTCCAAATTCCCACAAGGTCACCTAAAGTGAAAATTTTAGCCTCATTCATATTTGTGAAACTTTCTTGCACTACCAAATATTTTTTTATGCCCGTTGTGTTCCCAATTCCTTTCAATTCCCCACAAAACCTTCAATGTAAAACTTGCATTGCCACGAGGACGTGACCACGTGACCCCAACTTCCTTGCATCTCGATTATCCTCAAATCCCCACATCTTATTGGTCCTTGATTTATCGTAGATCTTGGTCCTATGGAAATGATGAGAGCCAAGTATGTTATATTTTATGCCACGTTTTAGCCTATTTCATACGCCTTCATACCCATTCCCACATTCCATTCCCATTCCATATCAAACCATTTTACCATTTTATGTTGCATATAATTTAATATATATAAGTAATATTTAAATCAATTTTTAGATGAAATATATGAATAATGAATATTGGATTGTATTTACTAATCTTTGCTTCTATTATGTTAAGGAAATAAATCTTTCAACATTATGATTTAAGGATGTAGATCTTCCTGTCACTTTTTGGTCAGGAACCTTCTTCACAAAAGTATGGTTTGTGCCTACCATTATAGTTTCCTTCATCCTATGGATGACATCAACCTTCATGGTGGCAACAGTTACCTCTTCACTGTTGACTATGCATTGTTTCATCCAATGATAGCCTTCCTTTAGCCATTTCTTTATGGCATGTCCATCTAATTCTATGCATGTATTCACATATGCTTATTAAATTGGATAAATTATTGCTATTGTCACATTTGTCATGATTATTCTGCACCATCAATCAGAACTAAATAAGGAAGCAAAACCCATGGAACTAAATAAGGAGGAGTTGTGAGAAGATTATATGTTTCCAATTCATTATTTGGTTTTATTTATTAAAAACCGTTTTAGATATGTGGTTAGCGGTCCACATTTTGTTTCTTCTAGTTTATTGGTCGTAGGCCAAAATAAACTATCTATTCTTGTGCGTAGTTTTTATAGGTTGTGTATATATAAGTAGCGTAAGAAGACTTTTGGAGGATGATTATTTTTCTATATTATCTTTGAGAAATAAAACATCAATCTAATGATCAGTCTAATGTAGAAAGGAATTTTCTTTCCACTCACCTTGTGAACCAAAGGAAGGGCCCACTCTTGGAATGCTCAGTGAGGTTGTTGTGTGTTTGAATTAGTTAGAATTTATATTTTGTGTGATTTGTTTTATGTTGAATGTATTTCATAGCGTGTGATCTGTTTATGATTTGATTCTTTTTAAGATCGGAAAGCTTTAATATTTGGCTTATGTGGTTGATTAATTGTTAAACATAGACTTGTAATTAGTGTGATAAATTTCCTGTTGTATGCAATCACTATCTGAAGCATAAAAAGTTCAACTATTTCAGCAGTTTATTTATCATTCAATTATATACTATTTTTGAAAGCTACTCTATATTTTGTTCTGCGAACTTCCTATTGCGCTGTAACTTCCTATCACAATAGAAAACATAAGCCAAATTAAATCTTTCCCAAAGTGTTAGGTACATTCATCCCCACTTAATTCACTGCTTTCAACCCTTAGGTATACTGCCACAACACCTTTCATAAGCTTACGATCCTCAGATTGACACTTAGATTGAGTTGAATCTAGTTTATTTTTTTACCCTAGGTTTGGCTTATCAAGAGCTTTCACTCCCACGTGGATAATACCCACTTACCCTTCAAAATCCCACAATGTCCTAGACCCCTCTAACTTTTATGGTTTCTCTTTGTGCATGAATTGGAGGACCTAAGGAAAAAATTCTCTAGACATCAGGACATATCTTGATGACCTAAACTTTCCCACAACAGCTCGATGGTCTCCATTTATTTGCATGGTGTATGGTGGGACCTCCTTGGATTTACATAATTGTTTAAAGAGGGTGACAAAGGTGTTAAGGACAATTTTATCAACTTGCACATATATCTTAGAAGTGAATGGAGTCTCAATACATGTCCCATTACTCTATAATGTGGAGTGGTAACCACCTTCTACAAATTTAGCATTAAATTGAGATGTCTTTTTGGTTAAAAAGGGATGACTTTAGTTGGAAGAGTCAAATTGCATGAGTTGGAATTTGGAGAGTTGAAGTGTTAAGGGTTTCAATATAAGGGTTTAGATGACCTTCTAGTTTAATGCATGTAATTTGTAAGGCTTGAAGTTAGGGCATGTATGAGGGACATATGAATGTATGTTAGCACACTCCTACTATAATAGCTCATTTGCATGTGAATAAAGCATTATATTTTTTGTTGTTGAAGTTTCATATTGTTGCATGATTCAGTAGCCGATTAAGACCCTTGAATCCTAACCTACACCATATTTAGAATACATAAACATGAGGATTCACAATGGAAACTCATACTAATCAATATTAATACAAATAATATTGATTACAACAAATAAGTTAAAAGAAACAATTAATGGGGGTTGGGGCCCTAGCTCGGTTGGCTAAATCTTTCCTGTTGCAGGAGGTTGGTCACGAGGTCTAGTCTCCCCCACCCCCGTGGTACCGGAGGGCGTGTCGCACCAGCGCCACCGGTCACGTTAAAAAGTTTACCAGGCGCACTGCAGTTTATAGGGGGTCGTGCTACCCGATTCCTGCAGTCTAATAAAAAAAAAAAAAAAAGAAACAATTAATGGATGTTTACACATGTTTCTTTCTATCGCTCCCCTTTTCATGTATTTACACTCATTTATATAGAAAACTCCTAGGAATAAGAGTTATCTAAACTTGAATTTTTAATTTTATAATTATTTATCTCCCCAACATATGATAATTACTTTCTCCTTGCAACAAATCTTGTTTATTTATTTACTATTCATTAGATTCAAGAATCTATTACTATAGGCTCATCTCACAATAGTGAGTCCCAAACATGAGACATCACTTTTTTGATGTTGTGGGGGGCTTAAATTTATCAAGAACCTTTGAATGGAGGTATTTATTTGAATGAAGGTACCTTCATTCAAAGATTGTGCCATAAACACCTTCAAATAAAGGGTCACCTTTGAACAAAGGTATTATTTTAATATACAAAAGTAATTGAAACTAAAATGATAAATCATCATTTATTTTTCACACTACACATTCCAACATGAAAAACATTGGAGCTCCCTTCATTTTCATGGGTCGACTTTGACAGTGCATAGATAATAGCTACTCATTTGTCCTATAATTCTACCACGTGGCTTCAAATGGAGGTTGGTTGTCCATCTTCTTGTAAAAAAAAATATTTAATAGGTATTTTTCAATACCAAATCATCTATGGTTTTCAATTGATATTCTATTTTTTCTTAATTTTTTACCCTAAAATTTCTAATTTAGACCCTAACAAGCTAATTTTTAACCCTAGATTTTGAAATTAAAACTTTAAATAATTATTTCAAACCACAAATAACTATTTAAGACCCTAAAATCTTCAATTGAAACCCTAAAATGTTTAATTTTGAAACCCTAAAATATTCAATTGAAACTCAAAAGTATTCAATTTTGAAACCCTAAATAGCTATTTTGAAACCATAAACAATTATTTTGAAACCCTAAAATCTTCAATTGAAGCCCTAAAATGTTGAATTTTGAAATCCTACAATATTAATTAAAACCCTAAAATCTTTAATTAAAACTCTAAAATGCTCAATTTTGAAACCCTAAATAAGTATTTTGAAACTCTTAAATCTTCAATCAAAACCCTAAACAACTATTTTGAAACCCTAAAATCTTTAATTCAAACCCTCCTTATCCTTGAAATTCATTCATTTTCTCTCTAGCCATATGTTTGGCATAATTATGGAGAGGGATACATTATAGATGAATCTTAGATCCAAAATTTTGATTCTTAGATTCCAAGATAAAATAAATCTTAATGTACGTTGTTTGAGAGAGGATTAGATATCCCCCAACACTTTTTACATTACGCTCATATATTTTTCATTAAAGAGAGTAAATGAATAGATTATTGGATTCCTCTTCTTTTTTACACATGATAAATCTATATGGGCTGATTTTTAATAATCAAAGAGACATTTCCTTCAAAGTAACCTAGAGGAAGGCACTTTCCTTGGGGATCACCTACTTTTCCCAAATAAACATGAATAA
Organism: Sequoiadendron giganteum; assembly: GCA_007115665.2. Classification (NCBI taxonomy): domain Eukaryota; kingdom Viridiplantae; phylum Streptophyta; class Pinopsida; order Cupressales; family Cupressaceae; genus Sequoiadendron; species Sequoiadendron giganteum. Next base: position 452,715,785 of record CM021103.1, on the reverse strand, counting down.
TAAGTCATCTACTTCCTTAACTATTCTAGAAATTTTATGGTATGTATCTCACACCATTACTTCCTCTAGAAATGGTTTTTATCCATACTAAGAAATCTTACCTATTACTTGAGCTAAAGACCCATCTACATATTACCTCCATTAATTACTATAAGGATATCTAAGGTTTTGGGATGGTAGGAAGAGGGTGTGAGACATGAAAAGAAAAAATGTGAGACATCCTACCTTAGGAATAAGTAATTAAGGAAAAAAGAAAATATATTGTGGAAACAATAAAGAAAATAAAACCTATACAAGTTGATGTTGAAATAGGAAAAGATGAGGTCGATAGAGAGGAACAAACTCCAAAAAAGTCAAAGGAGTCTCCATGAGAAACAACCAACACATGAATACACACAAGAGAAAGCACATGGAGTAGAGAAATACAAAAAGTATATAAAAAGGAGAAAGCTAAGGAAAAAGAAGAATTATTGGATTCAAAATGATTATTTAGATCTTTTTTAACACTAGGTATCCTTCTCACCACCACATAGATGTACCCATTGGTAAACAAATAAAATAAAGATATTATCAAGTGAATACCTAATGATAGATTTCATCTTGGATTCATCGCAAACATTTGTAAAGATAACTTTTTTTGAGGAACTAGCAATAATCTTGAAATATAAAAGAGAAGATGCAACCTAAATTGAAGAAGATATAAGATAATGAGATTTAGGCACAGTAGTGGGAAAATTATCACCAATATAGAAAGCAAGGATAAAGAAACTACAACAAGAAGAGTTAAGATCCAAACACAAGGTAGACACACTCCTCTCACAAGAAATGAATGGAATACAAAAAGGAAAATAAGATGCTATAAAAGCAACCCAAAAGGCCAATAATGCTTTCATAGAGAAATAAAAAGAAGAGAAATTATAGAAGGAAAAGATTAAAAAAAATATAAAAAGAAGAAGAATATAAGAAACAAGCAAAAAGGCTACAAAAGGAGGATAAGGTACAAAAAGAAAGATAACTAAAAACTTTTTAGAGGAACTAGCAATAATCTTGAAATATAAAAGAGAAGAGGCAACAAAAATTGAAGAAGATATAAGAAAATGAGATTTAGGCATAGTAGTGGGAAAATTATCACCAATATAGAAAGCAAGGATAAAGAAACTACAACAAGAAGAGTTAAGATCCAAACACAAGGTAGACACACTCCTCTCACAAGAAATTAATGGAATACAAAAAGTAAAATAAGATACTATAGAAGCAACCCAAAAGGAAAATAATGCTTTCATAGAGAAATAAAAATAAGAAAATTTATAGAAGGAAAAGATAGAAAAATTATAAAAAGAAGAAGAATATAAGAAACAAGCAAAAACGATACAAGAGGATAAGGTAGAAAAAGAAAGAAAAATAAGAGAAGCTACAAAATAAACAAAAGAATTTTTTTTAGAAGGAATTAGAGGCGAAGGGATAGATGGGGAAATAAAAAAACTAAGTAGCAAAATAAAAATAGGTTTTATAATAACTATGTCCATCTCCATCTCCATCTCCATCTCCATCTCTACAAATGATGAAGCGAATCAAACAATTCCTAGTAGAATAAAATTAGTTGCAACTACTCCCATCTCCCTCGAGTCTACAACTTATAATCATAAACTTAGCATAAATTTCACCTTTGGAGAGACTCCAACTAGGGGATTTACTACAATCTACAAAAAGACATGATTATTCAGGAAATATGTTGATATAGTTGACATAGTAGAAGAGGTTTTAAATATGCTATACATAGAATCAACATAGTGATATGTTGGAAAATTGAGACCCTAGAGCTTCACTTAGGATTCGTCGCCTTTCCAACAATGGGGTATATCATTTAGAATTCAGATCGATTAGGGGCATAAGATTAACTTGAAACTTGAAATGTGAGCCAATCTACCCCTATGGATCTGATTTCTTTTGAGGAGAGGGGTTTTGAAATATAATTTTGATGAAATTAAATGATGTGACTACCTAACAATGAAAATGCACCATTCTGATATGAAAATAAACAACTTTTATGACCAAAAATAGATTGAGTAGACTTGTGTGCACCTGTGATTTGAATTTTAACTTGATTTGACTAGACAAGGTTGCCTAGGGCACACTTGTCCTGGTGACTAAAATTGCAATCTATCTTCAGAATCCTTGGGTACTTGATCAGAGGTTTCTTCCTTCTAGATCTTGCTATCGGATCTTCATCGAGTGTTGAGATAATTGAGTTTCCATATCTTGTCAATTTGTAGGGTTTGAATGAAACAATGAATAAATGACCTTCAATCTTCCTCCAATCTTCTTTAGATCTATAACTTGCACATTCAAAGAGAGAGGAAGGGTTGTGCCCTATAAGGGCTTTCCTTAGTCAAACCCTGTGTTGGTGTTTCCACCTCCACAATAGCAAAATTGATGATAGAAAGCTTATCCTTTTGAGGGATAGAGGCTAAATGATAAATGAATGATGAATAAAAAATGGAATGCAACACACCACTTAAATATAATTTCCTTGAAGGACTGAAGTCATGCACATCTCCTCAAGGCTTGATTACAATTTGCATTAAAGACCTAAAAGTGTTAGTCCTTACAAATAAAATGTTTACATAAACATGAACAAAATCACATAAACTTGACAATGAAATGTTGTAATAATCTCGCTCTTGACTTGATAATAATTTCTTCCAAAAGCGCTTAATCATCCAATATTCCCAATTCTTTCTAGTGAGCTTTCAAATGATGAAATGACTAGGTATTTACATTAAATTAATCTAATTTCCCGCAAGTTAAATCCCGATAGCTGGCATTTAACATTTGAAATTTAAATAATAAATTATCATCTCCGACACATTAAATTTGGAGCCAAATCAAGAGGACAAGTTTTCCTAGGCATCCTTGTCCCAACCCTATTTTTCAAGATCCAAGGTATTGAGGTAAAAATATGAAAAGATGGAAGTTTCAAGGCCTACCTTGGTTTTATACATTTGATTTTTTTGATAAATGATTAAATGGGCTTGATTTTCCAAATGTTGAAGAGATAGGATGACAAAGAATATGGAGGGAGCACACGAGCCCCCAGGATTCAAGATCCCATGGAAAACCAACATAAGGACAAAGGAATGCACACATGTGTGAAATGCAACAAGACAACACAAAACATACAAGATAAAAACACAATGCCAACACAAAATGCAAATACAAATACAAAAGGAGGGTATGACAATCATGAACTATTAAGATCTACATAAATCTTACTATGATCCATACCCAAAGGAATTCATGAATCATGAGCTAAAAAAGTTCGATATTTTATTGGTGAATCATGAACCAAATGCACCATGAGCTAGTGAAGATTTATATTCACTAGTTGATCCTTTGAAAAAGAGTAGCAAAATGAGAAATGCACAAGGGCTAGTGAGGATCGGTTTTCACTAGGTGTGTACCCATGTCAACCATACCAACAATTATAGTCCCGATAATTCTAATAAGGTGCTATGTAAATGATCAAAATTATAAGCCAATAATAAGTCCAACGTGTGTGAACAAAGTGAAGCACATAATGGAATGTATGTCCCCACCTTAAAGTAATTGCTAAACACCATGTTGTGAGCAATTGCTTTAAGGTAGAAAAATGATAAATGTAATATGATAAGGTCATGAGAGATTATTTGGAAAGCCCTATGTCAATGATATGTTCCCAAATAAATTTGTCTCATAACGAGGTGGTTCCCCCAATGCAATGCAACAAAAAACACAAGGATGATCACATAAGGGATCCATAAATTCGGGGTCAGTATAAATATTTGCTACAATAATATAAGTGAGCTTAGAATTCACATCATTCCACCAGATACTCATGGAACTACGAACACAATTTATAATAACACATAGATAAGAAACAAACTTTTGGGTCAACATGGAAGAGACCTAAACACCTCAACACCTTTCATTGTCCCCAAAAGGAAAAAACAAGACAATAAATGTTTGCGACATAGAGACGAATGGAGATACAAATAGATGAATGTCATAATAGATTTGTTTTCTTTGTATCCCTGCGCCAAAAAAGAAACAATGATCATCCAAAGAAAAATCACACACATAAAGACACATCAAGTAACACAACACATGAGATCATATTATGTGCAAGCAAACATAAATAACACATCAAAAAAATACAAAGGGTAATGCACATGCGAGCCGATCTAAAGAAAATCATCTACATCCCAATCTTTCTCATCATATATGGAAGGCAGAAAACTAGCCAAAGAGATAAAAAGTTTCATACTAGGAGCATCACTAGCTTCAACACATGGTGAATCACTCTCATCGAGAGGATCATCACAATTACCCCCATCTAAATCTATATACTTCGAGAACAACAAAAATAATTCATTATGCACTTGTTCATCAATCTTAGCATCTTCATCTTCATCATCCAAATTTATCCCAATGGTTGGTTTAATGACAATATTAGTTATATATTCTTCTTTCATTATTTGTTTTGGTTGGGACATGTAAAGCTAATTTTCATATTTTGGTGAAGGTGGTAGTTCATCATGGTTTGTATAGATAGGTGTTTGATTATCAGATAATGGTTTATTCTTTTCACCCAACTGACGAGCAATAAAACATCATCTACATCTATGCTCCTTAGCATTTCTATTTCTTCTTCCATGGTTTTCAACTTGTGAAGGGGTAAGAGTGGGTTTCTCTACCATTGGTCTCTTTTCTTCCCTTAGAAGAGGAACTGAAGGAACCAACAGGGGTTGGGAAATCATTGTTTCCTTAGGTCTATAAATTTGTCTCTTTTTGAGGCACAAAGGTAATCATGTAATTATCTCTTGGTCTCTTATATAATATTAGTTGAGGAACCATAGTACAAATGCTTGGTTTACTTGGGAGGATGTTTGCCTCGAACATGGGTTCATCTAGGACCTGTGGGGTGGGAGGAACAATCTTAGACTAATCATTCTCAGGTGGGATATTGCTAAGGGATAATTATGTTATGCACTTTGCCTTAAATTTTTGATATGATTTATAAAATAAATCCTCATGAGGCTTAACGAGTTCCATAGGTTGAGGCCAAAAATAGTCCAATGAAAATTTTTCACAAGAACCCAAAGGTTTAAACCCACCATGATGAATTGTATATATTTGGTTCTCAAATGGGAACTTTATGCATTTGTGGATTACTGATGGGACGAGATTCATGGAGCACAGCCATGGATATCCTAGCTTCACACAGAATTGGTTCAATGTCAGGATGATGGTGAATGATACATCTAGCTATTTGGGTCCAACTTTAAGTGTAAGAGATCAAACATATTGTAGGGCGAGAAAAACCATCATGATTTTTTAACAATTATTTCAATTGTTCATAAGAATATTTATAAATTTTATGCACAAACAACAATTCCTCAATGATCACATTCTCTAGATATACGAGATCAATGATTATTCCTGGTGTAGGTTTGTCATTAATACTTTTGGAAATATAGAGAGGACCATCTAGTGCATGTATAGATGCATCAATATGTGTTAAAGTAATGTCATACAATAAAGTAGTTTGACACTTACGAGGTTGGACATCTATTGAATTAATCATGTTATCTAGACCATCCTCATCATCATTCTTATCATCACAAGATTGCACAAAGTTGGATGTTTTATTTGGCATTGGATTTGTGAAGATTTGTAAATTTTGATTGGGTGGAGCTTTAGACTTGCTTCCTTTATCATTAACATCAACCAACTGGATGTGATTAGAATTAATGAGGTCTTGCACTTGATGTTTAAGATGCATAAATCACTATGTGGCATGTCCAGGTGTGAGATGATATTGACAAAATGCTTTTGAGTTGATGTTCATAGGTAAAGGCTTAGTCATTTCCATAGGTCTAATCGGAGGTAATTCGATTAGGTTCTTACTTAAAAATTGTAACATTATCGCATTAAGAGAGTTGGGAAATTAGATAAATTGTCTATCACTTGGCCTAAATTGATAAGGATTTGGACTTGCGGTTGCGACCTATGGCTCAATGTTATTAGCTATTTGAGGTGTATTTATCTTGATAAAGTTCTTGTTTTTCTTCTTGAATGGTTGATAGTTGTTTTGAGGCACAAATTTGGATTGATCATTAGGATTCGATGAAGGTGTACTCTCATATTGACTAATTGATATCTAATAATCACAGAGAGTCATACACAAGTGTGTAAAGGATGGATACTTCACAAATAATATCTTATCTCAAATTCTAGGTTGCAAATTTCCTATAAACACCCTTTGAACATTAGCACCAGGAAGACTATAGGAGATTTGTGAGTAAAGCAATTGATATCATCCTATAAAGTTTTTTATCTTTTCCTCAGGTCCTTGTTTGCAATGCACTAAATTATTTAATGTTACTTAAGGACCAATGTTTTCTTAAAAGTTTTGGAGGAATGCATCAACAAGTTCAATGAATGAATTTATGGAGTTATTTGGCAATCAGAAAAACCATTACAAGGCCATATCTTTTAATGATCTAGGAAATATCTTAGCTAGGAGCTTATCTTCAAAAATGAAGTTGCTACACAATGTATTAATAGTCGATGCATGACTATAAGGATCTCCTTTACCATTATACTTCTCAAATCAGGGTACTTTTATGTTTTTAGGCATGGGTGTTTTCAAGATTTCAATTGAAAATGGGTTCCTTTTAAGATATTGTGGTAGTTTTCCATTTTGATTTTGGTTCAATGTGGAAATTTTTTATTGAAGTGATGTCCCATTTTGTAAAAGTTGGTTTATGACTAAATCATTGTTTGACATGTTTCGAGAGTTTTTTTAATATGGTGAGATTGTGTAAATTTTTGGTGGATTGCTATGTTGCATGTTTATGAGAAGTGACAAATATTGAGGTGTGACCTATGAAGCTACAAAATGATAAGGATTCCCACTAGGAAGCCCTAAGCTTGGAGTTAGGCTATTGGTGTGTTGTATTGTTAAAGCTAGGGTTGAATAGAAGGTATGGTTGTGGGGAGGGAAACTTGTTTTCCTCCTTGTTTTTGGGCATTTTTCAATGCTTCAACACAACTAGCTACCGTAGGGATGTTAGCATCTACTATATGAGCTAGACTATTCAAAACCTCTATTCCTTGAGCATCATTAATGAATTTCCTAAGATTATCCATTATAGGCACCGTTTGTCCGACCAAAGATTGAGAGCTTAAGTAATCTTGAAGTCCCTCTAAATCTTTATTTAATTGTTTTATTTGTCTTCAAGAATATGGGCAACAAGAGTCACAACATCCATAAAAAAAATAAAAATTGTACAATTGGCATGGGTATTGTGGGACTAGGAATGGAGTCTAAAATGGGCTAGGTATTGAAAATACCTTGTGTGAAAGAGTTGGAGGACTCAAGATCCACACCGGATGTAACAATAGTGTGGGATTCCATAAGCCTACAACTACGTCTCACAAGGGTATTAGCAATAGGATTCTAGGTTGTAAAGCTTTCATAAGTTTCAAAACACTTAGGTGTGCCCACTATGAACACTAAATTGAAAAATAGTAAAACACACAGGATGCAAAATCAAAGAGCAAAAACACACAAAACACATAGAAATAGATGTTTGATAAAATTTTGAGCCAAAAATAGTTGGAAAAAGCCACCTAGGGTGCCCTTGTCTAGTAAAGTTTTCTGTTAAATTCAAATTTTGAGTGTTTGTAATATTATTTAAGGGTTATGTTATGTGACTATGCAAGTGTGATAGTGAATATTTTTCTAAAATTTGTCCAATTTATGATTATGCAATGTAGTGTGCAAAAAAATTTTCAAAATGTTCAAGCAATAGAATGTAATTCCAAATGCAATTTTCAGATCTAAAATGCAACAATTGATTGATCCTAATGTGTAAAATCTAAAAAATGATGTTTTTGATATCTTTTTGCAACAAAATAATGCAAATTTTTCACCTTTTTGACTATATAAAATTACCTAAATGAATGAAATGAACACTTTTAGATCTAATTTCATATCCAAGATGATCTAATTCAGATGAATATTTGAACCATGATGATTGAAATTAACCCTATTGCAACCTATGATGCAATATGATATGCAAAATTTTGATTTTTTATGCCTTTTTGATGTAATAAGGATGCCTAAATGGTGAATGAAAAACAATGCAATGCTAATCTTAGATCTAATATTATATGCTTTAGATTTCAGAAGGTCTATAATGTTAATGCATCAAGTTCGCCAAAATGATATGTTAGAAAAGTGAAACCCTAGAGCTTCACTTAGGATTGGTCACCTTTCCAACAATATGATATATCATTTAGAATTTAGATCGATTAGGGGCATAATATTAACTTACAACTTGAAAGGTGTGCCAATCTATGCTTGTGGATCTAAATTAATTAACAATGAAAATACACTATTTTGATATGAAAACAGATAATCTAGAAATAGACAAACAACTTTTATGACTAGAAATAAACTAAGCAGAATTGTGTGCACCTATGATTTGAATTTTGACTCGATTTGACTAAACAAGTTCGCCCAAGCTACACTTGTCCTAAGTTTCAATCTATCTTCATAGTCCTCGAGTACCTCATCAAAGGCTTCTTCCTTTCAAATCTTGTTATCGGATCTTTGTCGGGTGTTGAGATAATTGAGTTTTTGTATCTTGTCAAGTTGCAGGGTTTGAATGCAACAATGAATAAATGATATTCAATCTTCCTCCAATATTATTCATATCTATAACTTATTCATTTAAAGAGAGGAATGGTTGTGTCGTATAGGGGCTTGCCTCGGTCAAACACTATGTTGGTGTTTCCACCTCCATAATGGTAAAATTTTTGATAGAAAGCTTATCCTTTTGAGGGATAGAGGCTAAATGACAAATGAATTATGAATCAATAATGGACTGCAACTCACCACTCAAATTAGATTTATTTGAAGGATTGAAGTCATGCACATCTCTTCAAGGCTTGATTGCAATTTGGGTTGAAGACCCACAAGTGCTAGTCCTCACAAATAAAATGTATGCATAAAAATGAAAAAACTCACATAAACTTGACATGATGCTTTGACAATGAAACACTACAATAATTATGCTCTTGACTTGATAATAATTGCTTCTAAAAATGTTTGATCATCCAATATTCCCAATTCTTTCTAGTTAGATTTCAAATGATGAAATGACTAGGTATTTATATGCAATTAATCTAATTTCTTGCAAATTAAATCTCGATAGTCAATATTTAACAGTTGAAATTTAAATAATAAATTGGCATCTCCAACACATTAAAATTTGGAGCCAAACTAAGAGGACAAGGCCACCTTAGGCATCCTTGTCCCAACCCTATTTTTTGAGATCCAAGGTATTGGGGGAAAAATATTAAATGCCTACCTTGGTTTTATACATTTTATTCTTTGATAAATAATTAAATGGGCCATGGAATGCATAATTTAGGAGATTGGGAACATGATTAGGTCCATGCACATAGGAGGAAGTGAAATCTAGTATGAAATTTTCAAGGGTGACAATTTATGACGCTACACATAGATAATTAGAAACACTTCACCCACCTTGGGATAACGACTCAAATAAATAACAAAAGACATGGTATAATAGATGTAGAACTAAGAGAATGTTTTATGATAAAAAGTGATGGATGAGATAAATAATTAGGTTGAAGATATAAGTGTAGCATTGTAAATTATCACCCTTGACAATTTCACACTAGGTTCAGCTTCTCCCTATGTGATTGGACCTAATTATGCATTTAATTTACCCGCTTTATAATAATATTTAGAAAATTAGAAGTGGAATTGAAAATAAAGATTTAATATTTATTATTGATGTTTGAGTCCTCAAAATGATAGGTCTGGACTAGGGCACCCAATGCCCTTGTCCAACCTATTTTGGATAAATTTAAAATATGTTGATGTCGGCATTTTAACAGGTAAAAATCCAAAATCATTTTTCAGCTATTGGTATTTGATTTTTGGGAAATTAAACAAAAGCATATAAGTACAAGTATTTATCATCATTTGAAATCCTGGCATTTTTTTTGTTAACTCAAGGGTATCCCCGTGACTCAACCCAACACCCAACAAGCCTTACCTTGGTCTTATTATACCAATTTAGGGACTGGAAGGGGCAAGTTGGGGTGAGACTATTCCCTTGAGGATACACACAACTGCCTACAAGCCACATGCATCGAGAAAGTATGGGCCTCAAAGTCGAACCCAAGACCTTGGGGAGCAAACCCAAGACTCAAGCTAACTATGCTACATGTATGGGCTGAATTTTTTTGGTGTTTTAAGACATATGCAAGCAATCTCCAATGTTGACATAGTAGAGAGAAACCTCATGAGGTTTGAACCTTGGTTATTAGCACTACAGGAAAGAAGCCCCGCCATTTCACCAAAGGGTCTCCCTAAATCCTAGTATTTTTATTGAGCAAATTGAGCATCATAATATTAGTCAAGGTAATTCAAGGGCATAATTAGCATCATTATTATTAATCCTTTCATCAATTAAGATTATTTTTGCAAGACATCAAGAAGAAGGAATCAATTATTTGTAAGGAGCTAATATTATCAATAATGCAAAATTATGAAGAAGTATTGAGTTATCCTCTACATGCTAGTTGTAACAATCTATTATGTTTTGTGAACTAACCTTTTGCAGGTCTATCAAGAAATCAAGGTATCCATTAATCAATATTTGTGGAAAATTATGGTGTGACATCACTTCATCGAGGATTTCACTTCAAGGTAACATTTTCAATTATCATTTATCATTTTAGTCAATTATTATCGTTTTGGATTTTGTTCGACCTATGGTATGCCTTCCTGATCATTATCAATCACTTTACATGGAGTTAGAAATACCAAAATGGGGTTTGACTTAGGCAAGCCCCTATACAATACAACCATTCCCCTTCTTTTTATGTGTGCAAGTCAGATATGAAATTTTCATCAATTGACAATCATAGGAAACATAGAGCAGGCTATAACCTACATTTTAGGGTTTTTAGATCTCAAAAGGAAGCATCTTAGTCTAGGGTACCACCCTATCCTTGTAATTCAAACTCAAATTTTTGTAATAGGTTCTTCTTTGTATCTCGTTCTCAAAGTTGCCTTTGTTTTGTTACTTTTTTTTTTCACCTGTATAATAAATTACATTTTTAGATCTAGGGTTATATGCCAAATAGTCTTATTAAAACACACATAAAACTTGTCATCTTTGCAACTCAAGAGAACACAAACCCTAGGATTTTGGCTCTTCCTTGTGGCAACATCCAATCATCAAACCCTAGTTAGTTTATGTTCAAATGTGGAGTCAAGTGAAAAGAAGTTAATCCTAGTTGGATATAGGACCACTTTTCCTACTTCAAATTTTGGTGAACTTGACATTATCCTACACTTGCAATTTTTTGATATTTGATAGTATAAAATTTAAAAATTAATTCAAAACCTAGAATATTTGAATGTCTTATCATTGAATTGCATATGTTTCATTTTCAAAAAATTAAGTGTTTGAATTCATTGTTCATTAACCATTAAAAACCTTGATCAAATCAATTTAAAACATGATTATAAAATATTTGACTTTAATTGCATTATTTCAAATATGATTTTCCTTGTTTATGGCTTAGATTCGAGTTATTCCATTTGAATTTGCAAATGTTATACATTTTTATCTGGGAAAATAGAGTATTTAGAGTAGTTTTTTCATTGTCAAAACATAAATTTAAACACATTTTTTCATATTTTCAGTAGCATATCAATTTTATCAGAACCTTATACATCTTGGGGAAACTAATTTGTGTAACTGATTTCGTCCATTAGTTGTCATAGGACAAATGAGAGGGGGGGGTGAATCAGTTGTCATAGAATTAGGCTTTTAATTCAATCACCAGAACTAATCCTTAATACTGCTTAAATGATTAATCATCAAATTCCAAGGCAAAAACTTAAATCCAACACATAAACATGATAACACCAGATTTACATGGAAAACCCAATGCAAGAAAAACCATGGTGATTAACTCACACTACAGAGAATATCAAAACCGGTTACAAAAGGCTCACTACCTGAAACAAGGCTCACTGCCTGAAATAAGGACTCACTGTCCAAAACAAGGACTCACTATCCAATAGGGCTACAAACTAGAGGGATCACTTCCATAGAGATGCAAAGAAGATATGTTACAAAGAGACTATAATCCCAATGCAACAAATGATTCCACCACAATTACACCACACATGCATGAATGATAGAGTTTACCTTTTGCTAGCTACATCTAGAAACTCAACATTAAGCTTCGCATTGATCTACCACACTCTCAACACACACACTTATTGAATAGAATTAATGTCACGCAAAACTGCACTCTCTTTCCTCTTATCACTCTACTTCTTCACTCTTGCATCACTTCACTTTTCATCATTAACTCATCTTGCATTTATACCATCTTCAACTTTAAACACATGTCCAAACTCGACCATCCAGATTCAAATTCAAATTAGGTCAGCGCCAAAACATCCTAGGGTGGAATTAGAATGAGGGCGACCCAAAAACATGCTTCAAGGGACCCAAAAATATCCAACACACTTCATCATCCTCAAAAGTAGTATTTCACACAAGGTCGGCCAAACCGGTGTAAAACACATAGAACCATTAAGCACGAATCATCCAAATGCCAAAACTATCTTCAATAGAACTAGGGAAACACAACTATAGAACAACAAGTCATAAGACTTCATCAAAGAGAAATTCGTACCAACAACATTTCTCCTGGACCTCAACCAAAAACATAAAAAACCATAGTTCACAACTGGTGAACACAACTTGCACTGTACAACAAATCAACAACAAAAAAATTAGATATAACATCTACTAACAACCATGAACATAATATTTGAACCACACAACCACAAGAGAAAATTCGAACAAAAAATCGGATCAACCACTAAACCCGTGCAACATATATTTATTACAATTTTCTCAATATCCTTGACATATACAACCAACAACAACTAGTAATTAACCAGTTGACTAGTTGACATCAATGACAACACCTGTAAACTTTCCTCAACACCTTTAGCCTTTTCATTCTTGCAACAATCTCCCCCTTTGTCATTGATAGCAACACATGATGTGAAAAACTATCAAAGACAACATACTAGCTCTGAATACATTTTTATGTTTTCTCCCCCTTAGAAGATAATCTCTTATATGCTTCTTCTCATTCTCTTTTCACATGCTTCTTCTCTCCCCCATTGACATCAATGGAAAAGGCAAAAAAAATATTTTCCATTGATCTCTCCTTTGACATGTCAACATAATACACAAAATGACAACACCTAATACTACCTGCTCCCCCTGAGAGATAGCCATTAAAACATCAGTCCAAAAGAAAGATAGATCCATGGATCCACTAGACTAATGCATCTAGTTCAAGAAAGAGGGGAAATAACCCCTAAATTCTCCTAGAGATACTCAAAAGTATCTTTAGGAAGAGCCTTCATGAAAATATCAGCAATCCAATCCTTCATCAAAACATACTCAATCTTTACTTCATTCTCATTCAACTTATTTCTAAATACCCACTTTGATCCAATGATGTTTTTATCTGTCGATCTTGGGACCAATTCCTAAGTCTATTTTTTCTCAATCTGCAAAAGTTATTTCATTGCTTCCTTCCAATGTTCATCTTTACAAGCTTCACTTACTGTCTTCAGTTCTATCTTAGAAAGTAAACACAAATTCATTTCAGCAGCAACTTTGCTTCTAGTTAAAACACCTTTTGTCTTATCTCCAATAATGTGACTTTCTAAATGATTCTTTTGTACATATCTAGGTGTCCTAAGAGACATCACTGAAGCATCTTCTTCTCTTTCATTTTGTTCATCCTAGTTCTCTTGCTCATCTTTTTCCTATTCTTCCATAATTTCTTCTATTCTTGCACAATCATGCTCATCAAATACATATCCATTAGTGTCAATAGAATTCTTCATTCCCTCATCAACCTTCAAATTCAAGCTTTCTACAATATTTCTCAGTCTTTTATTGAAACATCTATATGCCTTTATTTTAGTAGAATATCCAAGAAAAATGCCTTCATCACTTGAATCAAACTTTCCCAAAGTTTCTTCATCTCTTTTGATATAGCATTTGCTTCTGAATACTTTGAAATATTTAACCGTAGAAATTCTTCCATGTCATAGCTCATAGGGATTCTTTGTACTTTTTTCTCTTGCTTGAACTTGATTGAACACATAAAAAAAGAGTATGAATAACTTCTTTCCAATAAACTTTTGGTAAAACAACCTCAGTAATCATTGACCTAGCAGCCTCTTGAACTGTTCTATTTTTCCTTTCAACAACTCCATTTTGCCGAGGAGTCTCAAATCAGATAACTATATTTTTATTCCATGCACTTCAAAAAACATATTAAACTCATGGAAGGTGAATTCTCCACCTCTTTCAGATCTTAAGCATTTTATCTTCAAATTCACTTCATTTTCAATCATTGCCTTGAATGCCCAGAATCTATCTAATGCATCTGATTTCTCTCTAAGAAATGTAATTCATGTATATCTAGAATAATCATCAATTAAAAGAATATAGTACCTTTCACCATGTAGACTTCTAAGTCTTGTAGGACCACAAAGATCTATATGAATTAAATCCAATAGTCCAGTAGTAGACTATTCCTTTGATCTATAATGATTTCTTGCTTGCTTTCCAAACTAACAATTCTTGCAAATAACATTAATAGGCTTTGTAATTTTTGGTAAATCTCTCACAACCTGAACAACACTAATCCTCACCAAGGTATCAAAATTCATGTGAGACATTATCCTATGCCATAACCAACTATCATTTATCTAAGTCATAAATCATTGTCCATCAACACCCTTGAGTTGATAGATATTCCCTTAAGATTTCTTTCCTGTAGCAATCAATTTTCTAGATCCTTTTTAGATCTCACATTTATCATCCTTAAACACAAGATCATATCCTTTTATGCACATCCGACCAATGCTTAACAAATTATGCCTTAAACCCTTAACATAGTAAACATCATCAGTATGATGCTTTCCATCAAAACTTACTGAACCAATCCCACATATTTTAGCACCAATATCATCTCCAAACATAACCAATCCTCCATCATATTTCTCAAGCTTAACAAACGTATTTTTATCACCAATCATGTGATGTGAACAACCACTATAAACTACCCAATAATTTCTCTTGTTTAGCATGTAGGGAAGAGATAACCATACCTTCATTTTTCTCCTTCTCCAGAGGGCTTTCCTTTACCTACTTTTCAGAATTAGCAAAAGTAGGTGTTACCTATTTTTAGCTACAACTCAAAACAGGTAGAGTTGAATTGCATTCAGTATTCAAAGGTACACAAGTGGTTACAAAAAAATTCTACTAAGTATTCATTGCTGAAACAAATCTGATTACTCTTGAATTTTCAGTATTATTATTCAAGTAATTATAACATAAAAATCATGAAATTGCATAATGTTTGTTTTTTATTCATATTGTACAAACCAAAGTCCCACACAAGTCGTGGGAGTAGCTTAATTTGATTTTCATAATCAAATAATGAATACGAAAAAGAAATGTACACAACACAACTGAAGATAATATAGGAATAAGAGAGAAGGTGATTCGTCATTGCCTAGAATGACGAATCGTTGTCACATTCAATGTCTTCAATTGTCGTGTCTCCAGGTTGCAGCAACTCTGAGCTTTGAATGCATCTGCAAGATTATAAAAGGTGGTGTTAGAGCAATGATGAATCACGTCCTACCTCATGCCTACATTACCAACAAAGATGTAATACATATTCAATTAGGCATTCATCAAAAGACTAAATCATTAGAGAGACATATGATCAAAAGGCATAAAGTTCAATGGAAGCTTTCAGCTTCAATTATTTTGCTAACATGTTTGTTCACTGTGCAGGAACAGTTTCATTATGTTCATGATCATTTTTCATCAGATATGTGGAGTTAAATGGGCTCCCACATGGGTTGAACCTAGCATATCAAAATGAGGACATTCTCTAATTACACATGAGAGTCATCGATATCAAAACAGTCATTAAGAGAAGTTGTTGTAACAAGAAAGAGATTCATAAAGCAACTTTATTTCAAATTGATGAAAACAGTTTGAGCAAGCATCTTATTGCTCATCATACTAAAGCAATGATCAAAGCATGTTAAGGAAAAATTAGTTGTATTTTTCATATGTGTTTTAACTATACCTTGCACTCACAATTACATTTCAATAAGGTATTGAGCCCCTTTACATTAAAGGGAAAACATAGCATTCAATTCTAAGATCGTACATACATTGCCCAACATGCGAAAGGTAATAAACTTGTAATGTTTGAATATCATATGCAAGCTCAGTTACATTTAAGGAAAGATGTTTATTCATAAACGATACAAGGACATCAGGTCAAGGTAGTTTATAGGTACAGTCAAACTCAATGAAAATAATGGTTCATTCTTCACAAGGATAACAGTGAGACTTGCATTTTAGGTAACATTCAAGAGCATAACAGTGATAGAAGCCATGGTAGGTATTTTACGCCAGTACAGGAAAATTAATGAATGATGTCATTCATGAGGTGTTTACCTAGTATGCAAACATGAATGCAAGGATCAAAGACACAGTTAAATATGCATGTACACTAAGGAATAATCAATGTATCATCAATTATGAAGGACAGTGACCATTGCATAAACATGATAGCCATGCTAATCTCACGAGAGCATCTTAAGCATTTGGCAATCATACAAAGTAAACAGTATTCAAGAAGCAACCATAATAGTTCATAGTTGTCCAAAAGATTGGCTGTAGAAATACATATCAAAATCAAATTTGCAAAAAGAACAAGGAACATTGTATGTCAGGACACATCTTAAGAATACAAAAACCAATGAGAAAGACACAAAATATCTATTTCTTGACTGCATATAAAGGTGACTATAGTATTCAAAACTATACATGATCATAAGGAAGGTAAAAGTATTCAAAATATTCTAAAATGTTCTTTCATCTATGTTTGACTTTTTTTTAAAAGAGCACTAAGCATTATTTGTAGAAGTGTTATTTCACAAGAGACAACAATGAATTAAAAAAGGATTCTTTAAAGGATTGTGCAGACAGGAAAGCTCATAACCGAGGCACTTGATTCAAAGCAAATATTGCAAAAGATACACAATAGAAAATTATATTTTATTTATCTTTTAGTTTTGCATACTCACGCAACATAAGTTCAAAGGTTTTGTAACCCTATGCATTCAAAGCAAAAAGTTACGGGTGTATATGCATAAGAGGAAAAAATCATGAGACCATAGAGGTCGAGTTCTATCTACAAGAAAGTCAAAACTATACAAGGGGCACGAGCCTATTTTATTTGTTTTCAATTTCATCAGGGTTTCATTACAATTTGTAGAGAGCCAACACATTCACCAGGCAACCTTTGTTGACAGTGGAGTGACATTAAACAAGCACTTTGCAGTAAATCAATTACTTGTGATGCATAGTAAAAGACAACATTTAAAGGTTGGGTGAGCACAGTATTGTATTGAAACATTTAGAATCTGTTATCAAGTGTTGGAAACCAGGAAATTTCTACCAGATTCTGATGTTGAGGGGTTTATGACAGTCTTGAAGAATTTCCCTATCACGGTTGAGATGAATGGACGATCACTGTTATGTTACAGTCATGCTAAGCTGAGAGAGATCTCTCTTATTTATTGTGGTAGAGAAAATCAAAAGGTAAAAGCTGAAGGTGAGTTTTTAAGTGGAAACATAGAGAAACTTACCTCGCGGCCATGAAGAGATCAAAACATAAAAGATGCATATAGAGAAATTATTGAATCTCTTTGAAGAGAAAACCCAGGTGTTACATGAAAGAAAACCTTTGAAAGTACCCATAAATTATGGAAACCGTAGCCTAAGGTTTTCCATACTCTTCTTTGTTTCTAAAAATGGTCAAGCTCACAATGATTCTTATGGTGATACGTTTATGAAAACACAGTAAATAAAAGTGGAGACCATAGTTTCAAGGGAATGAAAGCAAAAAGCACAAAAGTCATAGCCATATATAGAGGAGAAAACCCTTGTAAAAGGTTTGTATAATACAACAAATGCCTTCTTTTGTAATAGAGGAAAACCCTAGCCACATTCACAATGATCAAGCAAAGAAGAAATCCACAGTGTTTGCAAAGGAAATGAAATGAGAACTCTCATTTTATACAATAAAGTGAAGGCCTTCACAATGCATAGAGGTCACGGCCTCTTCTTTTACAAAATTGTGGATTAAAAGTAAAATATTCAGGTGTTTCTTTTGAAAATTTTGGCTTACCTTCTGTTTGAAGCAAATTTGCATGAGTTTCAATTCAAGAGTTCCAGTTTTCTCTCTCCAACTTCCAATTTGAGCCCTGAGGTTCTCCATTGGCAGCGCGATTGAACTCTTTTGGAGTTCAGAGTTTGAATTTAGCCAAAGGGGAGTGATTTTTGGAGTCCTTTGTGGTCAAACTACATGCAAGACCTTTTTGCAATAGTTCGAGTGCAGCTAGCTTCAATTCTGACTCCTCTTTTTGAGGGTTTTTATCCTTGCTCATGGGAAGGAGTTTTCACTTTCAGTTCACATCCACTATCATTTCCATGAAGCTTTATCAATTTTTGGAGTTTTTTTTAGTTGCACTTCAATCACACATGATATGAGATGAATTTTTCCACTATTCGAGTTCAGTCAACTCTAGTGGTGGTCCTACTTTTCATGGATTTTTGCTTCTGCTCAGATTTCACATTGGAGATGCAGATAGCTTTCAGTTCCACCTTTTGGCTGCTTTATGCATGCCTTATTGTATATATTGGAAAAATTTATTCTTTTTCCTTTAGTTCTTGTTTTCTGCCTTTTCCTTCAGCAAAGAGACTTCATGTAACTCAGTTTTTCATAGTTTATGATATTTAATAGGTTTTACGGGTTATCTTAGAGTATCAATTATAAGTGTTCCTTCTTTTATCATTGCAAGTTAGATATTAACCTTCTCAAATTCATGTGTTTTGCTTTGATGAATGTTTTGGATGCAAATTTAATGTGTTTGATGTCAAAACCTTTAATTTTCTGTCACATTCATGAATGCATGTACACGAAAAAATTAATCTTGGTTGCAGGTCATAAGTTGTGCTTTTAGTTTATCCTCATCTTTAACTTGTGAAAATTCCATTTTCCTTCATAAAGAATAAATTAACAGGCCTTCTTGTAAATCACTGATGCAATTAAATTGTCCGATCTAAGTTGTGAAAATAAACTTCGTAAAGAAACAGTTGTGGATCGATCTATGCTCATCAAGTCAATTAGGTG
This sequence comes from Sequoiadendron giganteum, assembly GCA_007115665.2. Lineage (NCBI taxonomy): Eukaryota > Viridiplantae > Streptophyta > Pinopsida > Cupressales > Cupressaceae > Sequoiadendron > Sequoiadendron giganteum. The sequence continues at coordinate 452,696,354 of CM021103.1, read as the reverse complement.
CATCACCCAAATTTAGTTTCAATTTATGAATTTATTTCAATCCTTCTTCCCTTTTTCGTACAAGTTACACATAATCAACCAGAAAATCAAATAGGAAGTTGACCTAGAATCTGGAGGTTTACTTTTGAATAGATACCCACAACCTGAAATTACTCCAATGTTACACGGGATTGCCGAGTTTAACACCTTTGCATGCGGGTGCAAATCCTTGTGATAACAGTAGGTTCATCCTTAATCGCTAAGAACAAGCATTCATTGTCATCTATTTTTTCATATTTTAAATCCTCATCAGAAATACCAGCATTCTCATTCACATAGTAAGCTCTACTAATATTCTTTCCTTTCTTTCCTTCTCATATCTTAGTTTATTCCTTTTAGCTCTTTCTGAACACTTTGTAGCATAATGACCTATTTCTCCACAACTAAAGCATTTAAAGGGAAGCTTACCTTCATTCTTACCAAAGCCTTTCCTCATTCTTCTTACAAAGTTAGCTTCTATTTCATCAAAGTTCTCTTCATCTAGATCTTCAACTTTTGTAGCTTTAAAGGCAGTCCGATTTTCTTCCATTCCTTAGACTCAACTTCCTCATCTCATAAGATGTCAAAAATCCCAAGAACAGATCCTTAGTACAAGTCTTATAATGTATAGTCTACTCAATAGCACTCAACCTTCTCACTGTAAGCATCGGGAAGAGTTTTGAGAATCTTCTTTACAATCCTTGTTTCATCAGTAGTAGCACCAAGTCCTTGCATACCAACCACTATCTCATCCAATCTTTGTACATAAGCTTTAACATTTTCATCTTCATACATATGTAGAAGATCAAATAGTGTCTCCAAATTATGTAGTTTCACCTCTTTAACTTTTTCATCACCATCATGCGATCTTTCTAAAGCATCCCAAACTTCCTTGGTTGTCTTCAAATTCTAAACCTTGATCAACTCTTAATGTACTAGACTATTCTTTAAAATTTATTTCACCTTATTCTTTGCTTCATGTAATTTGACTTCTTCAGGTGTACTCAGACCATTAGCAGGAGGAGTGTAAGGATTTTGGTAAGCTTTCTCCACATCATATCCGTAATACTCTAGATATTATTCCATCAATACTTTCCAAATTCCATAATTAGTTCCATCGAACCTCAAATAATCATAAACCATTTTTTCAACCATCCTGGACCTTCCTCGAGTGGTTAAGCTCTTCATCAAGGAACCAAGCTCTGATACAAATTGTTGAATAGGACAACTGAGAGGGGGGGTGAATCAGTTGTCACATAACTAGGCCTTTAATTCAATCACCAAAACTAATCCTTAATACTCCTTAAATGATTAATCAACAAATGCTAGGGTAGAAACTTAGATCCAACACATAAACACAATAACACTAGATTTACATGGAAAACCCAATTGGATAAAAACCACGGTGAGGATTAACTCACACTATACAAAATATCAAAACCGATTACAAAAGGCTCACTGCCTAAAACAAGGCTCACTTCCTAAAATAAGGACTCATTGTCCAGAACAAGGACTCACTGTCCAACAGGGCTACAACCTAGAGGGCTCACTGCCACAAAGATAAAAAGAAGACAAAGAAGAGACGTTATGGAGAGACTACAATCCCAATGCAACAAAGGATTCCACCATAATTACGCCACACATGCATGAATGATAGAGTTCACCTTCTACTCACTGCATCTGGAAACTCAACATTAAGCTTCGCAATGATTTGCCACACTCTCAACACACATGCTTACTAAATAGAATCAATGTCGCACAAAACTGCACTTTCTCTTTCCTTTTATCTCTCTCTACTTCTTCACTCTTGCATCACTTCACTTTTCATCATTGACTCATCTTACATTTATACCATCTTCAACTTTGAAGCATGTCCAAAGTCATCCATCCAAATTCAAATTCAAATTATGTCAGCACCAAAACATCCTAGGGTGGAATTAGAACGAGGGCGACCCAAACACACGCTTCAAGGGACCCAAAAAGATCCAACACGCTTCATCATCCTCAAAAGTAGTATTTCACACAAGGTCAACCAAACTGGTGTAAAACACATAGAATCGTTAAGCATGAATCATCCAAATGTCAAAACTATCTTCAATAGAATCAGAGCAACACAACTCAACACAAATTGCATTGTACAATGAATTAGGAACCAAAAATTTGGATATAACATCTGCTAACAACCATGAACATCATATCTAAACCGCACAACTACAAGAGCAAATCTAGACCAAAAACTGGAACAACCACTGAACACATGCAATTTATCTTTATTACAAATTTCTCAATATCCTCGACATATATAGCCAACATCAGCTAGTAGATAACCAATTGACCAGTTGACATCAATGACAATCTGCAAAATTTCCTCAACACCTTCAGTCTTTTCATTCTTGCAACATTAGTTCCTTTGAATGCTTAAAATCCCTCATTCATACTTTCGCGTGTCATTCAATTAAGGCAATACCAATTTTTTGAGCTCTATCAGTTCTCAAACCTAGGTTTCCACATAAACATACCTTCAAACTATTACACACATGTACATGTTCTGAAATGAATTTGTAGTCTAGGGCGCCCAAAGCCCCTGATCATTTAGTTTGGCATCAATTTTCTTTCCAAAACCTTGTCTCTAATTGTACACATCTAAAAATGGTCACAGTTAACCAAACCTGTTAATTAATTAAATATGAATTATTTAATTAATATTCTTAAGTCATCTACATATAAATAAATTTAATTATTTATTTATATTGTTCATTTTTCCAATTCTTCTAGTTTAATTAAATAAATAAGTTTATTTAATTAATATTATCTTCCTCTTAATTAATTAAATAGATTTCACAATTTATTTATATTAATTATCACAAGTTTAAATTCTAAATTTAAATGATATTCTTCATTTCACATTTAATTAAATATTTTCAATATTTAATTAAAAATTATTCACTCTTCTCACATAATTAAATATTTTTAATATTTAATTAAAAGCTTTTCATTTCCCACACATAATTAAATATTATCTATTTTAATTATGGACACATCTTCCATTTGTCTCTTAATCTTCCATCCATCTCTTAAAATTCCATCTTTTCAAATTCTCGATCTCTCACCGTTCATCTTAACAGGTTTGAACTCAACCATTGATCCTGGCCAATTGAATTCTTGCCTTCAAAAATCTATAAATATAGCTCTCTTGTGAGTTGAAAAGGACCTCGAATTCTAGATTTTCATACATAGTTATTATAATCGCATTTCAGTTTTATCAAGCATTTTTAGCATCATAGCATTTTAATTCCATAGCTTAAATCATATAGTCATAAATATGCATTTTTAAATCTTGTTCTCCTAAGTTGCCATTTCAACAAGCTGCAGCTTGCACAACTGAGAGCCAGCATCTTTTATCAAATCCTTGGAGATAGAGGACGATGGGATGAATTTGAAGAAGTTGATGTCATTAGAGTTTGCGTTTATGTTTTCTAGATTAGTTTTCTTTCAATCTAATATCTCCTCGGTGTGTTAGTTTATTTTTTAATTAATCACGCATTTTCTACACACCCATTTTGGCGCCCACCATGGGGCATCCCCCCATTTTAATCTTTTTTGTAGGAATTTTTCTGACAGGTGACGGACTGGAGTTGCGCTTCGACGCATATGAGCTTTGTTTCGGCGCATTCAGGCATTGTTTTGGCACATCCCGTAGTGATATTTTAGCACATACAGTAACTGTTTTGGTGCATCTGGGGGTTTGTCCCAGCACACGCAGGGAATTTGTAAAACATAAATTTTGATTTCGACACCATTCGCGAACAAAAATTTTATTTTCAATTTTTTAAGGAAATGAACCAATCCTAGGATAGAAATTTAAAATTTGGAATATATCAATCCTGGGATAGTCACCACATACTATTTTTGCAGTTAAAATGAACTCCATGCCTATTGTGAAGCAACATCTTCACTTAGTTTAAATCATTGTCATTTGGTGCTATAAAAAGAACATTGTTTGCTTTGTTTGTAGCAATAGTTCTATGCTCTCCCCTTAACTGGGTGACCAAAATACCAGACTACCTTTTCATTTTCGTGCAATGTTTACAATTTCTTACATCCTTTAGAGGGCCTGCCATAGTGGGAAAAAGTACTCACCCTACGGGAACGACCTAAGTGGGAACAACCAAAGCCAGGTTTTCCAACCCACTGTAATCAAAAGCGAATTCAGGGAAAATCCGCAATTCGACGGTAGTATGCAGGATAACCATCCCCAAAATCTTTGTTCTAAATATTGGGAGGTCTCTTGAGGGAGTTTATCTATTGTCGCGCCGAACGAAAACCTTGACTATGAACCATAGTGTAGAAAGCCAACCGTGTCAGTATCCAAACATCATCTTAATCACGGTGCAAGGGGAGGGAAGAATCTACCCCCAAGACACTCACCATATAATCGCCATAGACTGTTTGCTCAGGGGATTCAATATCCACTTTTGTCACCTTGAGTACGCACTTGGAAAAGACAAAAACACGGGTGCCCTCTAGGGGGTGACATGGTTGTGTGAGTCGACGCGATTTTAAGTTGTGGGCTATGATTAATATAATGACCTATTTGACAACTAAGAGTGAGTCTGCTTGGAATGTTTATTTTGTTCAAAACCTTCGAAAATCTCAAGAACATACACTCTTTGTTTAGATTTTAGGGTTAACAAAATAACTGTCTGCTTCTCTATGCTGTGTTTTTCACATTTAAATCAGATTAAGATCATCCAAAAATATCAAACTGTTCAAACATCTCTATCTCAGAAGTCTAAACGGATAATTTAGCGCATCCCGGGTCTGTTTCGGCGCATTGCTACTCTGTTTCAGTGCATTGTTGCTCTGTTTCGATGCATTATTGCTCTGTTTCGGTGCATCACTGCTTTGTTTCGGTGCATTGCTGCTTTGTTTCAGCGTATCGTTGCTTTGTTTCGATGCATCGCTGCTCTGTTTCAACGCATCCATGCTCTTTATCGGCGCATCTATGCTCTGTTTTAGCGCATTCATGCTCTTTTTCGGCGCATGTATTTTTTGAGCCTGGGTAATTTTCTGACATTCATAAATCATTCATCTCAGTCTAGTCTTTTCCATGCTCAGAGTTTGGAAATCAATAACTTTTGCCAAAAAGTCTCTAGAAAGGAAAATTAGTAAGCCAAAGTCCCTCGGTTATAAGAAGTTACTGAAGAAGAGGAAATTTCTATACCAAAGTCGAAAGGTCTTGCTTGAACACAGGACCTTTATTCATCAATATCACGACTATATTAGAGGTTTCACTGACAATTATGTTGTAGAACCTTTGTACTCATGAGCCTTTTTTCAAAGAAGAGCCCTTTCTCAAAGACACAATCACAGTCAGCGTATTCATTCTTCTTATATTCCCCAACCTATAATTACATACGCTACTCATCCCAGTCAAATTATGCAATAGAGAACTCAAGCACATTAGGCATCCATCAAATCCATCTTTTTACAAAGCTTCGATCAAACCTCACAAAGTGCAAAACCATTTTTATTTTTGACCTTTGGTTTAATTCCCGCAAACAGGATTTTCATCCTTTCAATCAGGGAATCACGAGCTAAAAATTTTAAAAAAAAAAAAATCTTTTTAAGTCATAGAATCTTCATTCTATCCTGACTTTCATATCCATCAACATTGCACTATTTCATTCCTTTGATCAAGGTTAGTAGAATTTGAGTAACGTTTATGCCTGTTCTCACGAGATCTCAAAAGCACTTAGAGAAAGACGAAAGCATAGTAAGTAGAATGGGTGATAATAGTGAGAGGGAAGAGATCCCCTGGCGTAATTCAAGTACTGAAGATATAACAGAAGAAAAGCTCCAAGAAGTAGAAAAAGATCCCCAATTCCATACTCTTATGGAAAGGATTTTAGAATGAAACAAGGAAAGATATTTCCTTTCATTAGCTAGTCAAGGAGCTAAGTTACCTACCGATTTTGACACAGAAGGAATTAAAGAGAATCCTGAAACTCCTCTCGATGATTTTAGTGCCCTTACTCGACAGATAAAGGAATTACAAGGGCAAATAAAAGAAATGCAAGGGGGTACAACAAAGAAGTATGTTTTGGATGACATATGTCCTTATCCATTTGATAGGAGTCTTCAAATGATTCCTTTTCCAAAACATGGTGAAATCCCTACATTTGATAGGTATAATGGGAAAACTGACCCCATTGAGCATGTGAGGGATTTCCGAAATATGAGCTTAGAATTTGCTCATGAAGATACCTACTTAATGCGATTGTTTCCATGAAGTCTGGGTGGACAATCCATGGAGTGGCTTTCAAAGATCACTCCCCCCATCAAAACCTTTGAGGAGTTAATAAAAAAGTTTATATCACAATACTCCTACAACATCCAACACCAGATAACCATGCTTTATCTTTGTAAAGTAAAACAAAAAGTAGGGGAATCTTTCACTACATTTTTGCAAAGGGGGAGAAGGGTGTTTGCTAGATACTCCTGCCCTGTTCCTGAAATAGAAAAAATGGAGATCTTTATTGATAGTTTGAATCAAGAAATGAGTTATAGACTGAACTTTCATTGTCCTCAATCATTTGAAAAATTTATTGAAAATGCGATTATTATCGAAGGTGCTTTGATCAAGCGTGGAGTTTTGAAAATTGATAAAGAGGGTTCAAATTCATACAACAACAACAACAACCACAGTAACAACAATGACAAGTCACGATTTTGGACCCAAAATAAAAATGTTGGGAATGATGGGGTAGTAGGTGCTAACAACGTAAATGCGAAGCCTACCGTCTTTAATGTGTCAGGTGTTCAACATAGCAATAATGCTGGAAATTCTAGCACCCAAGGCAATGTTTCCAATCGAGGGAACACAACTAACAATCGTGGAACTAATTTTGGCAATAATCAAAATTCAAATACGCCCAGATCTTCATATTATTCAAATCGACAGAGTTTTACTCCCTTGGGCCAATCTTTGGAATCCATTCTCAAAGAGTTATTGAATCAAAACGCTATTACATTTCCACCACAAAGAGACTATGAGCCTCGAGTTAAACCACCATCATGGAATGACTCACACTTCTGTGATTATCATAGATGCAAAGGTCATAAGACAAACAATTGCCAAGGGTTGAAGAATATTGTTCAGGATTTGATTGATAACCATACCATCACGGTTGAGGGACATAATGTCAATAATGACCATCAAGCATTCAAGGATCCGCTCCCTAATTATCAAAAGGGGAATCATCAAGTGATAAAGGCAAGAAGGTTAATTATGTCCATGACATCATTATCAATCATATTTATATTGATGATCTGCAAATCAATGCTATCTAAATCAAAGGTAAGCAAGAATATCAAGAGGTCAATGCTACGACAAGGGGACAAGACAAAATCATTATCAAAGGAAGCTCATCTAAAGCAGCAATTCCCCCTCCAAGTCAATACAATTTGGTTGATCAACTAAGAAAAACATCAGCTCAAATTTCTATCTTAGAACTTTTAAATTTGTCACCTACACATAAGGACATTCTGGAAAAGACACTTGTTGATACAACTATATCCCCTGATCTGGATATCAATAAATTTCAAGCCATGGTGGGACACTTGTCCTCAACCGCATGTTTATCCTTTTCTGAAAAGGATGACTCATCCATAACCCACCCGCATAATTCATCACTCTACTTAGAGGTCATGGTTCATAAAGCCCGCATTAGACGTGTCCTCATAGATGGGGGAGCCAGATTAAACATTTGTACTTTAAAATTGGTCCTCGCTTTGGGATATTTAGTAGAATCTATAGATCCACAAAGAAAGATTACAATCAAGGCATATGATGATGAGGAAAGGACTTCTAAAGGTCTCATCATGCTACCAATCAGAGTGGGACCTGTTGTGAAGAATACCTTTTGTCAGGTTCTAGATCGGGATCTAACCTATAACATACTCTTGGTTCGTCCATGGATTCACGACATGCAAGTGGTTCCATCTACTTATCATCAATGCTTAAAATTTCTATATGATGGACAAGAAGTAACAATACCTGTTGATCACATTAGCAGTCAAACTTGCTCTAACCTTAGAGCAACTCAGGACACATTTGTCCCACATAATAGAGAGGCTTTGGCCATCTCTACCTCCAAGTACAATGAACAAGCAAGGGAAATGACAAGAAATTTTGGCGCCAAGCTAAAATTGAAAGATAATGGAGTAGGAGAATATTCTTTATCTCTCTCTAAGTTACCCCTATCTCCGAGATCCCATGGTCAACCGTCAACATCCATACAGTAGGCTACAATAGCTTTAGCCTCAACTTCAGTTCCCATTACCAAGTTTAATGGGACATTTATCAAAGAAAATGAAATAGAAGATAGAGCTATCCTTGATTGGCTCTATAAAGATGAAAAAGAGTCAGTACTACATGTCAAGTTACCCACAAAACAATATGGGAAGGGTTATGCTTTCATGCAATAAATGGGTTATGAAGGAAATGGCCCTATAGGTAAAAGGAAAGAGGGTATTGTTGAACCTGTCCAACTAAAAACAATGCACCCAAAGGATAAGACTGGGTTAGGATATGGTGAAGATACTAAGGAAGAAGTAGCACAAAGACCATCAAATGAGGAATTAGCTGAAACCATTCTGCGAATTCAAGAAAACAATTATGACACTGACTCCAATGAATATGAATGGGACACCATCTTTGATGATCAATTTTGGAGGGATAAAAAAGTGGATGTCATAAAAAATTTCACACCCACATTTGTGCAAGGGGAAAGCTCAAGGCCTCCATTTGATTACATTCTACAAAGCAACCATGACTCAAGTGAGACCAACTCAATTCAAAGCGAAATAGATTATCCACAGGAGGATACCATCCTAGATCTCCCCTATAATGACGTTAACGATCGCAGCATGACCCTTACGGCCAGTGACCTTACTCATCCTAATGATCCATTTCCTTTGGTACATCCTGAACTCATTGATTGGGAACAAATCACACCCATTGATGTCCCAACTTTCCCAAATGACGAAACCATAATAAACTTTCTTTGTTCATCCCATCCTGAAACAAGTTCCACCAGGGAATCACAAGATCAGAGTTTTCGACAGGAAAGTGCCAAGTTTCTCAGCTATGAAATAAATAATATAAAAGAAAGATCTAATGGTGAAAACCTAACAAAGGCAGTATTAGATCAAGAAAAGAGAAAAATAAAAAGTGTATCCAATGGTGAAAACCTTTCAAAGGCACCAGAGGATGGGAAACTTGACACTCTTCCAAAGCATTATCAGGAAAGGTCTTCCATTCTAATCGAACCAACAAAGGCACACAATATAGGTACTACAGAAAAGCCTAAAGTTTTTCAATTAGTTGCATCTCTAACAGAAGAGGAGGTACCTAGATTCATAGAATTTCTCAAGAATAATCAAATTAGTTTTGCATGGTCTTATGCGGATATGCTTGGATTAGACCCAGATCTCATCATGCATCATCTATCTATTACGTCGAGGGCATAGCCTGTAAAATAGAAACTCAAAAAAATGCATCCACATGTTGTATTATTGGTTAAAGAGGAATTAAAGAAGCTTTGGGATGTCAGATTCATCCGGTCCATGGACTATGCGGAATGGATCTCCAATATCGTACATGTTTCAAAGCCAGACGGAAGGATTAGAATTTGTACAAATTTTAGGGATTTGAACAAAGCATGTCCTAAAGATGACTTCCCCTTACCAAACATAGATATGATTGTTGATTTAATTGTTGGACATGTGATGTAGTCATTAATGGATGGATTTTTAGGATACAACCAGATAAAGATTGCACCAGAAGATCAAGATAAAACAACATTCACATGTCCTTGGGGTACCTATTGCTAGAACGTAATGCCTTTTGGGCTGAAAAACGCAGGAGCTACATACCAACACGCAATTACAATGATTTTTCATGATATGATGCATACATTCATGGAAGATTATGTCGATGACCTCCTCGCCAAATCTAACACCAAAGAAGGACACACAGATATCTTATCAAAAATCTTCAAAAGAATGGAAAAATTCAAAGTGAGACTTAACCCTAAGAAATGTGTTTTTGGAGTGAAATCTAGAAAGCTTTTAGGTAACATTGTATCAGAAAAGGGAATTGAAGTGGATCTAGCTAAGGTACAAGCAATTCTTGATATGCCACCACCAAGGAACATTAGTCAACTATGCTCTTTACAGGGACAGTTACAATCCATTCGAAGATTTATTTCTCAACTAGCGGATAAAAGCTTACCATTCACTCATCTCTTACACAAGAACATTCCATTTAAATGGGAGAACAAATGTGAAGCAGCATTTGATCAGATAAAGTAGTATCTCATGAATCCACCAGTACAAGGAGCACCTCTCATATTATATATTGCTGCTACGGAAGTGTCTTTAGGAGCATTATTGGCATAGGAAGACAACTCAGGAAAAGAGCGAGCAATTTATTACATCAGTCGAACATTGACAAGTCATGAGCTAAATTATACATTCATTGAAAAAGCTTGCTTAGTAGTGGTCTTCACCTCTCAAAAGTTACGACACTACATACAATAAAGCTTGTGGCTAAGATTGACCCACTCAAATATCTTCTAAGGCAACCTTAACTGGTAGGTTGGCTAAATGGGTCATGATCCTGAGTGAATTTGACATTCATTATGTGGATCGCAAAGCTATAAAGGGATAGGTAATTGCGGATCAATTAGCAGAAGCACCAATACCAACAGAACACCCAATACCCACTGATTTTCTTGATGCCGATGTGTTTACAGTAGTTATCCAGCAGTCATGGGCACTCTACTTTGATGGTTCTTACACTCAACATGGTTCAGGAGCAGGGATTCTTTTTATTACACCTCAAGGACATACAATTCCAAAATCTTATCGGCTAGTGTGTCCATGCACCAACAACATAGCTGAATATGAGGCATTAGTAATTGGCATGAAGATTGCAGTAGATCAGAAAATCACCAAACTTCAGGTTTTTGGTGATTCACAACTTGTTATAAATCAAATCAATGACGAATATCACACTAAAGATGACAAGTTGATACCTTACAAAAGAATGGTGGACGACTTAAAGAAATACTTTGTTAATATCAAGTTCATACAGATTCCACGTATCGATAATAAAGAAGCATATGCTATGGCTACAATCGCCTCTCTAATCCAATTGATAGAAAATCAAACATGATACGGTTTCCTAGTGGAACAATTATTTTCTCCCGCCCATGACAATCCTAAAACTCAAGTCATTTGCCACTTAACCAGTTCTGATTCTTCCTTATATGGCCAAATTTACACTTACCTAAAGGATACTATTTTACCCTTAGACTTATCTAGGAATTAGAAAAGAAATTTCATCTGTCAATCATCCCGTTACACCTTAATTGTCGACGTCTTATATCGGTGTGGTCTGGATGGTACCCTCCTTAGATGTCTCGAATGTGATGAATCTGAAAAGGCTTTACAAAAAGTACATGGTGGAATTTGTGGGACACACTCAAGTGGACTAACCTTAGCAAAGAAACTTGTTCGATTGGGTTATTACTAGTCAACCATGGAGAAGGAATCATTCATCTTTGTGAAGAAATGTGCAAAATTTCAGATTCATGGGAATCTCATTCATGCTCCTACTCAGGAATTACAACCCTTCACCACAACATGGCCTTTCGCTCAGTGGGGATTGGACTTGGTTGGTAAAATACACCCATCATCTTCAAATGGACATAAATTTATCATTACAGCCACTAAGTATTTCACTAAGTGGATTAAAGTTGTTCCCCTAACAACTGTTACTGGAAAAAATTCTTCATTCATTTTGAACTATATCATCTGCCGATACGGTATTCCCAACTCCATTATCACAGACAATGGAAGACCCTTTAAAAATCAGGATGTAGACGAGCTATGTGAAAGATTTCGCATCCAACACAAATTCTCTATGCCTTACTATCCACAAGGGAATGGTCAAGCCGAAGCTTCAAACAAAACAATTCTCAAGATTTTGAAGAAAACAATGAATGAAGTTGGTCGTGATTGGCATGTCCAATTGAATCCAACATTATGGGAATACAAAACAAGTATTCGCACACCAACTGGAGCCACTCCTTATGCTTTGGTCTATGGAGCAGAAGCTATTCTACCACTGGAAGTTGAGATTCCTTCACTTTGATTATCACTCAAGGGGTTAATCAATGATGAAGACTATCGAGTATGAAGATTGCAAGAGCTAGAACTGCTTGAACGACGTCAAATTGTAGTTAATCATTTGAAGGGATATCAACAAGTTATGGCCCACAGCTACAATCACAGAGTCAAACCACAAACTTTTCAAGTGGGTGACTTGGTTCTCAAAGAAAACCCTCAGAATCAACAGGATCAGGAAAATAAAGGCAAGTTCGAACCTAATTGGTTGGGCCTGTTCGTTATCATTGTTGCATATGGAACGGGGGCATATCAGTTATCAACATCAGAAGGGGACCTGTTTGAAGATCCAACCAACAACATTCATCTGAAAAAGTTTTATGCCTGAAAATATCAAAAACAATATAAAAAACTCCTGGAAAAAAAAAAAAACACTCGTTGCCTTGATGAAAACCTAGCAAATAGGCATCTTGGTAACAACAAAAATATCATAAAATCAGGAAAAAGTGCAATAAAAACAAATGGTAAAAACCTGGCAAACAGGCATTGTTTGTGATTTTGTTTGACTCTCTCATCTATTAGGATTCATTCTGCATATCCATCTTTCATTAGCATTACATACCTCACCATCGCATTCGCATCACATCATCTCCTTGAAACGAACAAGGATCTCATCATGGCTTGATGATTTGGAGGTATCCTTAGCAATAGTTGTGTCTAGCAAGAGTCAAAGTACAAGGTCACTAGGGGGCAGTTCGCTTCTTGGAGCTTTTCTACCAAATAGTCGGCAACATGTGTCTAGAATCGGAATATCAGAGCAGCAAACCTTGTCCATTCAAACTGAGTCTATACAACTGTTTGACATAAACAAATTGGATGATCTTAATCTGAATAAAATGAATGATAAACTTAAAGAAAAAAAAGTTGCAATTGTTGTTTTGGTATTTGATGACATCATGTCTTTGGAGTGGTTCAATGATGTACTGAACTAGAATCATAAGGATGAAGTATGATTTTTCTTTGCTTGTTGTCTATAAGCTAATCATCAGTATTGTGCAAATTTGTCGTGGGACATTCTCTACAATATATCATTGATGACATTTCAAAAATTGCATAGGAAAATGGTTAACTTTTGTCTGTTTATGCAAGCAATACTCAGGTCATCTTGGTTCAATTATACCTAGATGCTTGTATTAACTTGCTACATCAAACACCATGAAAGCAGTACTCAGGTCATCATTGGTGCTAACATACCCTTTGATGCTTGTACTAACTTTCACCATATCAAAAAGCTCAATGATGAAAACCAAGCACAACATGAAATGGAAACAAGGAGAATAGTTCATTACTGCGTTCTAGGATTGCATAATTCATCTAGATGGGCATTTTTGGGGGCTGTTTCAATAGATTTTTGAAGGATTGGTAAGATTCTCATATATCTTTTAAAAACAAAAATTGAGTACAACTGGACATTTTTTACATTATCATCCACATCATTTCACCATCATTCATTATCATAATTCATGTATTTACATTTTACATCATCATTTCATTATTAGTTCATCATATTCATATTAGGTGCATAAGTCATTCATTTGATAATTCATCTCATTTCACACCATCATTTCATCATATTAACATTTCCAATTGCATACACATCATATCACATACATAAACATTCATAGTAAGGTTGCATCCATTCCATTCATTTTGCATTCATCATTTAGGATATCATGTTCATTTCCATTACATCATGCATTATTGGTTCACCAATTATAAGCATTATCATTATTATCATAGTACATCATTATCCATGTCATGTCATTCATTAAATAATCATATCATTTATCCATTTCCATTTTAAACCATTCATCATTACATCATATCATTTTCACATCATTAGAATCATTTCATCACATCTCACATCCTGCATTATCATACATCAAATGAAAGAAAATCATTTACATCATCATTTGCATCATCATACATCATGAAAATCATACATAACATAGCATACAGAAATAAACATGCATCCATTACATGAAAATAAATCATCCATAACACATACATAATCAAATCGCCACTGCATCTCATAAATCTCATCAAAACAAAATGTCCAGAAATACAAGGATATCAAATGTTTCAAAAAGATATATCAAATACAATGGCATAAATGTGTACAACATGATCATCACTGAGAGGCATCTGGTCGGGGCATATAGCTACTGCTGCCTCCTAAGGTAGTAGGTCTTGATGGATCTCTGCTCCCAGAAGCTCTGATCTCTCGTCTGACTGGCTGACCCACACTCCTGGTAGCACTCCTGGAATGACTACGTGAATGGGTCTGAGACCGAGTACCTGACTGTGTAAAGTCAATCCTCCTCTCAGGTGGTACTGCCTCAAAGTATGTCATCTTGTAATACTTGGCCTCCCGAGCAGTCTCCAAACCCTTTGCCACAACCTCTCCAATAGAGGTGCTCTCAACTGATCTGAGAAGTCTCTCGGCTAACCCCTCAACCTGTATGCATCTCTCTCAAAAATTTTCCCTCTCGGCCATAATCTGAGCTACTTGTGGGTCAGGAGGTGGTGGCTATGCAACCTATGCCTGTAGCTGACTGATCGTCCCCTGAGCCTGTGCTAACTGACTTTGCAAAGTCTGAACCTCTGCCTGCAAAATATCTATCTGTCCTTGTGAGGGAGCCCTGATAATAATCCGCGGAGCCGAAGTACTCGACTGATCCACTGCTCTCAAGGTCCGTGGCCTCATCCTAAAGGGAACATCAAAGAAATATCTGTCCTCCACCCCCACCACCTCCATCATCCCCACTGTCATCAGTGTTATCATCCTGGCTACCAGGGTCATCCCCCTCATCAATATCCATGGTTGTTGCATCCTCTGCCTCTGCCTCTGCTTGCCCTATAGCTGCATGTGCCTGTGCCTGCCCTCATCCTCTCTGTATGATCATTCCTCCCAATAATGGACCAGGCTCCTCGGGACTGGTAAACCTCAGAAAGGGATGTGTGTAAAAATATGCAGCGTAATCATCTATCATCCCTCCATCTATAACCTCCGGATGCATAGCCCACTGAGTTGGCTGTAACTCTAAATACTCTGTTCGGGCCACCTCAATGGTCACAATAGGACCCCACTATGGTACATCCTCCCAACATCTGGCATAATGTTCCACACCCTACAGCATCATCTGAACTAGCCCAAGCTGCCTCAAAACTCTCATCACCAGAAACCACTCAATAATATAAGGAGTCCGCCCAATCAGATATCTAGATCTGGTAACATATGGCAGTTGTATGTCATCTATCTCCCATGGATCACAATCTACATATAGTCTCCAGATAACCGTATCCAAATCATCTAACATGCGCCACCAATACTCCAACTTGCCCAGCCTCAGCTGGACAAGCGGCCTTGTGTATGCATAGACATATGGGAACCCAAGGGGATGATCCCTCCAAACAATGGGACGCGTGATGGCAAAATGCTCCCATGCAAATATTTGTAGAAGAGTAACTCTGCAGGAGAGACTCTTCCCATCTGTGTATATAACCTGATGAAGATCGTGGTATAGATGGGAAAGCATACATGAGCCCCATGCATATCTGGTCTCGTGGAGAAGCATATCCTCCAGAATCCTACCCCAACCAACTGATAGTCCCTTTGCCCTATGATCAAGACAAAGGAAACCACCGATCATACCTGCTAAAACTAACGGTAGTGGGGCATATCTCTCTACCATATCCTTCCAGGCAATCTCATACCCGTCGACATGAGGATCCTGGAAAACTCGTCTCAAAGCATCGGTCCCTTCAATCTCCTTGTGATCGTAGATCACAAACTCCCCAACTACAAGAATACCCAAAATCCTGTACACGTCCTCTAGCGACACTGTGATCTCTCCTGTCGGCAAATGGAAGGTGTTATACTCACTGTGCCACCTCTCGGCTAATGCAGTCAATGGTGCCATGTTGACTCGATACTGCGGGATACTCAACAGAGCTCTCAAACCACACCGATCTATAACTCCTAAATCCTCATGTGACAGTCGAGGAATCATCTCCCACGTATGGGGAAATCTCTCTCTAATGTGGAGGAGGTTAAATTCCTCCTTTAAAACATCATCAACAATCATGCAAATCAATCAGTAAGGGATACATCAATCAATCAGTACATCATCAAACAAGTTCAAATGAAATCAAATCAACACCTATTTGCTTTACATATCGCATGGAAGCAAATTTATCAATCATTTTTACTACTTGTTTTTCATATCGCATGGAAACAAATTTAACAGTCAGCATGACGCAATATCTATCTATTTGACTTTCAATCGGGAAAGCAAATCTATCATTACTATTTGTTTTTCATATCGCATGGAAGCAAATTTATAAGACCTATTTGTTCTTCAAGCACGAAGACAAATTTATCAAATCAAGCTACTCTATTCTTGATGTTATTCAAAAGCATAAAATCAGTTGTCTAATCTAGCAACACTCATCAAGCACTTCATCAATGTTTCTTCAAAATTTCTAATTCAGGAAAAATCCCTGGATACGCCAAAACAGGCCATCAATGCGCTAAACCTCGTATGCACAATTCTAAACCATGGATGCACCAAAACAAAGCTGCCATGCGTAACTCCGTCAATACGCGACTCTATCTATTGTATGCGCTAAGATAGACCTTCTATGCGCTATTTCACCTATGCGCTATTCTATCACTCAAATGCGCTATAACAGTCATCCTATGCACCAATTCACCCTATGCGCCAATCTAGCATCCTGCGCGGGCAACATTTCTATATGCGCTATTACAGTTACCCTATGCGCCATTCTACGTTATGCGCGACTATTTTTCATCAATGCTCTACCCTAGATGCGTGACTTTATCTACCCTATGCGCTAAACTATGGCTCGTATGCACGAAATCGGGACGTGAAAAATCAAAAAATTGAAAAAATGCGAAAAATCATCAAAAAAAATTTACGAAGAGGATCAAGTCGACTTACCGGAGGTCCGTACGTAGCTGGTCTCTAATACCGGCGGGCTCGCTCGAATCTGTGGCGCTCATAATGGATCGGCTTCGCGAATATCTCTCTCAGAGCTCTGAAATTTACCAAAGGTTAGTGTTCAAATGACAATGACTTTTCACCTTTTTCACCTTTTAAGGGGGTAAAAGTGTGAAAATATTCAAATTTTTGCTAAGGCAAAGCACTATTTTGAGAGCTAAATCACAAATTCTCCTCCGAAAATCATATCAATTCTTTTATCATGCGATTTATCTCTCGAGGGGGCATATAGCATCAGTAATTTCTAAAAATCTAGGGCAAAATTCTTTGAAGCAATGCGTAAAACACATCACTTCAAAGAGGGCCAAAATGTACACATCTAAAAATGGTCACGGTTAACCAAACCTGTTAATTAATTAAATATGAATTATTTAATTAATATTCTTAAGTCATCTACATATAAATAAATTTAATTATTTATTTATATTGTTCATTTTTCCAATTCTTCTAGTTTAATTAAATAAATAAGTTTATTTAATTAATACTATCTTCCTCTTAATTAATTAAATAGATTTCACAATTTATTTATATTAACTATCACAAGTTTAAGTTCTAAATTTAAATGATATTCTTCATTTCACATTTAATTAAATATTTTCAATATTTAATTAAAAATTCTTCACTCTTCTCACATAATTAAATATTTTTAATATTTAATTAAAAGCTTTTCATTTCCCACACATAATTAAATATTATCTATTTTAATTATGGACACATCTTCCATTTGTCTCTTAATCTTCCATCCATCTCTTAAAATTTCATCTTCTTTTCAAATTCTCGATCTCTCACCGTTCATCTTAACAGGTTTGAACTCAACCGTTGATCCTGGCCAATTGGATTCTTGCCTTCAAAAATCTATAAATACAACACTCTTGTGAGTTGAAAAGGACCTCGAATTCTAGATTTTCATACGTAGTTATTATAGTCGCATTTCGGTTTTATCAAGCATTTTTAGCATCATAGCATTTTAATTCCATAGCTTAAATCATATAGTCATAAATATGCATTTTTAAATCTCGTTCTCCTAAGTTGTCATTTCAACAAGTTGCTGCTTGCACAACTGAGAGCCAGCATCTTTTATCAAATCCTTGGAGATAGAGAATGATGGGACGAATTTGAAGAAGTTGTTGTCATTAGAGTTTGCATTTATGCTTTCTAGATTAGTTTTCTTTATATCTAATGTCTCCTCGGTGTGTTAGTTTATTGTTTAATTAATCACGCATTTTCTACACACCCACTGATATTTGTTTAGATCCAATTTTTGTTTATAGTAGTTTGTCCTAAAATTTCCAAGTTTTACTGTGCATTCTAAGTTTGGCCCTAATTCATTTTAATTTAGTGCATTACCCCTCAAAAAAAGGATAATAATATATTTTCTTTTCAAAATTATGGTTTTGATATAACAAAATATGGCTTATCTGAAAAAATTGTCAAAAGGGATAACGTCAACCTTCGACCAACCAATAGTTTTTCTACCTATGAGAACATCATGATGCAAATAGTAAAATCACCGATAAATTTATTAACATCACTTTACCTAATCTTCATTCTTCAAGTAATAATGAAAATTTCATGTTGTCCCTCTCCCAATATCTCTCCTACTTAGGATATCTTGGCATGAGAGGATGCAATCATTAGTACTCATGTTTGTCCCTCTCCCAATATATCCCCTACTTGTGAGGATATCTTGGTGGAAGAGGATGCAATCATTGATATTTTACCTAATCATGAAACAAATTTTTGTCTCGCCCTTAATATCTCTCCTACTTGAGAGGATATTGTGGTGCAAGAGAATGTAATCATTGATATGTTTTCTCCTTCAAATGATAGTAAGGTGGCTTGCATAAAAGAAGATTTGAAGTTGATATTAGATCCCCCATTGATAGAATATTGTAAACAAGTAGTTAAATCAATTGAGATAGTAAAACCACAAGTGATTATTGGAGGCCACTTTGCATCGAGAACGACTCTAAAGATAATGAAAGTTGGTTACTACTATCCTGATTTGTTTAAGGATGCCCACACCTGGGTTAGAAAGTGCAACAAATGTGCAATGTTCACCGGAAAATAGAAGCTTGCAGCCATGCCACTTCATTTGATTCAAGTAGAGCAGTCTTTCGGTAAGTGGGGATTGGATTTCATAGGTCCAATTAATCCACCTTCAAGTGTTGGGCATAAGTGGATCTTGACTACTACAGACTACTTCATGAAGTGGCCTGAATCAATTGCATTAAAAGATGCAAATGAAACATTTGTTCTCAATTTTTATCAAGATTTGGTACACCAGATTCAATAATCTTTGATAATTCTTTGGTGCTCATAGGATTAAGAGTTTCACACTGGTTGGTTAAGAACAACATTTATCTAAACACCAGTTCCAACTATTACCCACAGGGTAATGGACAGGAATAATCACCAAACAAAAACTTGATAAAGATCATTAATAAAAAAATTCAGGACAATCAGAGGACTTGGAACGAGATGTTGAAGCTAGCCCTTTGGGCTGATAGGGTTACACCAAAGAGGGCAACTGGTAATTCACCTTATGTTTTAGCATATGGAAAAGAGGCTAAGGTACCTCTTTCAATTGAGTTTCCTACTCTAAGTTTGATCAAGGAATTGGACCTGATTGAAGAGGAGCCTATGTAGATCAGGATAGCACAATTAATGGAGTTGGAAGAAACCAAGAAGGAATCCTTAAGAAATTTAGAAATCCATCAAGCCCAAATGAAGAGAACATTTGACAAGAAAGCTACTTCAAGGCTTTTCAAAGAAGGAGATTTGGTTTTTAAGTGGGATGAGATCAAGAGCTGGCCTGGTAAACACATGGAGTTTGATGTCATGTGGGATGGCTCGTATGTTATCACCGAATGAAAACAACATAATGCATTCTAGCTCTCAAGGCTGGATGGAGAGGTGTTGCCAATCCCTGTCAACGAGATTCACCTCAAACAATGCTATTAAGCATCAAAGTTTGCAACTATACATAGTAGTGTAGTTTCAATTTCAGTTTTGCTTTCAATAAGTGCCCCATGGCATGTTTCATTTCAATATTGTTTTGATTTTCATAAAGTGCAGTTGTTGCACGAGTTTTCCTAACACTGTCTTAAACAGAGTTTCGGTAGTTTCTTTCAATTTGTGTGGTTTGTAGTTGACTTACAAGTTTATCTGATTCAAAGAAGGACAAAAATGGAATCCATGCCCAATGGATATACAAGCCAACTGGTCTATGGTGTTTAGCAGGCAAACACTCTGCAAAGGTCACCAAATTGTTACCTATTTTTAGCTACAACTCAAAACAAGTAGAGCTCAATTGCGTTCAACACAGGAAGGTACAAAATTTTTGCTTAAGTATTGATTATTTTTCAGAATTCGATTACTTGTGAATTTCAAGTGTTATTATGCAAATGTTTGTAACAAAGGAACTCATAAGTTTGCATAGTAATGTTGGTTTTATTCATATTGTAAAAACTGAAGTCCCACACAAGCCATGGGAATAGCTTGATTTGATTTTTTATAATCAAATAATGAATACAAGAAAGAAGTGTGCACAACACAACTGAAGATAATATAGGTATAAGGAAGAAGGTGATTCGTCATTGCCTGGAATGATGAATCGTTGTCACATTCAAATTCTTCAATTATTGTGTCTCCAAGTTGTAGCAGCTTCGAACTCCGATGCATCTGCAAGATTGTAAAAAGGTGGTGTTAGAGCAATGATGAATCACGTCCTACCTCATGCCTACATTACCAACAAAGATGTAATACACATTCAATTAGGCATGCATCAGATGATCAAAAACAAGTGAAAGGAACATGATCCGAAGGCACAAAGTTCAATGGAAGCTTTCAGCTTCAATTATTTTTCTAACATGTTTGTTCACTGTGCAGGAACAAGTTCATTATATTCATGATCAATTTTCATCAGATATGTGGAGAAAAATGGGCTCCCACAAGGGTTGAGCCTAGCATATCAAAAAGGACCTCTCTCATTCAACATTCATACATGAGAGCATCATATCAAGAACAATCATGAATAGGACTGTTGTCACAAAAGGATACATGACAGATTGGAACAAATGATTTAAAGTTGTCCCAAGTCATGAAGATTCATAAAGGCATAAGACTTATTCTTACATACCATTCTCACACATGAATAAATTAAAAGGTTACTATCGATATTCAAGGAATGTATCAAGACTGGTATGGAGCAGCAATTATGAGACTCAAAGATCTATCTAGTATTGCAATACGAAGATATGTTTGATATTTTACAATAAAGAAGTGGTCACTGTCCTACAATACATAGTAGTTCTTGGTGCAGACCTAACAACTCAAAGTAGTCTCAAATTTGTCAAGGCAGTTGACTCTTCAATGAGCAGGAGAAATATCAGAGTTAAAAGAAGCATCACCAATAAATATGCTGACACTTTACAAAGATAAGTACATTTTCAGAATGTACGATTTACAAAATACAGTGGAACTATGATATCATGAAACAATGACAGTCCAATTTTCCCATTTTACAATAAAATAGTAATGAGGATCAAAGTGGAGCTATTTTCACAATGGAACAGACATAACTCATGCAAGATGCAAAGGTCCTAGATACAACCAAATATCCATCATTTTTCCACTATGCAAATGTGCAAAAGAATATCATAAAGACATTATCAAGTAGAGGAAGGTAGTATCCTTCAAAACACAACATAGTAATATAATTTCAGCATATGGCATGATACAAAGGAAATGTTTGTTTTTCTTTCACAGTTACAATAAAGAGACAACAAAAGGTGTATAAAAGGTGCATCAATAATACATGTACAGGTCGAGTATGGACTATGCAAAGAATTTAATACAAAATCATAGATAAGTTAAGCAAACAATGCCAGTATCAAAGGGCATTCAACATCATGGAAGATTTGTATTCTTTTAAATACAAAA
Organism: Sequoiadendron giganteum; assembly: GCA_007115665.2. Taxonomy (NCBI): domain Eukaryota; kingdom Viridiplantae; phylum Streptophyta; class Pinopsida; order Cupressales; family Cupressaceae; genus Sequoiadendron; species Sequoiadendron giganteum. Next base: position 452,674,113 of record CM021103.1, on the reverse strand, counting down.
CAAGGCACGGGTTTTATTTGAGACCCCAATAATGCTCTGAAAAGGTAGAGCATGATTCATTGATGCAAGTTTTTTTTTAGTGCAACACCTCAGGGATTGATGTTTTCATCTGATAACCCTATAGCCACTTTCTTGAAGACGTCAAAAGGAGTATTCCATATAAAGAGATACTGGGTAGATTTCTAATATAAATAGATTATTAACATTGCCATATCACATTCATGCTAAGATGTTGATAATACAGTCAAAACCTGCATGCAGGAAAGGGCAAAGTTCTTGGAGAAATGGTAGCAATCCTATGATGACATATGTTGTTCATATGTTGCCTCCTTCTAGAACATGAGCGAATACTACCACTTGGAGGATAAAGGAATCAACTTGATACTGGACAAAATGAGAAGCAAGCAGAGGAGAGATTTTCACATTCTATTTTACAAACTCAACAATGCAATGCTCGAATGATGATACTTACCAAGGTTGTTGTCCAGGAAATATTTTCCAAAAAACCCGCATACATATTTTTGCATGAGCTCGAAGCCAGGGCATCCATGGCGACATCAAATGGAGGAAAAACATTAACAAAGGAAGCAGAAAGAGAAATATATCAGAAAACATAATAGGTCATGACTGTAGAAGCCAAAGAGTGTTTCAGAACAAAGAGGAAAATGCCCATATTTCTATTTGAGAAAAACTTACCTTACATCCTCTTGAAGGAATCTTCAAAAGACCTCTCAGAACAACATAAGAAATGGTGGGGTATCGACATGCAGACCCTAAAAAACCCTACTCCATTGGTGGTGCATAATTCTTCTAGAATGTGCTTTGCAAGAATGTGAAATGATTAAAGAATGTTAGGGTTCAATGAATTTTGACTTAATGCCCTAATCAAACCTTGCATTTTTTTCTTGTGGTTTCAAACAAATCATTTCACTCAAATGATGCCTGCGGTCATGACTTAAAAATTAAGAAACCTAATAATGTGCATGGAGCCCATGAGGTATTAGTGAGGTGGTTGATAATATGCATGGAGGAGCTAGGTCTTGACTCTAAGTCAATTGACCTCATAATATGATAAATCATGGTTTTTGAATTTCCATTCACTTATTCTTCTTTTTATTGCATGATGTTAAGTATAGGATTGAGGGTTAGGTTTTTTTTATTAATCTCCAATAATATGTATTGCATGATATTTTTGTAAATTCAATTAATTAAATGATAATCTATAAATTATTTAATTAATTAGACTATTTCAAATGCAAACATAAAACATGAAGTTAACCCTCAATCATGCATGGGCGAATTATGCATTGTGATGGAGTTTTCATGAGTTCCAATCCAGTTTTTAAGAGTTTTCAGTTCATTTTGAGTGCCCCATGAGTCAACTATGAGTTGACCTTCAGTTTGAGCTTCAATTCACTCATTTTCGCATGATTTTGAGCTATTCTTTTAAGGGTTTTTGCTTTTGCTCGGATTTCACTTTGGAGTTATTGATTTGGCACTCAGAGTTGACTTTCAGTTTCACCTACATGCCTTTGAGAGGATTTTTGTATATAGGGAATGACAATCATTTTTTCACTAACTCTTGATCATTTTCCTTTTGAATTTTTGCAAAGGAGGACGATTTTGTAATTCAGCATTCATAGTTTATTTTATTTTAGCAGGTTTTTACAGTAATATTATTGTCCATTGCAGTATTTCCTTTCATCTTTTCAATATTATCAGGTTTTTCCTTCAAGATTTCAGGCATCATTCTTATGTTTGATTTTGAATGAATTTTATTGTGTTTCAACATTGAAACCTTTATCTTTTTGTCTCAATCATAAGTGTGTGTACGCATTTAAGTTTAATTCACATGTTATACATTGAGCACATGATTTAGGACTATCTTCTTAATTGAGAAAACACTATCCTTTTCCTTTGAAAGAATATAGTTTTATCAGAGCCTCTGTATGAAACATTTATGTGAGTTTGAACTATTCAGATTTTGTTGTGCGATTAGAGGTATTGAGAGTTTATTGTGAATCAAGTTGCAATTTTATTAGGATTTAGGTGCATCACCGCAATTTAATTTTCAGTTTAGCATAAATTTTAGCATCTTCTTCCCTTTTCCCGAATAGTTTAATTTATAACCAGAAGATCAAATAGGAAGTTGACCTAGAATTCAGAGGTTTAATTTCATAATAGGATACCCACAACCTAAAATTAGTCCAATATTACACGAGATTGCAGAGATTTTTAGCATTGCATACGGGTGCAAATCCCTATGATAAAAAATTTTGGCACACCTGGTGGGACTCCTAAGTTCACTTTAGAGAAATAATTCAAAGTTTCAAGTTGTTGTTTATAGCAGTGTTCAGTCTTTTAGAGGTTTATAATATATATTGGCAACTCCGTAAAAAATTGGTTTTATGCAGATCTGTTCGAGCAACACATGATTAAAGTTCAGACAAGGCAAAGTGTTGATCCATTCAAATACTTGCAACTATCATCACCCAAGAGGAGAGGCAGAACAACAAGAAGGAGGTTGAGAAGATCAAGATCAAAGTCAACACCAAGGTCTCACTCTACGCCACCTAGTCTCAGGCCTTCAAGTTTTGTACCTATTTTTCCAGTTACACGTATAGTACCAATTTTACAAGTACCACCTCTTAGAGCAACTTTGATGGCCAGAGCGCACACATTTATACTATTTAATGGGGGCAGCCCATTGAATTTAACTTAGCATGATGATATGCCAGTTGTTGCACTCAAAATTCTACCTATTTTTACTGGTGAGGAGCAGACTAAACCAATTGAACATATCAGAGACGCAGCTTCACTATGTGGAGTTCATCATGTGACTCAAGAGAATGTGGCGTTGCGGCTATTAGCAACTTCATTCAAAGGAAAAGCACTTCAATGGTTCTGAGGCTTACCAGTGAATTCTGTTGCAACATGGGATGATATGGGAGATAAGTTAAGCAAGCAGTTTTCAAACAAATCAGATAATCTTTCTTTGGTGGAGCAAATGACAAAAATCAAAAGAGCCCCGCAAGAGCAATTGGTTGACTTTAATTTTAGATTTCAAAGGACTTGGGACATAATCTCGGCCATGGTAAGACCTTCGGCTGATCATGCATTTTTATACTACCTTAGAGCAATAAATAGTGATATTGCACTTTTGATTCAATCTATGGGTGGACTAACCCTGCCAACAGCCTATGATATAGCTATTAGAGCTTAAAACAATTTGATACAGGCTAGTAAAATTACACCAAGGCCTCCCATGCCATTTTCCCCAAATATTCAACCATTAATATCGATACAAGTACCTCTAATAACCCCATTACCCGTTGTCCCAGCTTTTGGTTTCCAAATAGTTACTCAAAACAACGTTGTTCTAGATATTTTTGAGTTGCAGGAACTTAGAGGTACCTAACAGTACATGGCTAAATTGTTGAAAACTTTTAGTAATGACTTATTAAGCCTTGAAAACTAGCAAGGCCAAAATTTTAGACCCTATCAACCACCTTTTCAGCCAAATAGACTGCCTTATCAGGCCGACTACCAAGGACAACGGAGAAATTTCAATCCTAGGCCTAATCAACCTTTCAATCAGAATGTTGTCAGCTCTTCTAAAGATCTTGTACCTATTCAGAATAATTTGGTGCAAGATTACGTATGGTATTATCCCTATAATCAGCCTCATAACCAGGCTACTTGTATGAACAGGGTGGTTAATCAGGCCCTTATGGTGCAAAGCAGTTATGCTACTTCTGAGAAGACGGTTAAGGAGGCTAGTGATCAACAAGATGATCAAACGTGGAAAATATGATCTTGGCATTGCAATGATGAATTGGAAAGGTAAAAAAAATTGTGGAGTTAATCATGCACAAGGGCAGAATTAGTCAGAAACCTCAATTACAACCAATATGAGGTCAAAAAAGAGAGTTGTTGACCTGAGACAACAAGATGATAATAACAAACATCAGCTAGGAAAAGATGAACAACAAGTTGTTCCATAGAAAAATTAGACTTTTGCAACTCAAAAAGAGCAGCCACAACCCTCTTCTTCGCACAATGTTCAAATTTTACCAAGAGGACAACCTAAACCTGCTAAAGAGCAACAGAAACAAGCAAAACCTACTCAGGAACAACCGAGAACTTAGCCAATTCAAGTGCAGAAGGAGGTTGTTGTTCCTAAAATGTAGCAAAAGGTTAGTGGTTCTTCTTTCAATATTGTAGATCACATGAAAAAGGATATGGTTAGCATCACCATGTTGGATGCATTACACCTTCCTAGGCAGAAAGAAAGCCTGCAAGAGGCTCTAGCTAAGATATCCATTTTTGATGAGTCTATTAAAAACCAGCCAAGAGTTCTTGCAAATAGTTTAGACCACAAGAAGGAGCAACCAAATCAAGAGTTAAAACCACCCCCTTTCTATGTCAGTCTGATTATTGGTGATAGTATAGTGCATAATTGCATGATAGATTCAGGAGAAAGCAACTCAATTATGCCTAAACAACTAGTAGATAAGTTAGGACTTGAATATGAACCATTGTCAAAAGGGGTAGTTCAATTAGATGGAACAATGATTAAGTCTGTAGGAGTTATTAAGAGTCTACCTCTCAGTCTACATGCTTGTTCAAACTTTTCACTTCCACAAGACATCTATATTATTGATCTCCCACCTTATTTTGTCATTTGCCTATCTAGAGATTTTATTCCAAAATTAGGTGGTTATCTATCATCAGACTGGTTGCACATGTTCTTCAGAACCAGATATGGTACTAGAGTCACAATTAAGTCAGAACCACAGGCTAAAGACCATATTGAGCCTTATGTTGCAAATCCCATTAACGCAAACTTAGTTTTCCATGACCAGGAGGATCAAACCATGACCCTCGACCCCATTGTACCTATAGAGGGCATACCCGACATAAATTTAGATGAGTGGGAAACCAAGAATCACAAGGTTGATCCTTTTAGTCTCATGAATGAAATAGGTTTGGCTTTTTACATGATTCAAGAGCCCTGTTGTTTAGTTTTTGTACACACTCCCCACTGAAAGTAGGGACCCTCATTTTCGCTTTTGGTGTCTTGGCCTTTCTATTTTGGAGTTTTTCTTTCTTGGGCATGTTCTTTGATGTTCATCTTGACTATTGGAATATTCCATTTATGATTTATATTGAAAACCTTAAGTTCTGGGCTCATTTCGGGTTTTTTACTGTTTTCGAGAAAATCCACCTTGGGCGGACTTTCTCGGCTTCCTTTCGGAGCTTGGTAACAACTGCTTTTTGTTGGAGTCTAGGTATTTTGGTCATCCACGAAAATCCGTCATGTCCGGATTTGTTCGAAGTTCGTTGCTCTGTTGGATTCTCGGATTTGGTTTAGGTTGTCTTGTCGAACGCATTAATGGGTGGTTGCATGACTTCTTAGGCGGTGTTATATTGGTTTATGGGAAATGATTTTCCATTTGAGTTTTATTGTTTGCTTTCCATTTTAGTCTGGAGTGCTTGAACCTGAGGTGTGTTCATGGATTGTGCATTTGGGAGTGAATATGAGTGTTGCGTTTGGATTTCTTGGGCACCATCTACATTTTGCTCGTGCTTTGGAGTTTCTTGTTGGTTTATTGATTTTGATTCCTCTAATCTCATGGTATGTGAATTCTCTCTCTCTCTTTTGATGGATTGCTTTGTTGTATGCATTTTCATGTTATTCATTGCTACGCCCTTGTTTATTGAGTGCATGCTTCCTAGGCATTTTGGGGGTTCATGTCTTGCCAGTTGGCATTTTGCATTTCTAAGTTAGGGAATTTCCCATTTTGTTTGGGAGCCATTCCTGGGTGTTTGTTTGAGCTTTCCTTTCTCGGGTAGCTTGCTTGTATTTGCCACAAATTTTCTATCTCTATGGGCAAGCAAGTTGTGCCTGAGCTATTATGTGCAATCATAGCGGAAGTTTCAGGGTTCTCGACCTAGGGCATAGCCAATCCCTCTCAGTTTAATGAGAGGTGAGTTTTGAATTCAAGGTTGATCCATTGGAGGCTAGGTCAAGACGTTGTCGAGCTCCAGGTTCTTAAATTCGTGATGATTCGATCTATTTGGGTGAGGACGAGAGAAACGTAGGTGTTTGAGTTTTCAGTGTCTTCGAGAAATTCCTCATCTTTCAGAATTCCCCCGAGTTTTCCCGTTTCCTCTTTGTTCTTTGCAATGCGCTTTAATCTGGGTTTTTACCTGTCTCACAGATTTCCGCTACCTCCGGATTTCCTCGGGGTCCATTGCTTGGTCATTTTTTCCTGAAGTCGAGCGTTAGTTGTAAAATTGTATTGATTCGGCCGAAATCCGCACCCTTGGTATTTTCCCGAATGTTCTGCACTTCCTTCAATTTCCCGGATTGTTGAAATTGTTGTCATTCTCAGAGATTTCCGTCCAAGGAGGATTTTTCTGAGGTTTTGTGGGAATGAAAAATATGATGGTTATATGAAGATTTGCTTGGTGATTGTGCATTTTAAATGATCAAATAAACTTATGCTAAGTTGTATCAAATCATTCCTGAGTTAAATTGATTGATTAAAATGATTATATGGATGTTTGTATACCTGTTTCGCTAGATTCCGCCTGGTTCGGATTTCCCCGAAATTCCTCTCCAGTTTGGATTCTACAAGGGAGGCTAAATCCTGAACTTTGAGATGGCTGATTTAATATGGATTTTAGACACTTTGTTTATCTTGGGTCTTATTTTGTTGTCTTTACTTGTTTGCAGGCAAGATCATGTAAACTTGTTGCTAGGCAAGGCAAGGGAAAGACAATGGATCTAAGTGTTGAAGGTTTTGCTATCTTTGAGGCAGAGAGAGTGAAGATTGATATAAAGAGTAGGATTTATGAGAGCAAGCTGACTTCCATCTGGTCATGGATTAATGATACCAATGTGGGTTGTGGGACTACAAAGATTTTAAGGTAGGAATGGTAGCACAAAACCTCCCTTTATTGGCCATAAGGACACTGGAGTCTGGGTTAGTACATGTCGTTGGATTTCCCTCTACGATGCAGTGTTATGAGTTGGTGCTTGAGTGTGCTAGTCATTATGACTGGGGTACACAAAGAATAATTGGTCCCCAAGGAAGGATTGCGGCGAACTTCGACCCTGTGTCCATTGCTCGAACCTTTGATATGCTTGATTGGTCACATGTTATGGCTTTTGATATGGATTCAATCAAAAAGTATTATGAGGAGAATGTTGTTAAATCTCACCAGGTTATCAACTCTTGGTTGGAGAAGCCCAAGTCTCATTTCTCTAAGTTACGCAAGCAGCTAGTCAGGCTCAAATTCAGAAGAGAGTACTATGATGCTATCACACTCCTCAGTAGGTTGGTAGGATTGAATAATACAGGGGTATTTGAGAGTTGGATGTTTAATGTTATTGCTCGAATGGAGCAAGGTATGTATTACCACTGGGTAAGTGCTATAAGTGCAGTAATTCATGAGTAAATGTGCAATGTCCTGCAAACAAGGACCTTCACCATGACTTCTTATTTGGTGTATGCACTTGCAAGGTTTCACCCATACAAGGGGCTAAGCACCAGAGGTGTATTTGGGTAGGATGTGATCTATGAAGTATATCCAAAACTACACTTAGGTGGAGGAAGCTATAGGAGGGTGAATGATGCATTCACCATGTACATCACCAGGTTGTTGCAGGGTTTTGAACATGATAGAATTTTGGACAAAATGTTTGGTGTCTGGTTCATTCAGTTCCCTACCTTCTCTTACATAAGAATTGATGGTTGTCAAAGGGATCCCTATAGACTTCCAAGGTACCCAACAGACCATGTCATATTTCTGAAGGTCACAAGGAAAATATGTGACTTTGATGTGATTGTTAAAGGGGAGAAACATAAGACAGGGTTTGGCAATGACTTCCCATTGAAGATAGGCACTAATGAGGTATGCCCTTCCATCCAGTCAGCCTATGCTTCTGAAGTAGAGATGAGCACTCTTGGTCTCTCCTTCCATGCCAAAAGGGCCAGGTTTGATATCACTGGTGAGGCACAGAGGAAGGCTAGAAAATATTATAGCCACAAGGACAACATAGAAGATTATTGGGCTAACCTTGGTGATGAGTTTGAAGTTAGAAAGAATAAATTCTCCAGGCTGCCAGTGGACTTAGTGCGGCTATATAACATAAAGGAAATTCCTGATCAAGTTGAAGAAGATGGGAATCTAATTCAGGGCCACATCTTTGAGGCTATGAAGGATAGGTCGGTTGGAGAGATTGATTGGCTAGAAGAGGAAAAGACAGAGTTGGAGAAAATTAAGACTCTAGTGATCAAATACACCAAGTTGTGGCTTAAGCATAAAATGTTAGAGTTGGAGAATGAAGGTGTGCAATGCACCTATGATTTGATGGGAGACTTGGAGTCTCATTCTGCTTTTGAGGAATCACATGAGTAGGATCCCAAGGGTAAGGCCAAGGTGGGCTTTCCTTTCAAGATCAAGGTTAGGGATGTTCAAATTGAAGAGGTAGTAGAAGCAGGGAAACAAAGAAAGCTCATTGCCAAGAAGAGAAGGCATGTTTCAAGGAGAAAAGGGGCTGAGAAAGATGAAGAAGAAAAGGAAGAAGTGGATGTCACTACTCCTTTGTCCAAGAGAAGAAGACTTGTAAAATTGTCACAAAAGGAAAAGGAAACTTCCAGCACTGATAAGGAGGTTGAGCCACTTATGGTAGAGGTAGGAATTTCAGGGGAGAAAATGCAAGTATACATGAGGAGGTCAAGGACTCCTTCCCCAAAAGATTTTGCAAAAAAGGAGGTGTTCCTATGATTGCTCCTATCACTAAACAAGAGGACATTCCCCTTCCTCAAGAGACTAGCAGTGTGCCAAAAGAACCAAAGAAGGATGAAGATCCTAAGGACTTGGGAGAAGAAGAATTCCAGGAAGGAGATCTCCACAATGTAGAGGCAAAGATTGATAAGGTAATACAGTCTCCTTTGGTAGCTTGTGCTGATTCACCTATAGAGGATCATGAGGGAAAATCTCCTCAAAAGGAGGAGATACCGACCAGTATTCCCTCACCAGCACAGGACAAAGTAGAGGAGCAATGCCAGGATAAGGAGGATTTAGCTAGGGGGATCCCTAATGAGCCAAACATTGAGAAATATGCACCCAGTGTTCAACAGGAACATGATAGACAAGTTAGGGTGCAGGCAAAGTCCACTGTTCCAGGTTTGTTGGATAGGGAACTGAAGAGAAAATTGGTTATAGTGGAGGATAATCCTCTCAATTGGGATGACCTAATGGCTAACATTGGGAAAGCAAAGACAAAGAAGAAAGCTAGGGTCATTTCAAGAATTGAAAGAGATGGATCAAATAACAAGGTGGCCCATATTGCTACCCCTGCACCTGATAAAGATAGAGATGGGGTGACTGCAAAGGATTATCATGTGCAAACCATCAATTTGGGGCATGCCTCCATGGAACAAGACATTGAGGAGAATGAAGGCTCTAGTGTTGTAATCCTTGGCCGATTGAGCAAGGAGGTGCAGACTAAACATGATTTGGAGAAGGAAAATGAGAAACTAAGGAGGTACTTGCAGGAGTTGATGAAACCCTTGCATTCCATTGGTTCTTACTCCTCTGCTGCAGGTTTCTTGCCTCAAGAGATAATTTTAGTGCTTGAAAAGATGAAGGGCACTACACATGCTATAGTTGGTTGGTTGCAGGGAGTGCAGACCAAGGGAGATGTTGCCATTAAGGACATATTATCAACTACAAATGATGCAATGAGGTCAATTGATTGGCTAAAGACTGTGCTAGTCCAGGAAAAGGACATAGATCTCCTACTGCAAAAAACAAAGACAATTATGGAGCACAATGAAGACCAACTGGTAAAGAGTGGAATTATTCCTTTCTCAAGGGTTGCAGAGCCTTGGGAATGGTTTGATATTTTGCAAATGAGGCAAAGGGCCTTGAAGAAGATACACATTAGGGGAAGTAAATCGAGGACATTTTGACAAGTATTTATGATAAGTGTATCTCCTTCTTTGAAATCATGACAGGGAGAAAGAAATTCGCTCCAAAGCATCTCAGTTTGGAACAGTTAAGGAAATGGTGGAGGGATGTCTACTCTCCAATTAATGAAGGTCCAGTTACTGAACATCAGCTAGATGATGTTGCAACCTATATTGCAGTCATTGACAGGTATCTAACAAATAGGGTTGATTGGGATGGTGCAGTAAAGCAAGCAAGAGAGGACATCAAGTCTCTTGAGAGGAAGATTAGGGTTTTTCCTGTGCCACCTATTGCCGAATTGGACAGGCTATTATTATCAGTGAATGGTGAAGTGGAGCATGCCAAAGACAAGGATGGGAAGAAGTTATATAGGGCTACATTGAATTTTGTGCTTCCCATTATTCACATGCATTGGATCGAATTTTTGAGACCTGAGGCCGACTTGGATGAAATTGGTGCAAATTGCACATTTCATGTTGTTTTTGAATATCTTTTAGGGCCGACCTATTGTGTGCCATTTATTATTGTAAACCCTATTTAGGCCGACCTATCTTGGGGGGTTCTTTATAAATTGAGCATGATGCTTCATTTGTAATATGATAGAGTAGCATAGAAGAATAGAATAGTGGAAAGTTAGAAGATTTCACATTTGAGTGAATTGTAATTAGGGTTTATCTTCAAGCAAGTGTTGTAACAAAAGACTGGAATTGGTTCCATTTTGGGTGATTTAATATAAGAAAGGATATTGTGACGTGGTATCTTTCTTGTGTTGAGTTTTATCTGGCATGGTTCTTGTTATTCTATCTTTAAAATTGCTTAAGTTTATTGTTAGATGGTTTGGTGATGCTTAGGGTTTCATGCTTGAAATGTTTGCAGCGATATCTAGTCCATAATTTTTGCAGTTAGTTGATTGTTAGCTGCTTTAAAGTTTGCCTGGACTTAAAACTGTGCTTAGTTCAATTATGAATGTTTGTTCATTTCAATTGTAATAGGGTTTTCTTGAATGAATATGCATGATTTGAAAATATTTAACACCTTAGAAGATTGCACTATTTCTATAAGATTGCAGATTTATCTGGGTTGGACAAAAAGTAGTTTCTGAGGGATCGGTCCATTTTGAGCATCTTATCTTTTGCATTGTCAATACTAGGGTTAGAATTGGTCTTGGAATTATCTCTGAAACCTTTTATCTTTTGTTATTTATTTATTATCTAGGTTACATTTAGAGTTTGAAGTATCAACATATTGCTAGATCTGATAAATTCGAGTCTAGTGTTTGCTTGTAGTAAGGTCCCTTTGTGATTACCAACATTTTCACATTATCTCTGAGTTGTTTTATTTGCATTGTCAAGACCTGACATTAGAGACCTTGGGGTTATCTCTTTTTCCATAGAGATTTACCTTTCAAGAGAGATAGGATATCATATTTTGTCTGAGTTGTTGTTGTGCAGAAAAGACCATCAACAGATTGGTGCTAGAAGGAGGGCCTTGAATAAGCAAGCTGGAGCATTTCCTAAATGCCATTTCTCTTGAGAGGCTCAAAAGAAGAACCAAATCCACTCCAGGTGAAGAGGAATTTCAAGAATTATGAGCCCTTACTAGGTCAAGAAAGACCAAAGGAGGGGAAGAATCATCATCCGCTCAGTTGCTTCCATCATCTCCATCATCCTCATCCTCATCTGATGTTGAAGGAATTCCTATTCCGCAACCCCAACTAGCCATAAATCAGCCATTACCACCCCCACCTCCACCAATGGCTTTCCTTGCCAATAACCCATCTCCATTGATTTTCAATAATTACAATGTCATGCCCAAGAATCTTGAGCATTTTTGCTCTAAGTTCCACACTCATGATCCCAATAGGACAGCAGAGGAGCATATCCATATTTTCCAGACCTGTCTAAGGGATAGAGGAATTAATCATGAAGATGTTGCATGTAGGCTTTTCCCTTATTCCCTCGAGGAAGAGGCCTTTTATTGGTATGATCAATTATCTGCTGCTTCCATCCATAATTGGGCGGAACTGGAGACTGCATTTCTGCAGAAGTTTAAGATTCTTATTAGTGTTAATGAGCTATACATGCAGTTTACTGGGGTAAAAAGAGAGGTTAATGAACCTATGGGATCATTCAATAATAGGTTCCACTAAGCATACACCAGACTCCAGGCACCTTATGTTGGAAACTAAGACATCGCCCTAGAAGTTTACTTTGAAGCCCTAGATAGCCTTACAACCACCTTCCTTAAGTGGAGGACTAATCCCCCAACTACTTTTCTCACTGCATATGCAGAGGTTGTTAAGGTCAGCACAGATTTGAGGCAACATTTATTAGGACCTCTGCCTTCCTTAGGACCTGTTGCTCACCCTGGACAAGTCCAAGCTCTCAACCAGGCTTTGACTAATCATGCTCCCATAATGAATCCAACACCCTCATTGCCTTTGGTCCCTCATCTAGGTCCTCCAATAAATCAAGCTCAACCTATGACCTCTTATCCTTAGCAAAGGGCTAATCAACCCATCCATCCGCAACAACAAGTTGGTTTCCCTACATATTTTCAGAATTCAGAAGTTTTGAATCAGGCTATTGGTTCTAGAGGATACCCTCCTGGTAATACGAATTCAGCAGCACCTAATGGTCTCGATAAGGAGCGGTTGGATGAGTTATCTAAGTAGGTGAAGAAACTAAATATGGAGGTGACTTATTTGAGAAATCAGAGTAGTCAACTTCAGGTGGCTCAGAAGAACATGCAATCTAATTATAACAGAGAGAACAAGAACTTTGAAAGAGGGCAGTATTTTGACATAAATCAAAATTATGATAGAGGACAAGGCTCTGGTCAAAAATTTGATAGAAATTAACAAGGCGGACAGGGATTCGATAGAAGGCAACCACCTAGGCAGAACAATCCATGGAATAGTGGACCTAATAATGGAGGGTTTCCTACTCCATTGGATCAACCTTGTACTTAGGAGAAGCCTCCAAGTGGTGTATATTTGGCAGCGACAGCTTTGTTTGGATAGTGTAGACTCCATAAGACAAGCCAACATTATGAGTTAGATTGATTTGAGTTTTAGACTGCTGCTTCCATCTTCTAGTATGAAGTTGAGAACAATTCCAGTAGTTAGGATATTATGCCTTTAAATCCCTATGATTCTCCAATATTGGTACTTAATCATGCCCCATTCCCAAAAGGTGAGGAAAATGAACCAGAAGAAGAGTCTAGTGACCTGGATAATGAGGCAGAGCAGGTGTTAAATGAAGATGAAATCTCTCAATTGTTTAGTGAGGAAAATGAGAATGATAATGGTCCCTTGGATGAGGAAGAAGTTGGTGTTGAAGAGGTTCAGATGTTTCAGCAACCAGCAAAGAAATATGATTTGAGGAATAGGCCTAACGGGAGTCCACAGGTTGGAGGTCCTTTCACTACTTCTACCCCTCCTAACAATCCTACTACTCTACCAAATCCACAAGCTAGTAATAATCCACCTTATCCTCATGTGCCAACACAATACTTGTCAAAGGGAAACAATGTTGAAGTTTCAAAGGACAGACAAGCTGGTGGCTACAAGGAAACCTATGCTAATATGAATGTGGAGCAATTGGGAGAGTATGTGACTAAAGAATTCAAGAAAGTAAAGGTAAGTCTTTCCACTTTTGAGTTATTAAGAGTCCCTGCTATTAGAAATGTAGTCTTGGGGTCATTCAGTTCGAACACAGTACCACAGGGAGGAACTACCAATGAGGTTGTTGCCAGATCTTCTAATTCACAGACATCTAGAGGTCAGGTCCCACCTGTAGACAAAGGGAGAGATAAAGATAAGGGTCAAGTTGCACAAGCTGACACCCAGTTGAGTTTGTTTCAAGGAAAGATGGAAACCCCTCCTTTCCTAATTTATGTTTGTATCTTTGGGAAGAATCTGCATAATTGTCTCCTGGATTCAGGGGCATCTACAAATGTTATGCCTTTTGCAGTTTGTAAAGCATTAGGTATTACCCATATAGCCTCTCAAAATAAGGTCACTCAATTAGACAAGACAAAGGTAAGTGTAGTAGGAGAATTGAATATGATCCCCACACAGTTTGCATCAGATCCTAGGGTGCTACAGGTGATCAACATTCAGGTTGCGGATATTCCTAATACCTATGGTTTGATTTTGGGTCGAGATTTCACTAAGGCATTGAATGGATATACATCTACAGACCATTCTCACATGTGGATACCATGGAAAGGAGTTCCAAACCAGATCAAGATTGAAAGAGAGCCCAAAATGATGTAATTACTGAATATCAAAATATTTTGAATGAAGTATTGGAGTTAGAGGTCAGCATGGGGAATTATGTGTTGGTTGCATCAGCCTCAGATAATGAAGAGGTCTTTATGGTACAGGCTCCTTTAAATGAATTCACATCAGAGAGCAATGGTTCTGGAACATTGACTGAACAAATAGAAGAAACAGATAACCAAGAGGACAAGCAACTTAGTTTGTTGGATAAATTTCAGGAATTCATCCAGAGGTGTATGGAGAATCAGATTCAGCTGGGAGGAAGTATGACTTTTGAATAATTATTGCTCCCCAATTGGTGTAGAGTCCATGATGCTCCTTATTCTGAGTTGGAGTGTGAATTATGTTAGACTATTGTAGAGCGGGTATAAAAATGCATTAACCCAATCCCAACTATTAGACTCAATATACAAAAAGAGCTGAATAATGATAAGGGTAAAAGCCCAATGCTTCCTAAAAAGCCCCCTATTTGCAGTAAAATGAAAGATGAATTAAGGCAACCAGAGCCTGATGGTTGTTGGACGTTAAGATTCGATGGGTCCAAATCTAAGCAAGGTGTGGAGCGGGGTTTGAGTTGATCAGTCCTAAAGGTAAGAATTATTTTGCTGCTCATAGACTCCAATTTCAATGTACTAATAATGTTGTTGAATATGAAGCTTTGATTCATGGGTTGTTAATGGAATCAAGGAAGAAAGTTAAGATATTACAGTTTTTTGGAGACTCTGAACTAGTAGTCAAACAGGCAAGGAAACAATATTCATGTTGTGATAGGAGGATGACTAATTATAGGCACAGGGTGTGGGATCTTATTGAGGGATTCGATGCTTTCAACATCTAGTTGATTCTCCAAAGTAGGAATCAAGTTGCAGAGTCTCTGGCACAGGCTACTAGTACATTGCAACCTTTATCAATTTTAGGATTGAAGAAGTTTACAGTTGAACTCACTCCAGTACCTTCAGTACCTGAAAATGTTACTAATTTCCAGGTATTTGAAGATGATAAGCATATTTTGGATTTTATTACAAGTTGTGCTGTGTTTGCTTATCAATTCATTGATGAGATAGAGCCTCAAGAGGTAGAAATGGACTTGGGAGGAATCATTAACCTGAAGACCAACACTATCCCAAGAGGTATGGTGCAGCTTGAACGAATTTTTTATTTGGATAAGATAAGGGATCAGGAACAACAAGCAAAAAAAGAGTCTCTCAGCAGCCAATGTGAAACATATAATAGGGGACACTAGATGACATGAAGAACGTTTTTATTGGTAAGGTATGTACTCCAGAGGAAAGAAAAGGGATTATTGATGCCTTGCACACATATCATGATGTGATAGCCTGGAGTTATGAGGATTTGAAGACATATGGTACTTCAATTATTACACACACCATTCCCTTGAATTCAAATGTCAAACCATTCAGACAGAGGCATAGGCCAATCAATGCTCTGTTAGAACCCATCATTCAGAAGGAAGTGCAGAAGTTGCTTTCAACACGAATTATATTTCCAGTAAGGCATTCAATTTGGGTTGTGAATCTGGTTCTAATAAGAAAAAAGAATGGAGAAATCAAACTGTGTGGACTTTAGGAATCTGAACAAAGCATTAGAAAAAGATAACTATCTAGTTCCTTCACTGGATGAAGTGCTTCATATTGTCAATGGATCTCAGATGATGTCTTTTTTGGATGGGTATTCTAGATACAACCAAGTTATGGTACAATATGAAGACAGGCACAAAACTGCCTTCACTACAAAATAGGGAGCTTTTGCTTACAGGCAGATGCCTTTTGGGTTGATCAATGTTGGAGCTACATTCCAGAGAACTATGGATATTGCTTTTAAAGACATAATTGGTAAGTGCATATTTATTTATATGGATGAATTGACAGTTTTCTCTAAGAAACGAGGTGATCACATAGCAGATTTATGTAAAGTATTCCAAAGGTGCGGAGAGCTTGGCATTTCACTTAATCCAAGGAAGTGCATTTTTTGAGTCATAGAAGGAAAGTTACTAAGACACATTATCTCAGAACAGGGTATTGTTATTGATCCTGAATGAATATAGGCTATCTTGAAGATTTAGCCTCTTGCAAGTAAGAAAGAAATGAATTCATTCTTTGGGAAGATTAACTTTGTTAGAAAATTTATCACTGGATTTGCAGAGATAGTGAAGCCACTGAATGCTATGTTGAAACAAGAGGCAAAATTAAAGTGGAATGCAAAAGCTAAGGAGGCCTTTACAAAAATTAAGAAAGCTATTTCTGAGGCTCCGGTGTTGGTGAGTCCAAATTATGCTAAGCCTTTTTACATATATTCATTCGCTTCTGATCACTCTTGTGTTGGAATGTTAACCCAAAAGTTTGATCAAGGCGATGAGCATCCTATAGCCTTCATGGGTACTCCTTTAAAGGATGTTGAATTGAGATACCACAATGTGGAAAAGCAAGCCTATGCTTTGGTCAGAGCTGTGAAAAAGTTCAAACACTATATTTTGAGGAATAAGGTTTTTGCCATAGTGTCTGACCTTGCAATAAAGATGATGCTAATGTAGAATGAGCTAGGTGAACAAAGATCCAAATGGGTGACTATGTTACAAGAATATGATATAGAGATTCAACCCATGAAATTGGTGAGAGGACAGGACTGACGAAGACAATGGCTGAGACAGGTCCTGATCTCACAACCCAACACTATTATCTTCAGGAGGTATCTCTAGGAGATTGGTATGATGAAATCATTTATTATTTACTGAATTAGCAATGTCCTGATCACCTTAGTGCAGTTCAGAGGTGAGCCTTGCACCTGAAGAGTGGAAGTTTTATGATGAAAGGAGTTATGTATAAGAAAAATCATGAGGGTGTATACTTGAGATGTTTGGGGAAGGAAGAAGCTATCAGAGTGATGATTGAATTCCATGAAAGATATGGCACAGGCCATGCTTCTACATCATCCACTGCAAATCAGATCTTGAGGGTAGGCTACTATTGGCCTACTTTGTTTAAAGATGTGCATCACCACGTGAGGACTTGTCATGTATGTCAAACTATAGCAAGTAAGGAAAAACATGCAGCCCTTCCACTTCAGCCAATCATAGAGGTAAAACCATTCGCCTAGTGGGGATTGGACTTCATAGGTCCAATTAATTCCCCATCTTTTGCGAGCCACAAGTATATTCTCACCATAACTAATTATTTTACTAGATGGACTGAAGCTCTTTCCTGTAAACAATGTACTTCAGATGTGGTAACCAATTTCCTTGAGTCAGGTATTATTAATCGTTTTGGTTGTCCACTATCTTTAGTTTGTGATAATGGTCTTGCATTTGCATCACTAAAACTTTCTAATTGGGCTTTTGATCATGGAATTGTCATTAAATTTGCATCCAATTACTACCCTCAAGGTAATGGTTTAGCTGAGTCTTCCAATAAGAATCTCTTAACAGTCATCCGTAATTTTCTAGAACAAAATCCTAAGGATTGGCACACTCAGCTTTGATTTGCTCTCTAGGCAGACCGTACTAGACATAAGGCATCTATATGAACCTCTCCTTATCACCTAGTGTATGGTTTGGAACCTGTGTTTCCCATCCAATTAAAGATCCCTACCCTATAGTTCATTAATGAATACTATAATGAGGAGGATAAATGTGAAGCCCATCTAGCTGAGTTGTTACACCTTGAAGAGAAAAGAGATGAAGCCCTAGAAAACTTTGCTAAACATCAAGGCGTAGTGAAAAGATGGTTTGATAGGAGAGCTAAGGTGAAATCCTTTAGAATCTCTAACTTAGTTCTCAACTGGGACAAGGCCCATGACTGTAAGGGAGAACATGGTAAATTTGATATACTCTGGTTTGGCCCTTACCAGATTTCAAAAATTCTAGGAGATAATGCTTTTCGCTTGAAAACCCTCACTGGTGAGGATATCCCGCTGCCTGTCAATGGGCAGTGTTTGAAGCATTAATTCCAATCTTGAGTTGTTTGTAACTCATCCTTGTACATAGTTAGAGTAGGTTTTATTTATGCTTGTTTTCTTTGGTTAGTGTAGATTTTTTTTGGTTCGTTTTGCTTTCCATTTTTCATTTTGGTTTTTGCTTTTGGTTTCTTGCTTTCTTGGGGTTGTTGCATCTGTATAACGAACTATTCGCTTGGGATTGCTCTGGAAGTTTCTCTCACAAACTCTAATCAATTTTTCAGAATCGAGTGGTGGAATTCCTTTATCTGATGTCCCTTGTACTTAGAATTAGAGTCACTTGTTTTGGACAAACTTTGGAATATATTTGGATCTCGCACTTTCACATTAAAAAAAAAAATTCTGGAATTGCATGCGGTTCCTGTGTAATTTGGCCTGGTGAAAAATCTTATATTCTACTTCAGTGCCACTCTGTTCCTCATCCCTGAGTGTAAGTTCCACCACTTACGAGGTGAAAGAAGGGTTTATAAAAAATTTAAAAGAGAAAAGACAAAAAAGAGAAATATTGAAAATCAAAATAACCTTCACCTTATCAGGGATATCTTAGTATCTCTACCGGGGCTATAGACACCTGGCTAGCAGTAGAGTTATGCTTAGGAGGGTCACAATGATAACCTCATCGGGGTTATGGATGTCTGATTGGCAGCGAGGCTCTATCTAGGTTGCTTTTGGAGTTAGAAATTTTATGTAGCCCAATCAGATTTTCTCTAGTTCCCGTTGCACCTAAGGAATAGGAAATGAATGCAAATACACACTCTTGGACCCCGATATAGGAAAAGGTCTTCTTGCTTGTGGTTTCTGAAACTTTGTTCGTAGGTGTCCTGATGTAAGGACTATGAAACCAATGATTCTAGGTTCTTGATTCTAGTTTGTTCTTGAAATTCTCTGGAGCACTCCCCAGCGGAATCGCCATTTGTTGTGCAGTTTTTGCACACATGCCCCACTAAAAATAGGGATCCTCATTTTCACTTTTGGTGTCTTGGCCTTTCTATTTTGGAGTTTTTCTTGCTTGGGAATGTGCTTTGATGTTCATATTTCCTATTGGAATAGTCCATTTATGATTTATATTGAAAACCTTAAGTTCTGGGCTCATTCCAGGTTTTTTACTGTTTTCGAGAAAATACACCCTGGGCGGACTTTCTCGGTTTCCTTTCACAGACTGGTAACAACTGCTTTTTGTTGGAGTCTAGGTATTTTGGTCATCCACAAAAATCCTTCATGTCCAGATTTTTCTGAAGTCCGTTGCTCTGTTGGATTCCCGGATTTGGTCTAGGTTGTCTTGTGAATCGCATTAATGGGTGGTTGCACGAGTTCTTAGGCGGTATTATATTGGTTTATGGGAAATGATTTGCCATTTGAGTTCTATTGTTTGCTTTCCATTTGAGTTTGGAGTGCTTGAACCTGAGGTGTGTTCGTGGATTGTGCATTTGGGAGTGAATTTGAGTGTTGCGTTTGGATTTCCTGGGCACCATCTGCATTATGCTCGTGCTTTGGATTTTCTTGTTTGTTTATTGATTTCAATTCCTCTATTCTCATGGTATGTGAATGCTCTCTCTCTTTTGATGGATTGTTTTTTTGTATGTGTTTTCATGTTATTCATTGCTATGCCCTTGTTTATTGAGTGCGTGTTTCTTGAGCGTTTTGGGGGTTCATGTCTTGCTAGTTGGCATTTTGCATTTCTAAGATGGGGAATTTCCCATTATGTTCGGGTGCCATTCCTGGGTGTTTGTTTGAGCTTGCCTTTCTTGGGTAGCTTTCTTGTATTTGCCACAAATTTTCTATCTTTGCGGGCAAGCAAGTTGTGCCTGAGCTGTTATGTGCATTCATGGCAGAAGTTTTAGAGTTCTCGACCTAGGGCATAGCCAATCCCTCTCAATTTATTGAGAGGTGAGTTTTGAATTCAAGGTTGATCCATTGGAGATCTAGGTCAAGTTGTTGTCGAGCTCTAGGTTCTTAAATTCATGATCATTCGATCTATTTGGGTGAGGACGCGAGAAACGTAGGTGTTCGGGTTTTCAATGTCTTCGCGGAATTCCCCATCTGTCGAAATTCCCCAAGTTTTCCTGTTTCCTCTTTGTTCTTTGCAATGCGCTTTAATCCGGGTTTTTACATGTCTTGCAAATTTTCGTTGCCTCTGAATTTCCCCGGCGTCCATTGCTTGGTCATTTTTTCCTAAAGACGGGCGTTAGTGGTAAAATTGTATTGATTTTGCTAAAATCCACACCCTCGGGATTTTCCCGAATGTTCTGCACTTCCTTCATTTTCCCGGATTATTGAAACTATTGTCATTCTCGGAGATTTCCATCCAAGGCGGATTTTTTCAAGGTTTTGTGGGAATGAAGAATATGATGGTTATATGAAGATTTTATTGGAGATTGTGCATTTTAAATGATCAAATGAACTTATGCTAAGTTTTATAAAATCATTCTTGGGTTAAATTGATTGATTAAAATGATTATATGGATGTTTGTATGCCTGTTTCGCTGGATTCCGCATGGTCCGGATTTCCCCGAAATTCCTCTCCAATCTGGATTCCGCGAGAAAGGCTAAATCCTGAACTTTGAGATGGTTGATTTAATATGGATTTTAGACACTTTGTTTATCTTGGATCTTATTTTGTTGTCTTTACTTGTTTGCAGGCAGGATCAGGTCAAGTTGTTGCTGGGCAAGGCAAGGGAAAGCCAATGGATCCAAGTGCTGAAGGTTCTGCTATCTCTGAGGCAGAGAGAGTGAAGATGGATATAAAGAGTAGGATTCCTGAGAGCAGGCTGACTTCCGTCTGGTCAGGGATTAATGATACCACTATGGGAATGTGGGACTACAAAGAGTTTAAGGCAGGAATGGCAGCACAAAACCTCCCTTTATTGGCCATAAGGACACTGGAGTCTGGGTTAGCACATGTGGCTGGATTTACCTCTACAGTGCAGTGTTATGAGTTGGTGCTTGAGTGTGTTAGGAATTATGATCGGGATACACAAATTGGTCCCCAAGGAAGGATTGTGGTGAACTTCGACCCTATGTCCATTGCTCGAACCTTTGATATTCTTGATCGGTCACATGTTGTGGCTTTTGATATGGATTCAACCAAAAAGTATTATGAGGAGAATGTTGCTAAATCTCAACAGGTTATCAACTCTTGGTTGGAGAAGCCCAAATCTCATTTATCCTAGCTGCCCAAGCAGCTAGTGAGGCTCAAATTCAAAAGAGAGTACTATGATGCTATCACACTCCTCAGTAGGTTGGTAGGATTGAAGAATGCAGGGGTATTTGAGAGTTGGATGTTTAATGTTATTGCTTGAATGGAGCAAGTTATAGATTACCACTGGGTAGGTGTTGTAAATGCAGTAATTCATTAGCAAATGTGCAATTTCCTGCATACAAGGACCTTCACCATGACTTCTTATTTGGTGTATGCACTTGCAAGGTTTCACCCATACAAGGGGTTGAGCACCAGAGGTGTGTTTGGGCATGATGTGATCTATGAAGTGTATCCACAACTACACTTGGGTGGAGGAAGCTATAGGTGGGTGAATGACGCATTCACCATGTACATCACCAGGTTGTTGCAAGGTGTTGAACATGTTAGTATTTCAGACAAGGACAAAGAGTTGATCAAAAGGTTTGCAGCATGATTCATTTAGTTCCCTACCTTCTCTTACATAAGAATTGATGGCTATCAAAGGGCTCCCTAAAGACTTCCAAGGTACCCAACAGACCATGTCATATTGTTGGAGGTCACAAGGCAAATATGTGACTTTGATGTGATTGTTAAAGGGGAGAAACATAAGATAGGGTTTGGAAATGACTTCCCATTGAAGATAGGAACTAATGAGGTATGCCCTTCCATCTAATCAGCCTATGCTTCTGAAGAAGAGATGAGCACTCTTGGTCTCCTCTTCCAGTCCAAAAGGGCCAGGTTTGATATCACTGGTGAGGCACAGAAGAAGGCTAGCAGAGAGTATAGCCACAAGGACAACATAAAATATTATTGGGCTAACCTTGGTGATGAGTTTGAAGTTAGAAAGAATAAATTCTCCAGCCCGTCAGTGGACTTAGTGTGGTTATATAACATAAAGGCAATTCCTAATAAAGTTGAAGAAGATGGGAATCTAATTCAGGGCCACATCTTTGAGGCTGTGAAGGACGGGTCGGTTGGAGAGATTGATTGGCTAGAAGAGGAAAAGACAAAGTTGGAGAAAATTAAGACTCCAGTGATCAAATACACCAAGTTGTGGCTTAAGCATAAAATGTTAGAGTTGGAGAGTGAAGGTGTGCAATGCACCTATGATTTGATGGCAGACTTGGAGTCTCATTCTGCTTTTGAGGAATCACATGAGTAGGATCCCAAGGGTAATGCCAAGGTGGGCTCTCCTTTCAAGATCAAGGTTAGGGATGTTCAAACTGAAGAGGTAGTAGAAGCAGGGAAACAAAGAAATCCCATTTCCAAGAAGAGAAGGCATGTTTCAAGGAGAAAAGGGGCTAAGAAAGATGAAGAAGAAAAGGAAGAAGTGGATGCCACTACTCCTTTGTCCAAGAGAAGAAGACTTGTAAAATTGTCACAAAAGGAAAAGGAAACTTCCAGGACTGATAAGATGGTTGAGCCACCTATGGTAGAGATAGAAATTTCAGGGGAGAAAATGCTAGTATACATGAGGAGGTCAAGGACTCCCCCAAAAGATGATACAACAAAAGGAGGTGTCCCTATGACTGCTCCTATCACTGAACAAGAGGACATTCCCCTTCCTCAATAGACTGGCAGTGTGCTAGAAGAACCAAAGAAGGATGAAGATCCTAAGGACTTGGGAGAAGAAGAATTCTAGGAAGGAGATATCCATAATGCAGAGGAAAAGATTGATAAGGTAATACAATCTCCTTTGGTAGCTTATGTTGATTCACCTATAGAGGATCATGAGGGAAAATCCCCTCAAAAGGAGGAGATACCGACCAGGATTCCCTCACCAGCATAGGACAAAGTAGAGGAGGAATGTCAGGATAAGGAGGATTTAGCTAGGGGGATCCATAATGAGCCAAACATTGAGAAGGATGCACCCAGTGTTCAACAGGAACAAGATAGACAAGATAGGGTGCAGGCAAAGTCCACTGTTCCAGGTTGGTTGGATAGGGAACTGAAGAGAAAATTGGTTATAGTGGAGGACACTCCTCCCAATTGGGATGACCTAATGGCTAACATTGGGAAAGGAAAGACAAAGAAGAAAGCTAGGGTCATTTCGAGAATTGAAAGAGATGGATCAAATAATAGGGTGGCCCATATTACTACCCCTGCTCCTGATAAAGATAGAGATGGGGTGACTGCAAAGGATTATCATGTGCAAACCATCAATTTGGGGCATGCCTCCATGGAACAAGACATTGAGGAGTATGAAGGCTCTAGTGCTGTAATCCTTGGCCGATTGAGGAAGGAGGTGCAGACTAAACATGAGTTGGAGAAGGAAAATGAGAAACTAAGGAGGTACTTGCAGGAGTTGATGAAACCCTTGCATTCCATTGGTTCTTCCTACTCTGCTATAGGTTTCTTGCCTCAAGAGACAATTTCAGAGCTTGAAAAGATGAAGGGCACTACACATGCTACAGTTGGTTGGTTGCAGGGAGTGCATACCAAGGGAGATGCTACCATTAAGGACATCTTATCAACTGCAAAGGATGCAATGAAGTCAATTGATTGGCTAAAGACTATGCTAGTCCTAAACAAGGAGGACATAGATCTACTGCTGCAGAAAACAAAGACAATTATGGAGCACACTGAAGATCAACTGGTAAAGAGTGGAATTCTTCCTTTCTCGAGGGTTGCAGAGCCTTGGGAATGGTTTGAGATTTTTTCAAATGAGGCAAAGGGCTTTGAAGAAGATACACAAATAGGGGAAGTAGATTGAGGACACTTTGAATTGTATTTATGATAAGTGTATCTCCTTTAAAATCATGACAAGGAGAAAGAAATTCGCTCCAAAGCATCTCAGTTTGGAACAGTTAAGGAAATGGTGGAGGGATGTCTACTCTCCAATTAATGCAGGTCCAGTTACTGAACATCAGCTAGATGATGTTGCAACCTATATTGCAGTCATTGACAGGTATCTAACAAATAGAGCTAATTGGGATGGTGCAATAAAGCAAGCAAGAGAGGACATCATGTCTCTTGAGAGGAAGATTAGGGTTTTGCTTGTGCCACCTATTGCCAAATTGGACAGGGTATTATTGGCAGTGTATGGTGAAGTGGAGCGTGCCAAAGACAAGGATGGGAAGTAGTTATATAGGGCTACATCGAAGTTTGTGCTTCCCATTATTCACATGCATTGGATCGAATTTTTGAGACCCGAGGCCGACTTGGATGAAATTGGTGCAAATTGCACATTTCATGTTGTTTTCAAATATCTTTTAGGGCTGACCTATTATGTGGCATTTATTATTGTGAACCCTATTTGGGCCGACCTATCTTGGGGGGTTCTTTATAAATTGAGCATGATGCTTCATTTGTAATATGATAGAGTAGCATAGAAGAATAGAATAGCGGAAAGTTAGAAGATTTCACATTTGAGCGAATTATAATTAGGGTTTATCTTCAAGCAAGTGTTGTAATAGAAGACTAGAATTGTTGCCATTTTGGGTGATTTAATATAAGAAAGGATATTGTGACTTGGTATCTTTCTTGTGTTGAGTTTTATCTGGCATGGTTCTTGTTATTCTATCTTTAAAATTGCTTAAGTTTATTGTTAGATGGTTTGGTGATGCTTAGGGTTTCATGCTTGAAATGTTTGTAGTGATCTCTAGTCCATACTTTTTGCAGTTAGTTGATTGTTAGCTGCTTTACAAAGTTAGCCTGGACTTAAAACTGTGCTTAGTTCAATTATGAATGTTTATTCATTTCAATTGCAATAGGGTTGTCTTGAATGAATATGCATGATTTGAAAATATTTAACAGCTTAGAAGATTGCACTATTTATGTAAGATTGCAGATTTATTTGGGTTGAACAAAAAGTATTTTCTGAGGGATCGGTCCATTTTGAGCATCTTATCTTTTGCATTGTCAATCTTAGGGTTAGAATTGGTCTTGGAATTATCTCTGAAACCTTTTATCTTTTGTTATTTCTTTATTATGTGGGTTAAATTTAGGGTTTGAAGTATCCAAATATTGCTAGATCTAATAAATTCGAGTCTAGTGTTTGCTTGTAGTAAGGTCCCTTTGTGATTACCAACATTTTCACATTATCTTTGAGTTGTTTTATTTGCATTGTCAAGACCTAACATTAGAGACCTTGGGGTTATCTCTTTTTCCATAGAGATTTACCTTTCAAGAGAGATAGGATATCATATTCTATCTGAGTTGTTGTTGTGCAGAAAACACCATCAACAAGCCCAATGTAACTATTCCAAATCTGGTTAAAAGTAAAAAATGGTCAAAACAACAAGATAATCAGCTTTGGAAGCTATTTTTTTATGGTTCGAGAAGTAAGATAGGTGTTGGTGGAGGAGCAGTGCTCGTTTCACCTGAAGGAGACAAGTACTACTTAGATTTCAGTTGTTCTAATAATGTTGTTGAGTACAAAGCATTAATACATGGTTTAGAATGGGCCAGAAAAAGAAAAATTAAGTGCTTACAGGTGTTTGGTGATTCTGAATTAATAGCAAATTAGGTTAGCAATCTGAATTTAACAAAGAATGATTTGCTGAAATTAAATAAACACCGAGTTTGGGACTTAATTGAGGAGTTTGATGTATTTAATCTGCTATCAGTACCAATAAATCAAACCAAGCAAGTTGATAAGCTTGTTGCCTTAGGATCACAATTCGATATTCCAACTGAAATCCACAATGTGGAGGTGCAGCAATATGTGAAAATAGTTGTTATACTGTCGGTACCTGATAATAATGTGAGTTGGCAGATTTTTGACAATGATGAGTACATAGTTCACTTTCTGATGGAAGAAGCAGAGTTTGTTGCTGGAAACCAACGAAAGTTGGATCAACAATATGGTGATTGGATCATGCAACTAAAGTCTAACAAGCTTCCTAAGGGTTTGGTTACCCTTGAATCAATCTTTAACACTGATGATCAGGTTAGAAGAGATAAATCCAACATTATGGTGAAGCAAGAGCACTACGAACCAATTGAGATATTCAAAGACAAGATCCTCAAGCTTGGCAAAATCTGTACAAGGGAGGAACAACAAGCCTTTGTCTTGCTTTGCCAAGAATTCAGTGACATTTTCGCTTGAGAATATGGAGATATCAAGGGTTTCAACCTTGAGTTAGCTCAACATACCATTGAGCTGGAACCCAACGTGAAACCAGTAAGATAGAAGTAAAGGCCTTTGAATCCGAAGTTAGAACACCTGATGAAGACATAATTGAACAAGCTGATTGAAGGTAGTATTTTTTTCTGATCAAGCAGACTTCTTGGGTTTCAAACCTGGTGCCCATCAGAAAGAAGAACATAGAGATAAGGTTGTGCGTTGATTTTCGTTATCTAAATAGAGCTTCACTCAAAGATCACTATTTGTTGCCTTCAATGGAGCAAATACTGCAGGTTGTTTCAAGATCATAAAGGTTCTCATTACTAGATGGATATTCAGGTTATAACAAGATATTGGTTAAAGAGGAAGACCGGTATAAGACAACCTTTACCACCAAGTGGGGTACTATGGCTTACAAAAAGATGCCATTTAGATTGTCAAACGCGGGAGCGACCTTTCAGAGAGAAATGGATATGGCTCTCCAAGGTTTGATAAACAACTTTGTTCTTGTTTATTTAGATGATATCACTATTTTCTCATGAAACGCTAATGAACATTTTGGTCATCTCAGAAAAAATTTTGAGAGATGCAGAGAGTATGGAGTTTCTTTGAATCCAAAAAAGAGCATTTTTTCTATTCACAAAGTTAAACTTTTGGGATACATTGTTTCTAAAGATGGTATTTCTATTGATCCAAAACGTATTGCAGCCATTATGGCATTGCCACTTCCTGCTCACAAAAAGGGTTTGCAGAGTTTCTTAGGCAGAATAAACATCGTTAGGAGATTTATTCCTAACATTGCAGCGTTGTTGCAACCTCTCACAACTATGTTAAAAAAGAACACTATTTTTAGCTGGACAAAAGAGGGTAAGAGTAGTTTCAAGCAAATCAAAGAGGAACTTGCAGTAGCCCCAACACTCATTAACCCAAACTTTGATAAAGATTTGATATTGTATGCATTTGGTAGTGTTGAGTCTCAAGAAGTTTAGACATATGTTGTCTAAT
Source organism: Sequoiadendron giganteum (assembly GCA_007115665.2). NCBI lineage: Eukaryota > Viridiplantae > Streptophyta > Pinopsida > Cupressales > Cupressaceae > Sequoiadendron > Sequoiadendron giganteum. Next base: position 452,646,621 of record CM021103.1, on the reverse strand, counting down.
AATAAGATACATCTATTGGTAGCTCATCCAACAGTCAAATAATTTATGCTCAACAAAGATATTAATGACAAGAGAGCATGCTAGATCACAAAAGTGATGGAATACGACATCGAAATAAAGGTTACCAAGCTCATTAGAGGCAAAGGTCTTTGCGAGGAGCTTGCTAAAAATTCATAAAATATCATAACGGTTGAACAAAAAGTTGAAACAACCTTTAATAATGAAGATGAAGTTGTTGCTCCAGTTATTGCAGCAAATTGGATACAACAGATGATTCATTATCTGCTTACAGGTGACTGTCCTGAAGGTTTGGACATATCAAAATGCAGATATTACAGACTTCAGGCAATTCCTTATGTAGTGATTGATGGTATCTTGTACAAGAAGGATTATAATGGTGTCTTGCTCAGGTGCATGGAGCCAGAACAGATTCAAAGAATTTTGGAAGAGTTTCATGATGGACCAATTGGAGGCCACTTTGCACCGAGAACAACGACTCTGAAGATAATGATAGTCGATTACTACTAGCCTGATTTGTTTAAGGATGCCCACACCTAGGTTAGAAAGTGCAACAAATGTGCAATGTTCGCCAAAAAATAGAATCTTGCAGCCATGTCACTTCATCTGATTCAAGTAGAGCATCCTTTTGGTAAGTGGGGATTGGATTTCATAGGTCCAATTAATCCACCTTCAAGTGTTGGGCATAGGTCAATCTTGACTGCTACAGACTACTTCATGAAGTGGACTAAAGCAGTTGAGTTAAAAGATGCAAACAAAACATCTATTCTCAATTTTTATCAGGATTTGGTTTCCAGATTTGGTACACCAGATTCAATAATCTTTGATAACGCTTTGGTGTTCATAGGATTAAGAGTTTCAGATTGGTCGGTTAAGAACAACATTTATCTAAAAACCAGTTCAAACTATTACCCACAGGGTAATGGACATGCATAATCTATAAACAAAAACTTGATAAAGATCATTAAGAAAACAATTCAGGACAATCAAAGGACTTGGCACGAAATGTTGAAGCTAGCACTTTGGGCTGATAGTGTTACACTAAAGAGGGCAACTGGTAATTCACCTTATATTTTAACATATGGAAAAGAGGCAAAGGTACCTATTTTAGTTGAGCTACCTTCTCTGAGTTTGATCAAGGAATTAAACTTGCTTGAAGAGGAGCCTATGCAGATCAGGCTAGCACAATTAATGGAGTTGGAAGAAACCAGGAAGGAATCCTTGAGAAATCTGGAAATCCATCAAGCCCAGATGAAGAGAACATTTGATAGGAAAGCTACTTCAAGGCTTTTTAAAGAAGGAGATCTGGTTTTTAACTGGGATGAGCTCAAGAGCAGGCCTGGTAAACACATGAAGTTTGATGCCATGTGGGATGGCCTGTATGTTATCACCGAATTCAAACAACATAATACATTCCATCTCTCAAGGTTGGATGGAGAGGTGTTGCCAATCCCTGTCAACGAGATTCACCTCAAACAATGTTATTAAGCATCAAAGTTTGCAACTGTACATGTTAGTGTAGTTTCAGTTTTTCTTTCAATAAGTGCCCCATGGCACGTTTTATTTCAGTATTGTTTTGATTTCAATAAAGTGCAATTGCTGCACGGGTTTTCCTAACTCTATCTTAAACAAAGTTTTGGTAGTTTCTTTCAGTTTGTGTGGTTTGCAGCTGAGTTACAATTTTGCCTGAGTCAGAGTAGGACAAAAATAAACTCCATGCCTAATGGATATACAAGGCAACTGGTCTATGGTGTTTAGCAGGCAAACACTCCGCAAAGTTCACCAAATTGTTATCTATTTTTAGCTACAACTTAAAACAAGTAGAGCTGAATTGCATTCAACACAGGAAGGTACAATTTTTTTGCTTAAGTATTGATTATTTTCCAAAATTTGATTACTTGTGAATTTCAAGTGTTATTATGCAAATGTTTGTAACAAAGGAACTCATAATTTTGTATAGTAATGCGGTTTTTATTCATATTGTAAAAACTGAAGTCCCACACAAGTCGTGGGAATAACTTGATTTGATTTTTTATAATCAAATGATAAATACAAGAAAGAAATGTGCACAACACAACTAGAGATAATATAGGTATAAGAGAGAAGGTGATTCATCATTGCCTAGAATGATGAATCATTGTCACATTCAAATTCTTCAATTGTCGTGTCTCCAAGTTGCAACAGCTTCGAGCTCTGAATGCATCTTCAAGATTGTAAAAAGGTGGTGTTAGAGCAATGATGAATCATGTCCTACCTCATGCCTACATTACCAATAGATATGTAATACACATTCAATTAAGCATGCATCAGATGATCAAAAACAGGTGAAAGGAACATGATCCGAAGGCACAAAGTTCAATGGAAGCTTTCAGCTTCAATTATTTTGCTAACATGTTTGTTCACTATGCAGGAATAGGTTCATTATCTTCATGATCAATTTTCATCAGATATGTGGAGAAAAATGGGCTCCCACAAGGGTTGAGCCTAGCATATCAAAAAGGACCTCTCTCATTCAACATTCATACATGAGAGCATCATATCAAGAACAGTCATGAATAAGACTGTTGTCACAAAAGGATAGATGACAGATTGGAACAAATGATTTAAAGCTGCCCCAAGTCATGAAGATTTATAAAGGCATAATACTTCTTCTTACATACCATTCTCACATAGAAATAAATCAAATGGTTCTTCTTATGTAAAAAATTCAAGATAGACTACAAGGAATCACTATTTGAATTGTTACTAATTGGAAGACTCAAAACAACAAATATTTGTCTGGAAGACTTAGAACAACAAATATTTGTGTGCAAATTTTGAAGAAACAGTGAATAATACTTCAAAGTGATTATATTGGAACAACAATATCAATACATTTAATTATTTATCAGGAGAACTAGTTATGAGCATGTTATAGTTATTGGTCAAGTGAATAAACATCACGAAGATTATTGTCATCTCTTATTTTTTATCATGCATATCAAAGTGTACACATTGGATATGCCTGACTAACTGGAGCAACATAATATATAATTGAAAAAATGTTGGTAGCAACTATGATGCAATGAAAAAGAAATTCAGTCCTATAAATTGTAGTAGGTCAACCACCTTTTAAAACTTGAACAGTCATATGTATTAAAAGGACAAGGCCATATGAACTAAAAGTGAACTGTCGAATGAATTTAATACAAAATGACAAATTCATGAGAAAACAATTCCATTATGACAAGACATTCAATATCATGAACTAATTGTCATATCTAAGAGAAAGGGACAATGAAAAAATGAGATCACAGTCATATATTCCTCAAATATGTAGTGAACACTTCATCATTACACGGTCATAAAGGTTATCAAGTCTCACATAGAGCATTAAAAGGTTACTGTCAATATTCAAGGAATGTATCAAGACTGGTATGGAGCAACAGTTATGAGACTCAAAGATCTATCTAGTATTGCAATACAAAGATATGTTTGATATTTTACAATAAAGCAGTGGTCATTGTCCTACAATACATAGTAGTTCTTGGTGCAGACCTAAGAACTCAAAGTAGTCTCAAATTTGTCAAGGCAGTTGACTCTTCAATGAGCAGGAGAAATATCAGAGTTAAAAGAAGCATCACCAATAAATATGCTGACACTTTACAAATATAAGTACATTTTCAAAATGTATGATTTGAAAAATACAGTGGGACTATGATATCATGAAACAATGATAATCCAACTTGCCCATTTTCACAATAAAATAGTAATGAGGATCAAAGTGGAACTATTTTCACAATGGAACATACATAACTCATGCAAGATGCAAAGGTCCTAGATACAACCAAATATCCATCATTTTTCCACTATGTAAATGTGCAAAAGAATATTATAAAGGCACTATCAAGTAGAGGAAGGTAGTATCCTTCAAAACACAACATAGTAATATAATTTCAGCATATGGCATGATGCAGAGGAAATGTTTTTTTTTTCTTTCATAGTTACAATAAAGTGACAACAAAAGGTGTATAAAAGATGCATCAATAATACATGTCCAGGTCGAGTATGGACTGTGCAAAGAATTTAATACAAAATTATAGATAAGTTAAGCAAACAGTGCCAGTATCAAAGGACATTCAACATCATGGAAGATTTGTATTCTTTTAAATAAAAAAGAAGGCACGAGTTTTGTTTGAGACCCCAATAATGCTCTGAAAAGGCAAAGCATGATTCATGCAAGATTCAAGTTTTTTTTAGTGCAACACCTCGGGGAGTGATGTTTTCATCTGATAACCCTATAGCCACTTTCTTGAAGACGTCAAAAGGAGTATTCCATATAAACAGATACTGGGAATATTTCTAATATAAATAGATTATTAACATTGCCATATCACATTCATGCTAGGATGTTGATAATACAGTCAAAACCCGCGTGCATGAAAGGGCAGAGTTCCTAGAGAAATGGTAGCAATCCTATGATGACATATGTTGTTCATCTATTGCCTCCTTCTAGAACATGAGTGAATACTACCACTTGGAAGATAAAGAAATCAACTTGATACTGGACATAATGAGAATCAAGCAGAGGAGAGCTTTTCGCATTCTATTTTATAAACTCAACAACGCAATGCTCGAATGATGATACTTACTGAGGTTGTTGTCCAGGAAATATTTTCCCAAAAACTCGTGTACAAATTTTTGCATGAGCTCGAAGCCAGGGCATCCATGGTGGCATCAAATGGAGGAAAAACATTAACAAAGGAAGCATAAAGAGAAATATATCAGAAAAAATAACAGGCCATGATTGTAGAAGCCAAAGAGTGTTTCTAAAAAAAGAGGAAAATGTCCATATTTCTATTTGAGAAAAACTTCCCTTACATCCTCCTGAAGGAATCTTCAAAAGACCTCTTAGAATGACATAAGAAATGGTGGGGAATCGACATGCAGACCCTCAAAAACCCTACTCCATTGGCGATGCATAATTCTTCCAGAATGTGCTTTGCAAGAATGAGAAATGATTAAAGAATGTTAGGGTTTGATGACTTTTGACTTAATGCCCTAATCAAACCTTGCATTTTCGCCTTGTGTTTTCAAACAAATCATTTCACTCGAATGATGCCCATGGTCATGACTTAAAAGTCAACAAACCTAATAATGTGCATGGAGCCTGTGAGGTATTAGTGAGGTGGTCGATAATATGCATGGAGGAGCTAGGTCTTGACTCTAAGCCAATTGACCTCATAATATGATAAGTTGTGGTTTTGGAATTTCCATTCACTTATTCTTCTTTTTATTGCATGATGGTAAGTATAGGATTGAGGGTTAGTTTTTTTTTATTAATCTCCAATAATATGTATTGCATGATATTTTTGTAAAGTCAATTAATTAAATGATAATCTATAAATCATTTAATTTATTAGACTATTTCAAATGCAAACATAAAACATGAGGTTAACCCTCAATCATGCATGGGCGAATTATGCATTGTGATGGAGTTTGCATGAGTTCCAATCCAGTTTTTAAGTTTTCAGTTCAGTTCGAGTGCCCCATGAGTCAACTATGACTTGACCTTGACTTTGATCCCGAGTTCACTCATTTTTCACATGAGTTTGAGTTATTCTTTTAAGGGTTTTTTCTTCTTCTCGGATTTCACTTTGGAGTTATCGATTTGGCACTCGGAGTTGACTTTCAGTTTCACCTACATGCCTTTGAGAGGATTTTTGTATATAGTGAATAACTTAGTCATTTTTTCAATAGTTCTTAATCATTTGCCTTTTGCATTTTTTCAAAGGAGAACGATTTTGTAACTCAACATTCATAGTTTATTTTATTTGAATTTGTTTTTATAGTAATATTGTTGTCCATTGCAATATTTCTTGTCATCTTTTAAATATTATCAGGTTTTTCCTTCAAGATTTCAGGCATCGTTCTTATGTTTGATTTTGATTGAATTTTATTGTGTTTCAACATTGAAACCTTTATCTTTCTATCTCAATCATAAATATATGTATGCATTTAAGTTTAATTCATAGGTTATACATTGAGCACTTGATTTAGGAGTATCTTCTTAATTGAGAAAACATTGCCCTTTTCCTCTAAAAGAAGATAGTTTTATCAGAGCCTTTGTATGAAACATTTATGTGAGTTTGAACTTTTCAGATTTTTTTGTGCGATTAGAGGTATTGAGAGTTTATTGTCAATCAAGCTGCAATTTCATCAAGAGTTAGGTGCATCACCACAATTTAATTTTTAGTTTAGTATAAATTTTAGCATCTTCTTCCCTTTTCCCGAATAGTTTCATTTATAACCAGAAGATCAAATAGGAAGCCGACCTAGAATCTGAAGGTCTAATTTCATAATAGGATACCCACAACTTGAAATTAGTCCAATGTTACATGTGATTGAAGAGATTTGCAACTTTGCATGCGGGTGTAAATCCTTGTGATAGCAATAACATCTCGTGGTAAGTGTGCAAACTTTTCTCCACAAGAGAAATGATTGTCTACTACTAATCCTTTATCCGAGCAAGAGCATATTTTGTCAAGGCTTATAGAATCCCACTTGATTACTCTTCCTCCTCCAATGCATAAGAAATTTTATAAAAATAGTTATTTTTGTGCATATCATCGAGTGCATTGTCATTGTACTAATGAATGCTAGGCCTTAGGTAGTAAAATATGACAACTTATTGATTTTGGTGCTCTCCCATGTGTTGATGCACCTAATAATTCTAAATAATGATCTATCTTCTATGGTGTTGCTCCTCAATACGTGGCATTTGTAGCTTCATATATTTGTTCATTTCCATTCACAGTGGTTTAATTTTGCATGCAACCATATTCCTTCTATGGTAGCAATACAATAGTCTCTTGCATGGTTATCTTTACCTTTACACTTAGGGGGCAAGGATAACTAGTTTTTGGAGGTGTGTTTTATTTTCAAGGATCCCCTCTTCCCCTTATTTTCCTTAAAATACCAATATAGCAACTATATTGATATTTTAACAGGGGCATATTGTCCTATCCATTTTCATTTATGTCTTGTGATATTTAAGTTATTGACATACCCTTTTGATGGTGGTGTTGCTTATAATGCTCCCTAAGGTGTGGTTATTAGTTCATCCCATGTGACATTGAGCATTGATTTATCCCCCACCACATTAAACCTTTATGTGCTCTATGAGGTGTGATTGGAAAAATAGTACATGGATTCAACATAACGAAGCTTGTTGATTCATGAACTTGAGCATTTTTACATGGACACCCTAGCATAACATAATTTTATTGTTAGTGGAGCCATGTTTTCACGAGTGATCTAGCATACTGGAGCTCGCTAATCCTTATGAGAGTACTAGCTTGTCTAACATCACATTTGAGGGATGAAGTTTGGTATTTGAGGCAAATTTAAGACTAAGGTCTCTTTACCTTACCGACTTGAATCCTTTTTGGTACTAACCTTATGTTTATGTTTTATTGTGTTTTTATTATTTTTGTTTTATGTTTTCTATGCGGCTACTTTGTGTCTTTGGCGTGTTCACTTTGTGTATGGTATCTTGTTTTCCTTGTGTCTTATGCATATTTTCTTCATGTATTGTATTGTGTTTGCATCATGTTTGTCTTGTATTATGTTTTTATTGTGTAAGTTTTATTTTTGTCATCATACATTGTACCTCACATATGTGTGTTCTCTTGTCCTTACATTGCTTTTCTGTAGGAACCTAAGCCTAGGGGCTAGCACATCCCTTAAATTTGATGTTGTCCTATCTCTTCAGTGTTTGGATAATCAAACCCTTCTTGGCTTATCCTTACTTTAGTATGAGTTTGAGCGTAAGTTAATACCCTCACTAAAGCGGGGACTAAATGTAATGTCATAAATTGTCACCATTGGTCCAATTTCACTCTAGGTTTAGGTCCTCTCTACATTCTTGGACCTAATTATGCATTTAATTTGATCATTTTTTAATAATATTCAAAAAATTAGAAGCGAAATTGAAAATAAAGATTTAATATTTAATACCAATGTTTGAGACTCTGAAATGATAGGTCTAGATTAGGGTGCCCAATGCACCTATCTAGTCTATTTTGAATAGTTTTAAAATATGTTGATGTTAGCATTTTAACATTTAAAAATCTAAAATCATTTGTGATCTATCAATATTTGATTTTTAAAAAAATTAAAGAAATATATATAAATACAACTATTTTTCATCATTTGAAATCCTAGCATTTTTATTGAGAAAATTGAGCATCCTAATATTAGTCAAGGCAATTCAAGGGCATATTTAGCAACATTATTACAACACTTTCATCAATAAAAATCATTTTTACAAAACATTAGGAAGAAGGAAGTAGATATGTGCAAGGAGCTATTATGATCAATCATGCCACATTATGAAGAAGTATTGAGTTATCATCTACATGCTAGCTACAACAATCTATTATGTTTCATGAACTAACCTTTTTCAATTCTATCAAACAATCAAGACACCCATCAATCATATTTGTGGAAAATTTTGGTGTGGCATCACTTCATTAAGGATTTTACATCAATGTAACATTATCATTTATCATTTTAGTCAATTATTGTTGTTTTGGCCTTTGCTCGATCTAGGGTATGCCCTCTTGATCGTCATCAATCATTATACATGGAGGTAGAAATACCAAAATGAGGTTTGAATTAGGCAATCCCCTATACAACATGACCTTTCTCCTTCTTTCCATGTGTGTATGTCAAATCCAAAAGTTTCATCAATTTATAGTCACACAAAATATAGAGCAAGTTGTAACCTACATTTTAGGGGTTTTCAAATCTCAAAAGGAAGCATCTCAATCTAGGATGCCTAGCACCCTTGTCCTTACAATTCAGGTTGAAATTCTTGTCATAGGTTCCTCTCTCTATTTCATTCTGAGATCTGTCTTTGTTTTGTTACTTTCCATTTTCGTTGTGCGATAAATTACATTTTCATATCTAAGGTTATATGTTAAATAGGATTATTAAAACACACACAATACTTGTCATATTTGTGACTCAAGAGAACACAATCCCTAGGAGGATGGATCTCCCTTGTGGCAACAACACAATCATCAAACCCTAGTTGGTTTATGTTCAAATGCGGATTCAAGTGGAAAGAAGCTAATCCTAGTTGGATCTAGGATCACTTTTCCTACTTCAAAATAAGAAAAAAATGTGCCACCATACATATTAAGTTAGAGGTAAAAGTAAGAAAAATGCAAAACATGTAGTCAAGTGTAAAATCATTATAGCAATTTTGTTTTGGATGGTTAGCAATAATAAAAAACTAATGAGATAGCTCAAGTATATTGAAAACCAAATCATGCAGTTGACATCAACATATGATGTCCAACAAGATCAAGATGAAAACCAAACAATATTCAACAATACCCTTCATACTTAGTGCTAATATGGCTAGGACCATAGGGAAACACTAAGGGCACAAATAAAACAACTAAGAGAAGTAGTCAACCTCTGCTTTGCTCATCTAACAACCCTATTAATACAAGTAAATAAGATTATAATTTAGATACAAATACTAGAGACAATAGAATAATCAAAACAAATTTTATTTATCATTAATGGTCAGATAATGATCCTACAATAAGGAATTATCCAATGGTAAAATATATGCACTCAACTTGGGGGAATCTATAGGCACATCCTTCCATAATATATAACAGTCTTCTGCAATTTTGATGTTTTTTTTGTTAAACCCAACAAGATACAATTAGGATGTCTTGAGGACAAGACATCATTTCAAAGTGGGGATGATGTTAACAAGACACAACTGCCAATGTTCCCATGGCCAATGGTGCCACACACACCAAATAACAACAATGAAAGGAAATATAAAATAATTTCCTACTTAAACCTAAGAGGAGACATGATACAAGTTATCCAATCTAGTAAAATCTTAGCATGATAATGACATGTAAACAACACATAAGTAATAAATTAAGAATGGAAGAAATAAGAGAAGGAGAATAAAAGCATCCACAATAAGTGTGGTACAAATATACATTGGGAAAACCTTACAAAGAGAAAAACCTACCATCCAAAGCACTGAAACTATTACATTATTAGCAACAACATGGTTGCAATACAATATCAAGCTTCTACTTTTTAAGATATCTTCATTCTATTGCTTGGAGGAATTATGATAATATAACCCTACATAAAAATATGACATACTACCTTTAACCCAAACATTTGATGTCTAAAGTAAGCAAAAATTTGGAAACTACCAATACTTTCTAATACCAGTGGTCAAAACCATGAGCTTGACTTAGGCACACAAATATATGGTCAATATTTTAACTTTGAATGCACCTCCTATAATGGAATATAACTCCCACTTCAAAGAGCCCACATCTCAAAGTTGGGTGCCTCATTTTGGACTTTTCAAACCTCTTCAAAGATGCTCTTATATGTCTAAATTGGCCAAAGGTCTTCTATGAATTTTCTAGTCCATTTTATAATTCCCTCTTACATGCTCTTATATGTCATATAGTCTTTTATGCATCTTACAATGTCATGGATGATCTTACACATCTTACATTACATGGATGCTCTTATAAAATATAGATTCTCTTACACATGTTATAGTACAATAGGCAAGTGGTACAATATGTCATAATAGGGAACCTCAAGATTCCTCTAAAGTGGAACACCCTTTTCTATGTGGCCCTAACAATATTATATCAAATAAAGAATATCTATCTAAATTTATAGTGTGCAACACCTAATCCTAGCAATCAATGTGAGGTTGATTGCCTTGACCTTTTCTTAGTACTAACGATGCCCTTGTGACCTCCCTCTACTCGTTTCCCACACCAAATGCTAAATAATACTACTAGTTGGCACTGACATTGTACACACTCATGATTATGCTAATGGTGCCCAAATGAAACACTATTGTCTATAAATGTTACACAAATTCTTGGTCATATCATTATCACCCATAAATCTAAAAGGCTTTAAAAAATAAATGTAAATTCTACAGAAAAATCATTATTTAGGATATAGTAATCTTCTACGATAGAATCATGCCTCTCAACATGCATATATTTTGAAAATAAACTAGCAAGCTCACATGCATCGAATTTGAGTGACATATCTAAAAATGTGAATGTCAAAGGACCTCAAATCCATGAACACACAACCATAATCTTGCACATTAGGAATGTTTTTATTGAAAGCCACGATCAAAACCAATGTAAAGACCTCCACATCATGTAAAAATGGATGAGAAACCACACCCTAAAAGTATTGCCACATTGATAAAGTATTGACTTTGCCTTCATGCAAGAATATGCACATTTGATATCATGCTAGAAATATTATTACACATGAGGATTGCATAATTGAATGGAAATGGTGAATACATACACACATTAAAATAATTAAATTAGGTACCATTTATTTCATTCATTCGTGTTGTATTACATTATACAATCAACCTATTTAAATAACATCATTTGAATAATCAACCATGAGCTACAACACATGCGATTTGTAAATCCACACTTAAATATACACATCAAAACATTTCATCCTCATGTAAGATATGTAGGATAAATCTATACAACATAATATTAACATATTCTAAAATAAATCAAACATCACAACATAATTATTATTTGTATCCATTGTGTCAAGTGCATTACAATGCTTTAAACCAAAGTATGAAAGTTTACAAATGATTTTAACAAGTAAAAAAGTGTATATATTTATTTCTTACAATTCCTTGCTTGTTGAATAATAAATCAAGAATTTCCTTTCTTGTAAAAGTTCAACATTTTTAGTGGTTTAATACTATTCATTGTTTTAAGACAAGTATCTTTATTTATTAGTTGTTCACATCTTCCCTTAATTAGTCCTTGGCTTGAACCAACCTTGTTCTTGCACCTTTCTTTAGTTTGATCTCAAGAAGTTGTGTATGTAGGGGAGAGGTCCTAATCGTCGCTCATGTTCCAATAACTGTTAATTCCTTGTCCACCTAACCCCCCAATTAGTATCTTAAAAATAATCCAATACATGGTAATTAAAAGCCCAATAAAAATATTCCACATGTACCAATATCCACCCACTTCTATACCCAATAGTTAAAATATGAATATTTAATTGGAGGAGTTGTGCAACTTTATTGGTACCCATAACACACTATTATTAGAGCATTTGTCCATAGGTATTGGTAAACATAATTATTAGAGGAATATGTATTGGATCAGTTGTGCAATTCCTTTGGTGGTTTTAGTGCATGGTTATTGGGGTGTCTATGAATAGGTATTAAGCATCACCTCTAAATGAACACTTTTTGACCTTTGTGGACATAAAAAATCCTCCCACATTTTTTCGTAATTACCCAAAAGTTGAAACACTAGCTTTAAGCTCTTCACTCGCATATGAAAAAATCCTATAAAAGATCAAAATTTGACTTACCATTTAAGAGCTTAAAGTGCATGAACATAGGGTGGGTGGCTACTGAGACCTCTCCCCTAGTCCTTGACTTGAATCATGCTTTGTTCTTGTAACTTGCTTTAGTTTGATCTCAAGAAGTAGTGTACCTTGGATTATGTGCACACAAAACAAATTTCAAAGATGCCAAAGACTCAATTATACCAAGGACAAAATCTCTCAAATCTAGATAGAAACATGCTCTTGGACATACATGCTATTATCATCACGTTCCTCACATCTACCTTCTTTAATTCTAATCGTCAAAACTCCTTAATACAAAATTCAAATCCATAATTTGATTTGTAAGTCTCTATCACAACACAACATTAGTCAATATCCACCTTCTACTGATTTAAAAAATATACAACTTTAATCCATTTTATTTATATTTTAATACATACTCAATTTCCAACTCAATTAACTTATTTTAATCAATTTATTTACTCTACTCTTATATGAAGGATCATTTTGTTTCTCTTAAAAGTGAAATAAAGGTAATAAAAAACTCAATTTGAAAGGAACAACATAAATCCAATGATTTCCACATAAAAGAACATAGAAAAGGGGCAAAGGTATCATGAATTGCAAAGGGAGGGTAATTCAAAAGTTTAGGAAAGAGACTAACTTGTTGGCATGCAATTCAACTACCATTTACAGAAATAAAAAGGCGAAAAGGGATAAAGTATGGCAGATTCTCTACAAATTTTCCACGCAAGGACAAAATGTTCCAGTTACCTTCGATAATTTATTGAGCGCAAATTTCCAAACGTGTAAGGTGTAGATTCAATCCGTAGAGCTCGGAGACCATTCCCTAGAGCGCGGAGCGCATCTACACCGTTCCGAAAATATTTCTGACAGGAAAGTTGCGCAGTGTTTTACAATACTTTTTCAGAATATATTAATGACATTTATCCAAACCTGAGTGTTTTTCTTGCCAGGCTTACGTGTCATATCCCACACGAATGAAACAAACCATTCAATTTCAAAATGCCACGTGTCCGCACCCCATTCGCAAACAAGTCACATAATTGAAGGAAGGTACATTCAATCATACAGACTTGTTGGGCCCGAAATGGTGGATTTCCATTTGTTGTGAAAAGACAGGCATCCAGCCGTTCAGTTCGCTCCCAACGGATCTCAAATCTACTTAAGTGGATTTTATAGAGGCCGATAAATTCCGGGAGTAAAATGTCGCGCAGCTCAGTGAGGGGGATTAGTTTAATCTGAGTCTAAAGTGTAGTTCAGAAAGACGTCCTGGTTTCTCCTTTTGCCGCGACAAGGTTGAGACTTCAATGCGTGACCTCCGCTGCGTGTACGCACAGTTTGTTAGAAGCCTGTTTTATTGCTATTTATGAATTGTAAAGCTCACGTTTTTTTCTCTGTTCTTTTTCCCTTTAGTAGAGACCCCAGTTTTGCCGTTCGATCAGTAATTGGCTGTCCGTTTGCGGTCAATTTCGGAGTTCCGGCAATTGCGATGTAGATTCCTTAAAACAGTTTGCTACAGGTTGAAAATCTGAGCGAAAATTGGGGTTTGTATGCAAAGTAGCATAGTTTCGGGGTTTACACGTAAATTATTGCAAATTTTTGTACGAATATGGGGCTGTAAATACTCATACATTATAACCATGGTAGAATGATTTATTGGCCGCTCTGGAAACCCATTTTTTCCCGGATCGCGTCGCACCGCAACTCAAACCCTAGGTGCTGTGTTTTTCGCTTGACAAAATGAAAATTAGGCAAGTAATTTGCAGCGTAAGTTAATAAATTCTTAGGTGCTTACCGTGGCTTGCAAATTGGTACACAAATGTTTCATAACGTCCCTTGGGCTGGTCGGAGGCGAGGCAAATCTTGTAGCTGCAGATGAGTAAAAAGGTTGGAGAAGCTGGCATGCATTTTATTAGTATATACACTGCTTGTTTGCACAACAAATGTGTCTGGTTAAGATGGATCGTTGTCTGATTGTGACAGATTACATAGCTCGGCCAATGAGATTGAAGCCGGTAGCTGATGTGGAGGATGATGCGTACTTTTAAATCACAATTTTAATGTTTTTGGCTTTAAGAGGCTTGAGATTCTACTATGGAGATTGTGTTATTAATGAGGGACTACAGTTAGCCAAGAATTGAGCTCAAGGCACATTGTTTGTGTGGGATAAGAGTTGATATCGCTTTTTCTAGGTAGCAATCTGTTCTGATAGAAAGCAGAGTTGGCTATTGAAGATATACGTAGGCCGTGGTTGTTTCGTCCTGGATTGATTAATGGCATTTTCTTGTTCCGCTATTCATAACAGGTGCCAATCTGCCATTTGACAAATGAGCTATTGTTTTTAAAGATACGTAGAACATTATTGAGAACACTTCCTATTGTTTTGGTCATACTGCAGAATTTAACAGCTTGTCCAAAGCTTCTATTGAAGCTGTAACTTACAAAACACTGAATTTGCTTTTCAGCTTGTAAAGTATAACTGTGGCTCTGCTTGGCTTGGTTCCTGTTTGGGTTGAATTGGATTGGTTCCTCATTTGATCCATTAGTTGGAGTGGATTGGACTGGTTCCCGATTTAATCCATTTGGATTGCAGGTAAGTTGCCAGCCTCCCGAGCTGACAATTTTAAATGATATATGGTATCTCGTCTGCTTTTACCTGGGTCTTAGGTTCCTCTTCCATTTTGCGACTAAGTTATTACCTGAATAGTTGACTACGTGGGTATGCTTTGGGTATTTTTGGGTAAGTTTAGTGCTATATTTTTAGTAAGGAATAATAAGTAGGTATTGTCAAAAGTTTATTTTAAATTGCTTTGGATTTTAGTTGTGTGTTATGCAACAAAATATATCTTTGGATATTCTGCGTTTTGCTAGCTTTGGGAGGCAAGTATTTTTTCGGCTCTTTTCTTTTGTTGCCTGTTTCTTTTTGAAATTTCCAACTTAAAGCTATTTGCCTGTTTGCCAAAGTCTTAAACACATCTCACTATAATATTACATGCATTTATGTTTTTGTTCCCATAAATGTGAAGTTGTCTTTGTTTAATTCGCTTTACATTTGATTTCTCACGTTCAACACCTTTGCTTTCCTTAAATTCCTCTGCTAAACTTGTGTAGCTCAGGGCTCATTGGTACCTTTCAGTTCAAAGTCTGTAGATTCTCGTTCTTAGATGTGGGGGGTCTTAGTTTATTTACCCTCTACATGCTAAACTACAACTTTGTTTGTAACATTGAAAACGCAATTCACTCATGTTGTTAAATCTCTTTATATTCAATGTTTCATGGAAGTATTTAGATTTGTTTGGTATGGTTTTCGAGGTTTAACTACAGCAGCATGCCACATATTTGACTTGCAATGAGAAACAACTATGTCATAGATTAAAAATTTAGTTAATTGAGTTTAATTTGTTTTACATTTGACTTCTCACGTTCAACACCTTTGCTTTCCTTAAATTCCTCTGCCAAACTTGTGTAGCTCAAGGCTCATTGTCACCTTTCAGTTCAAAATCTGTATAGTCTTGTTCTTAGATGTGAGGGGTCTGTATATTCTTGTTCTTAGATGTGGGGGTCTTAGTTTATTTACCCTCTACATATGCTAAACTACAACTTTGTAAGTTTTAACATTGAAAAAACGATTCACTCATGTTGCTAAATCTCTTTAGATTCAATGTTCCATGCAAGTATTTAGATTTATTTGGTGTGGTTTTCGAGGTTTCACTACAGCAGCATGTCACATATTTGACTTGCAATGAGAAACAACTATATCGTGGATTAAAAATTTAGTTAATCTTTAAATTAATTGTGAGAAAGGAACTGCTGTAACATCCAAATATGTATTTGGCAATTGTTAGTTTAAGGTGGTCATCCTTCCTCTCTCCTTACCTCATTATAAATTTATATTGTTAGTGAATGCTGCATTTCCTTTTCTCTCCTTTCCTAGGCGGACCTTAGAAGAGAATGCTACATTTTTCTACAGTAATCAATTGTACTGATGCCCTGGTGTATTTCTCTAAGATCTCTCTAAATTTCAAGGCTTCTTTCAAATTTGTTGCCCCAAAGAGTAGGGTGCTTCTACAAACTAAAGGTGTGACAGACGGCAAAGAGTCAGGGGTGACAAAACAGCAAGGAGATTACTGGTTTATGCTTCTGCTCATAAGGCATTAATATAATGAGATATTGGCTTTACTGCCTTTGCCATGATTACAAACATCTATAGGGATATTGGGGCTCCTTTCCCAATGTTACATGATCCTTCTCAAAAATCATGTGAGCTTCTGTTGGCAAGAATTGAGTATCTAGGTCCTGATAGGCTGATATACAACTCCAGACGCAAACATAGCTTTCCATTGAAAATTTGAAAAGTCAAATTTTTAAGGAAGATTCACTCTTCTCAGTCGCAAGCATTACTTATCAGTTTCGTGACCATACCTTTTTCTTTACCATCCTCGAAAGAGTGCCTGAGCTTGAGGGTTATTAATAATTATGTTTCTGTTCAAAATCTGGTTACTCTTCAAAAAGTGACCTTGTTTTGGGGAAATGCTGGTAGGGATTTTTAATTTATTTATATTCATTAACTCTTTTTGTCATACTCTTAGTCTAAGTCACAGAGTTTGCTGGATTTTTTTCGAAAAATTCAAAATCCAGTGAACATTTGAAAAAACCCTGAAATTCTTTCAAAATTGCCATTAAATTTGTACTCACGGGGCCATATATTTTTTTGAAGGAGAAGATAACATTTGTCGAATTAGGGTTTTACATATTCTTTTATAAAATACCATCAAACAAACTAGAAAAATACACCCCATCTGCCTTCAGTGGCCACTATTTGTGTTTAAAGAATGCTTTAAAGTTTAATCTGCTTTCTGGTTTCAGAGGTTTCTGTGCAGTCTCTGTTGTATTCGTGTTTGATAGTTATTGATTTGGTGCCGCTTCAGATGCTCCTCAGTCTTCTGCCTTCCTTATACTGGCCTGTGGATTGATGTTGATCATATTGGCAGACTTGAGTATGGGTATTACTATTCACTGAAGGTGAAGCGTTTTGGGCATTTTGAGATACTCCAGATCTGCAGTTGCTTTACCTCTGTGAAGATTACCAGGCATCAAGATATTTTGAACAGAGAATTAAGGACTCTGCAGCAGCGTTGAGTGGGAAGCTTAGAGATAGGTTTCTTTTTTATAAAAATTTATGTGGTTATGTTTTATTTTTAAGCTATAAAGTTTATAAAGCTTCATTTACTTTTATAAAGTTTATGATAGTTTTAATGTTTATTAAAGTAAAGGTTATAAAATCTAATTTTAAATTATAACGTGCAACATTCTTTTGTAAAGTTTATTTGTAATTTTTATAATTTTATAAATTTTGAAAGCTTTAATGTTTATAAAAAGTAAAGGTTATAAAGTTTACTTTCAATTATGACGTGCAACATTGTTTTGTAAAGTTCACTTTTAAATGAAAAGCATATTTTAATATTTATAATTTTAGAAAATTTTAAAACTAAAAACTCTTGTTAATATTTATATATTTGGTTAGGTTTTGATTTTTTAAACTTATTTAAATTTTAAGTTTAATTTAGTATATTTAAATTTTATATGTTAAAATAAAAATTGTAACTATATATTATTTAAATTTAATCATGATTTTTCTTTTGAATTTTATCAGTTCACAGTCTTCATTTGATTTTTATCTTTGTGGAACACGAACACAAATCTTGTGACTTAACTCTTAGTGAGTACCTTCTACACAGTTTTGGAGAGAGAAAGGGGATGGAAGTCTGCAAACGTTCAGGAGTCTACCTTCATGGGAATAAGTAATGAATGTGCAATTGTACATTCAAAATTACTCCTTTTGCTGATTTATTTGTAAAGGAGCCATTTAATCAGCATTTTGAGAGTCTGAAATCAGCTGAGGATGAAACTTACTTTCTTTTCTCAACCTTCATCATCTGCTTTGCTATCAACTGACAATACGCGCTTTAATTAGTTGATTGCCTCTGCTCTGATGATGTGTGAATCTTGCAAGACTTGACAACCCTTGGAGATGTTAACAGAGCTGATAGGGTTGAACTGTCCTTGACTGATAAATCTTCTTTTATCTAAGTTTCCCTAGAGGTATGTTGCTAAAAACTTTCCCTGTTAGCATAAATATTCTAATGTTTATTTTAATCTCTTTGCCTTCTGTCACACCTTCAGTTTGTAGAAGTGCCCTACTCTTTGGGGCAACAGAATAAAAAGAAGCCTTGAAATTTAGAGAGATCTTACAGAAATACATCAGGGCATCAGACAATTGATTACTGTAGAGAAATGCAGCATTCTCTTCTAAGGTCCTGCTAGGAAAGGACCACTCCATTCACTAACAATATAATAAGGCATGGAGATAAAAGTATATACTTGTATTGTTTAACATTCTATTTTTAAAAGCTTTTTATATAACAGATTTTGAGGAAATGTGACATACCAGAACCTTGGATTTTGGGTCAACCCTTGCACCATCTTTCCATGAGCAGATGTGATTTGGGTCATTGATACATCTTTTGAACTTGAACAGGCAATGCGATGAAGAATAAGGTTTAGTGACTGAATGGCAAATAGTATGAGCTGACTTTGATTTATTCAGGATTGCTGATTCTGTAATGTCCTGTTTTATTCCTAAATGTCTGCAGCCTATGTTTCAAAAGAAATCAATAAAGATAATTAATATTACACCAAACTAGCATTAATTAAAGATAAAGTTGTTAAGAATGGTCAACCAGCATATGATGGGTTGTGTCCCTTGAGCAAGATAAGGTATATAAGGAAGATAGATTTAGAAGGAAAGGGAATGGGAAAGAATTATTATGACTGATTACAAGTAATAGACAGCAGGACTAGCAAATTAACTTATTTAAAATTAAATTATTATTCTCCAAATGCAGCGATGAAGAGTTGTAACTATTGCAAAGGCGCAATAGAGGTGAAGAGGTGTGACTCCCTCAAACTTGAGATATAGAAGGGAGAGCATTTCATTCGAGAAAGACATCCATAACATCATTCAATCAATCAATTAAGAATAAATATGATGTGACTTCTTCTAATGTGAAAGATTGTGACTCTTAATGTGAAAGGTTGTGACTCCTTCAAATATGAAAGGTTGTGACTCCCTCGATGATAAGATATAAAAGAGAGATCATTTCCTTGTGGAGAAATCATGAATTGAGAAAAAGGAGAAATAAGAATAAGAAATATAAGACATCTCTTTGGAATAGAGATTGAGAACAGCCATTGATAATATTCTGAAATATAAGTGGTGACAGCCATTTAAGAGTAAATTTATCATTTCATCAAGAGGTATTTATTTAGATATAATCTAGCAAATTCTTTGAGAAGTCATATCTTGAATTTGAGGAACTGTTTTGCAAATAAGAAGGATGGCCAGCCTTCCGAGTTCACGAGAGGTGAAGGACGACCAGCCTTCATGCTCTTATCAAGTATGCCACCCAGAGATGGAATGGATGGCCAGCCTTCCATGCTCGTTGGCCAAGAGGTGGAATGGAAGACCAGCCTTCCATGCTCTTGGGCTTGATCAAGGAGGAGGGCCAACCTCCAAGGTGGACTGAGGGATGGAAGGATGGCCCACCTTCCATGCTCTTGCAATACAAGGACGACTAGCCTTGAGATTGCCGTTTGCAAGCATTTCCTATGAATTCACAATGTGATTTGCTAAAAGGAATGTGCTATGATGTGTTGATTCAAATATTAATAATGCTATGAATTATTGATCTAAATATTTATGATGTTTTAGCTATGATTTGTTGATCTAAATATTATAATGTTTTATGTATGGATCTGCATATTATCATACTTTTTCTTGTTACCTAAAATTACTAATATCAGTTTTGAGTGATTAATATTGTTTGTAGGTGTAAAACCAGGAATATCCCAATAAGGGACATTACAAATTCAGTGATCCAATCTTCCTCTTACTGCTTAGTGGACAGTGGGAACTGATCTAGCCCTTAAGCTGTGTTGTAAAAACCCAAGCAGGGGTTAGTCCAGTAGAATCTGCCTTCTTGAGGTGGGATACACATCAAGTTGTTACTGAAAGCAAAGCTATGGAAGTCTAAATGGCACAAGATCTTCTGAAATTTCCACTTAATATATGATGGAATGTTTTTTCAAGTTTTCAATTTATTATTGGGCTGTTAGGGTGATGCATATTGAATGCTATAAATTTGTGTGTTGTACAAAAACAGTTCAAATCAAGTGTCCAGGCACTTACAGGCTCTTTATTAGCTGAATGAGGAGTTTTCAAGAGCCATGGAAGCTAACTAAGCTTAGTTCCTTAACTGCATGAAACTACTCATGCTAAGGAAGTGACAAAGCACTCAAAGGAAGGCAACCATTCGATGTGAAGTAAATGTTTTCAACACCACGACAATATACATTCATATTTAAAGAGGAAATGGTTTTCCAATTAGACCATCACATGGTTATTGCTAGGAAAGCTATACATCAAGCTTATTAAACCATCATGAAAAAACAATTACAACACCCCTACACATTCGACTTCGAGGTCAAGTACTACCACAAGGATTGTTATAAGTTCACACCAACTATGAGGGTGGATTTCAATACTATATATTGCTGTGTAATAGTCAATTGTACAAATTACATACAAGGACATCAAAGGTCTCAAATGACAAATACCATATTTGCAAGGAAGAGAAGTCCTTGCACGTTCTCAGGCTGCTTCAAGGAATCCATTATCCCCAATGATTGTTCAATGCCACCCAACCGTGTGGAACCCACAGGTCCACCCCATTGAACTAGGAGACAACCGAGGTAGTCCAACAATATACATTGCAAACACAAGGCTGAACATACACATACTATCCACATCACATACATAGAACTTCCAAACAAGCATACATGAGAGATATACAATCTCCAATCAAAGCATACACATGGAATATCAACACATCTTACAAGGGACAACCATATGCAAAATTGGGAAAAACACGCCAATCAAAATGTGTTAAGAAGACATACACACTTGTTGGATATGCAACTCCAATGTACAAGAAGGAAGAGAGGGTTATCATAGGCACTAACAATGGAGTGTCATCACGAGTACCAACCATGTGGAGGTTGAGGAGCATGCCCCCATCCCATGGAGGTCCTCAAGGACGTTGGTATCATAATGTAAGCTTGCTCTAATAACCAAGGTCTTAGAAATGCCAAACCATCTTGCTTGTACTTTTATGGGTCACCTAAGAAGCCAAATCGCTCCCTTTCCCAGCGATTTCAGGTACGAATTGTATTGGAATCGGATTCAGAGCCAAAAACCCTGTGGATGCATACAAGAATCGGTTTTTGCCCCTTCGAAATGTTTTTCTATCCCGTCGTCCATACCCGCACAATTCCAAGGGTCACACATTGATTCCAAAGCGATTATGGACCGATTCCAGCATGTGTTGACTTTTTAAAGGCAAAAAAAAAACCTAAAACTCAAAAAGAAACGTGTCCATTTCACATTTTGTTTTATTTCTTTCAGTCTTCACTCCTCAGACGCTCGCGAGCCAGGGTTGCAGATAAAAATGTTTTCAAAGGTTGCCATTTTCTTGTAGATTGCAAAGATTGCCGTTTTTAAGGACGCAGTTGGAGAAAGGTCTGTAGACTTGCATGCCATTTTCGGATTTTCTTGCACACGGGTCACGTTTTTATAGGTTTTTTTCTATTTTTTTCGCCAAATTTTCGCTATTCCCATTTCCAAGCTAAGGTTATGATTTATTCATTTAAATTTTACTCATTCACAAAATTATTTATTTGGTTGTTGATAATAAATCTTTAAATTTTAGAAGTTAAAAGTAAAACTTATACTATTTTTAAATATATTATTGTAATATTAAATATTATATACTTATACTTATAGAGTCAGACTTATAGTATTAATAATATTAACAATGAATTATTTTTAATTTAATATTTTATATAATGAATAATAAAAAATATTATTTTTTTATAATTATAATTTTTATTCTATTATTAAAACTGAATTATTTTTTAAATTAATATTATTATTTAATATTTGTATAATGAATAATAAAAATTATAAAAATGATTGTGGGTGGATGGGCAGGCAACCCTCCAAGCTGGCGGAGGGCAACGGGCAGTTTGATTTGGCTGCCATCCACGTAAGTTGGATGGGTGATGAGTTGGAAGAAATAAAGCGGGGTGAGCGCTCGGTTTAAGGGAGAAGCACGAGTCTTAATGAAGCTAGTTTAATGCATGTCCTATAATGATAGCCTCGCTATCGGAGCCGGAGGTGCAAGACGAAATCTCAGATGGTGGGATGGCTCGCCAAGCCAAGAAATGATGCTTGTTTCGTGTGGCAGCGTCATGGCTTGAAGCTTGTGGCCATTATTAATTCAAGGTGGAGTAGGATGTGTAGCATTTTAAAAGATATTTTGGGTTTGCTGCTCTATTTAAGGTGGTGAGTTGGTTGGCTTTCTTAGCCTGGTCTCTGGAACTGTTGGTGGTTGCCGATGGCTAGGCAGTCAAAGTTTGTTATTTTAGTTTTGGTAGAAGTGTTGGTTCGGTTTGGCATAGACACTCCGGTTTCTTTGATAGCTACGGAACGACAAGCAACTTTCAGGGAGGTGACAGACCAAAGGCTAAAAAGAATTTTGGTAAATAATGACCCTCTTATAGTTGTAGCGGTGAAAATGGTGCTGGGTAGAGGGCACTTGGAGCGGAATGAGTATAGGCGCAATAATGTACACATCTCTTCGTGTTTCTTGGCTTCATTGTTGGATAGTCAAGTTTCAAAGGAGATGGCGAAGGAGTTGTTGGTTCGGTTGTTTAGGAAGGACCTGTTAGGAGGTTTGGATGTGGTGCTTAAGTCGGCGTTAATTGGAACTGGGATCCCGCGGCCTTCTGACTTGGAGCTTTTGGCAAAGACGGACGAAGCTGTCAAGTTCTATCCCTTCCTTCTAGATTTGAGTGGGTTGGCCCTTATGTGCCATAGGATGATCGTGGCAGTGGCTGAGGAGTACCTAAAGAAGGTGTTTGGTTTGATGGTGGCTAGTGGTGTCGATTGGGTAAAGGACTTTGAATCTTTTGCAAAATTAAATGGTTTTTTGTAATTATTGGTTTGGGGTTTACAAATTTTGGATGTTAAGTGCGTAGGTTGGTGGTGGTAGCTTATATTTGGGGTTTTTTGAGGTCTGGTAAACGACTATAAATCTTGAATTATGCTTTGTTCTCTGTGTTGGCCGTATGAAGTTGGTTGTTTTCTCTTTATGCTGGGCGAATGTAGTAGGTTGTCTCCTCTTTGTGTTAGTCGAATGCAGTTGGTTAATTTTTTTGGGGTTTGGTTCGAAATGAAAATCTTGCAGAGCAGACGCTTGTATATTTCCTATTTTATCTAATATAAATATTGCCTTGCGTATAAAAAAATAATAAAAAAATAATAATTTTTATAATTTATATTATTTTTTACAATGTTAATAATTATATAATATAAATACAAATTATAATAATAATATGAGTAAAATTTTAAATAATAAATATTCTTATAAATTTCTTAAAACTTAAATAATATATATATAAATAATAAAATTAAAAATATATAACTATATAAGGTTTACCATTTGAGTTTTAATTTTAGTCATTTATTGTTATGTAGATTATTTAAGTTTAATTTATTTTTCAAATTTCTCTTTACAAATTGTAGGTTCATTGTATATAGAGAAACTATACCAAAAATTCCATGGCAACTAGTTCTAATTCTATTGGCAAATCCTCATTCAGCATTGACCTGGCTTCACCGCTATGGAGGCATGTAGAAATGGTAGAGCAGATTCTAGGTGGGGGACATATGTTTGGATATGCCTCGGGTGTGATAAGCGGTACACTAGTGCCTATAGTTAGGTGAAAGGGATTTTGTGTGCAATTCTTGAGAAGGGAATTAGAGCATGTCTAGGAAAAAATAATATACCTATACCACCTAAAATAGCAAAATATATTAAGGAGCAAGAGGAAGAAAATTCAAGGGTTGAAAATAGAATGGAGCGATCCATTGAGTACAGGAAGGGGCTCATGGAGGCCACCTACTTCGTCTCACACACATAGTGTTGGCCTTGATATTGTAGTAGAAAGCCATCCTTTTTTTACTAGAATTGAAAATGAGGCTACTATTCCAAAGAGAGCAAAGGGACCATTGGAGAGGGCATTTAATAATGATGCCATAGATATTTCTAACCAAACCCTTGCAAGATGCCTCTATGCAAATGGTTTGTCTTTGAACGTTGTTCAACCACTGTATTGGCAAGACATGGTAAGAAAAATAAATGAAGCTCCAAAGGGGTACACAAGCCCAAGTTATGAGAAGGTGCATAGCACTTTATTGTCAAGGGAGGTCAAACATAGAGAAGATTCATTATCTCCCATCAAGGCCTCGTGGAAAGAAACAGGTGTGTATTATTTCCGATGGTTGGAAGGATGCAAAAAATAGACCATTAATTAATGTGATTGCAGTGTGCCCTAAAGGGGCAATGTTTCTAAAAGCTGTGGATTGTGAGGGGCAGGTGAAGGATGCACAATTTAGTGCTGACATCCTTATATAGTGCATTAATGAAGTGGGTCCTTAAAATGTTGTCCAAGTTATAACAAACAATGCAAAGAATTGTAGAGCTGTTGGTATGTTAGTTGAGACATGATTCTCACATATATTTTGGACACCTTTGTTATGCATTCCCTCAACCTCATGCAACAAAAGTTGGATACAAAAATAGATTGGATCAAACAAGTCTATGCTGAAGATGAAGAGATCCAAATGTTCATAACAAATCACCACATGTTGCAAGCTATTTTTAGATCATTCTTGCGACTAGAGCTATTGAAGGTAACTCAAACTTCAAACAATGCAATTTTTTGATTTTATGTTTTACTTTAGTAATTTATTTTTAAAAAAATATATACATTTTTCATTGATTTTAATTATTTAATTTTTATGTTCAAATAGGTAGCTAAGACTAGATTTACATCCAACACAATCGTCTTGAGATGACTTGTGAAGGTGTGAGAGGTGCCTTCGGGTATGGTCATTAGCCAATCATAGTCTATATGGAGGCAATCAAACACTAAGAGGGCAGCAAATGTAAAACAAAAGATTCTAGATGACACTTGGTGGGATCGGTTGGAATATCTTCTTAGTTTCATCGAGTCCATCACGAGTATGATATGCTTTACTGGCATGGATAAGCCATGCTTGGGGGAGGTTTATGATGGCATCGACTCAATGCTTGAGAAGATGAAATCCATCATAAATGCGAAAGAGCAAGATCTTGAAACCTTCTTCAAAGAGGTGCAGTCAATTTGTGTTGAGCGGTGGAACAAAATGACCACCCCACTCCATCTTCTTGCCTTCGCTTTGACTCTCAAATATTACAGTGAAGAGGTCCTTGCTATACCAACAAGAGTGCCACCATACCGTGATACAAAAGTCAACGAAGGGTTTAGGAAAGCTCTTGCTAAACTCTTCAATGATCCTGATATGGAAGATGTAGTTACAACTGAATTTTCTGTTTTTGTTACCTCTAGTGGTCAAAGTGTTTCTACTCTCCGTGACAAATATAGGAAAGATGCTCACTCTTGGTGGTACCTCAATGGCCACAAGTTGCCACACCTCCAAGTTCTTGCAATAAAAGTTTTATCTCCAGTAAGTTTTGAATTTTTACCACTCTAAATTTGGTTTTACTTTTTATTATTATTTAAAATGCTGCGTTATTTTCAAATTTGAAGTTTGATTTACAAATTTCTTAATTTGACAACTCCTATGAGAGCTCCCTTTGCTTCAATAGGTTGCTAGTTCTTCTTCAGTTGAGCGGAATTGGAGTACATACTCCTTCATCCACTTAGTGAAGTGCAATCGATTGGCATCGAGCAAAGTAGAGGAGCTAGTTTTTGTTCATTCCAACTTGCATCTTCTTAATCACAAGATGATGAGTACAAGGAAGGGGCAGGAAAGTTGTGGGACGTAGAACCAGAGCGAACTATCCTGAATCTTTCTTTCGTTGCACAATCTTCAGTTTTTGAAGAGTCAAGTAGTCAACATATTTTTAGTGCAAGTGCCAATGGGGTTCCATCATCTAATGGTAATGTTGATGATGATCTTGGTCTTGATGATCATCCATATGATGTAGATTAGTGAATTTATTACTATTTGTATTATTTAAATGTTAAACAATGATTATCTATCATGACATTCAAGTTTGATCCTTTTGATATTGAAAACTGAATTTAAATTAGTATATTATGTTTCAAAATTTGAATTTTGTCATGGTTTTGTTTAGCATATGCATTGGTATATGACATTCTAAACTTAATTTTGTTTTTAGGCTGAATATATATATATATAAAAAAATTTGAATATTTTATTATATTTTTGTATGGACATACCCAAAACATACCCAACCCCTCCAAAACAATCTGCCGTACTGGCGTATCGAACCCATGTACTTGTACCCGTTCGCGTACTTGATTCGGCAACTTAGGTTTTCACATGACTTGAGAATTCAAAATCAAATGATTCATATTTAAGTTCGTAGGGCTACACAAGACACATCTCGTAACTTGAACTCAAGTGAGATGGGAACTAAAACATAACACTTTTATGGTTTTACCCAAGCTGACTGCCTCCAATTAATCACCATTGGGGAAACCTGTGCTTGCACACTCAAAGAAAACATTAGGTGTACCTATCCAATACAAAATAGCTGAAGCACAATAGATAAATCCACCAATGGGATAATATCAAAATCTATATCTAACAGACAGTTATCTTCATGCTAGCATGATTCAGATATACAGATGTGTAATAAATAATCGCAATGCTTATAACTCAATGAGGATAGGAAAAATCACATGTCACAGTTAAAATAGTGGAGCCTAAACATTGCTGAGTCCAAGCATAAGAAAAACCCACACAAGTAGGTGAATCTAGGCACATGATCTATACACCTTGATGGCAATTCACAAGAACATTATCAAGAAGTACAATCATACACAAATCCACACACGTACATATAAATCCAAGAAATACATGATCCCTACACCTTGATGGCAATACAAGAATAATATTATTGGTAAGTTTGATATTGTATTGAAATTCAAAATACAAAATGAGCAATATAAAGAGGCACATATGCTTGCCTTACAGGCACCTCACCATCTGCAATTTTGTTTCAACTAAAAGTATTTTATGTTCATTCTTTTGTTTTCCTCTATTTTGTAGGTTTCTTTCTATGTTCCATGGCATTTTGGGGACGTTAGGGGATACTTTCGGGGACAACAGCCCAAAGGCAATTTTTGGGGGATGGTGAGAGGATGGCAGTATATATGAATTTTTAAATATGCACACACACACACACATATATACATACATATGTTATGTATGGATACATGCATGTATGTATACATACATTAACATATACATATGTATGTATATACACATACATACATATTTTTATACATATATATGTACACATACATACATCTATATGTATGTATGTATGTATGTATTTATACATATATGAATTTTTCAAAATATATTAATATCCAACAATAACAATGTTATACTAGTAGAGATAAAGGGTAGATACTCAAATTTAATCATGACAACAGTAAACAGCAACAAAATTTAATCATGACAGCCGTATACTAGTAGTATTTCAGCAATATAACTGCAATTCAACAATGACAATAACATAACAATAGTTTGGATTTTAAAGTTTAGAAATTAAAATTAAAATTAAAATTTAAAGTTTAAATTCAAGTCTCAATTAATCAAACTTAGTAAAATACAACTATGTCTCATTTGGGCTATTAATATAAAAAAACAAAGAGTTTGTGTCACTCTCTGGCTGAAGTTGTGGTTCGTCCAATGGAATCTCGACTAATGCCGATTGCACCTTCTCCTTGTCAATCTGCCTAACATCTTTAGGATCAACATCCCAGTATGTTGCTGGAGTTTGTTGATACTCAGTAGTTTGCTGATCTTGAAGTCTCAAGGCACTATGAATTGCATCTAGCTTTTTTGCTTGTTTAGAGGTATGCCTGTTCCTCTTGATTGAGTGGATGAAACTGTAGGTGGACCAATTTCTCTCTGGAACTAGCAGTCTACGAGAGTAGACGAATAACAAGTTGTTTCAACTTTGGTTTGTCCTTCCCATGAAATTTCTACCATCCAATGAGGATTTTTGTGCATCAGTGGCTCTATCCATCGTAGCCTTTGGTTTGCTGAATGTAGGACCTTGAAGATTGGAAAACTGAAGCCACTACTCTCGAAATATGGTTGCCTCCTCACTGCTATACATCTTATGAAGGGCCTTCATAGACCTCTCCATTACCTCATCATCTTCAGAAGGAAGAATTCAGCCAACTCTAGGTGCATACCACTTGGGATTAAGAGCATAGGTAGTCATATGAAGAGTGGTGTTCATTGTGTTCCACCTCTTGGTGATAATGGGCTTGATATGCTCCTCATAGAATCGAAATCTAGGATCCTTGTCACGAATGGCTTGCTTCATTTGATCAAGCATGCTATCAAAAGTCTCATAAATCTCTCCAAGACTAGGAGAGTCTGCATCCACATATTGATTACCCCCACAACAGGTGGCAACATTAAAAAATTATGACATTAACACTACTAATAATGTAAATTAATATTTGAAGATAAAAAGTTAAAACAAAGTAGAAATCCCAACATATTAATTTAAATTATTAAATGAAATTTTCTTACTTGATATTGGACCACCAAGCGTCATTAAGCATCTTTTCTCTCACCACCTTTCCATTTGTCTTTGATTGAACCCCCTTATTCCACTCTCCACAAACCACCATGGATTGTAGAGTATTTTGCACCTCCAACATCCTCTCCAACAAAATAAATAGGTAGCATATCTAGTCTCAATTGGTTTGAGGAATTCTTTCTTTGAATAAGATTGGAATAGTGCAAGTGAAGTGTAATGTTTAAATACAAACATTTGTATGTCTCTAGCTTCGACCACTGCTCTCTTCATCCAATCTATTTTGCCAATGTCTTTCAAAGCATGTACATAGCATGAAGTCCAAAAAATATGTTTGTAAGCACTCATAACCATCAAACTAGCTAACTTAGAAACACAAGCTGAATTTGTCACAACTTGCACAACATTAGAAGACCCAACATCCTCTATGGCCTCTTTCAAAATGGCAAACTGGTAATCAACATCCTTATGCTTCCCAGAACAATCAATAGCTCTAAGAAACTATGAACCAATAGGGCATGTAGCAATAATATTAATGAGTGGTCGATATCAAATATTAGTCCACTCATCCATGACAATGAAACGACGAGTCCTAATCCATGTTTGTCTCATCTCCTCCATCAACATGTTCACCTTTGAATATTATTTGTTGAGGAGGGAGGTACACAATCTATGTTCTCTAGGGGGAGCATAAAAGGGTCCAACTACCATTGCATCTCTCTACACACCTTTGAAATAAGGAGACCTTGTGCCAAATGAAATGGGATAGCATTGGCATACAAAAATTTGGCCACTTAATCATCGGCTTGCTCATATTTTTGCAAATTCATTAACCCTACCATTGTATTTTTTTCATTTGTAGTAGAAGTGGCCTTCCTCTTCCCTCTATCACAACTCTCTCCAACTGAAACATTGGAGTAGTCATCAATAGATTGCAATGTTTTGGATGATCGTTTCTTACCTTGAGTAGTACTAGAAAGTTTTTCCTCACTCACTCCAACCAACCTTGCCATTTCACCTGTTGTTCCAATGTTATATTTGCACAAACTCTAACCTCATGTCCACTCTACCCAATAAATGGTGTGTAACCCTGCTATAGCTCCCATGGTAATCAATTTTGCAAATATGATATAACCAATGCTTGCTGACCCATGTATTTTTACCATTATTGATCATTAAATTGGTGGCAAATTGAAGCAAGGGTTTTTGGGGTTTAAAGGGCCTTTTGCAAATTTTTGAAGAGAGGGTGAAGGGCATGCAAAACAATTTTGTGGAGTTC
This sequence comes from Sequoiadendron giganteum, assembly GCA_007115665.2. Classification (NCBI taxonomy): domain Eukaryota; kingdom Viridiplantae; phylum Streptophyta; class Pinopsida; order Cupressales; family Cupressaceae; genus Sequoiadendron; species Sequoiadendron giganteum. The sequence goes on along the minus strand of CM021103.1, from coordinate 452,616,105 downwards.
CAGTAGTACCTGTGTTTGAATTTTTAGAATGAGAAGAAAGGTCTATTTTGTTTACTTCATTTTCTTCACTGCTCTCATTCGCGTTGTCATCAGTGCTGCTAGTGCTCATTTGTGGTGTTTTTTTTTGTGATAACAAATTGAAACCAAAACATTCTAAAACTAATTACAAGCCCTGTCTAGCAAGCTAAATGACATACCTTGATGCGGCTGAACCAATTGATGTCTTCACTCATCTAAGGTTCTTTGAATCTTTCAGCTATAGGTTTCTTAGTAGTTTGTAATGTGATAAATTCCTAATTTCGTTGAGGTCATTGCCGTATATATCCTTTGAACTTAGGTAGCCAGTCTTCAAGTTTTCATTTACAAGTTTCAAACTTTCAACTGTTTGAATTTGAGATTTTTGTGTCACATGGGGAGGCATCCCCACCCCTCAAACCCTTGTCCCTATATGTTGTATCAAATATTATTGAAGAATGATATCAAATATTTTCTCTAGGCTCCAACAACAATGGCGTAGCCTTCGGGTTGCAGTCAATATTTTGTTTTTCAAACATAATGTTATTATGTTTGTTTTCCTTTTGATTAGGGTGTATAAGGGGCATGGGAGGGTTTGTGAGACCCCCACGCCCTTGTACAACCCAATCAACATCGACCACATGTCTTTTCCTTTTTTTAAAATGTTGAAATGTCAATGCTTTAGCACGGGGGTGCCTAGTTGTCCCCTTTGCATTTTCGGATGTCCTCAATTTTTGGGACGTGTTTTGGAACGTTTCTGTTTTTCTTCAGATCAGGGGAGGCGTCAAGGGGATGTCCCCTAATGTTTCACTGTCCTTGAAACGCCTTAGGGGATAGGGGCTTTGAGAGGTGGGGATACACCCCCATGTAACACAAGTTTCTTTCTATGTATCGAGAGAGTGTTTGTGCTTTCTCCTATGTGCTTTTGAAGGTTTCAAGATTGTTGTGCATCAATGCCAAGGGATTTGGCTGTGGCATGCTTGCCACACTTATTCATAGAATAATATTTCATGTCTCATCATGTGATCTTTTTGAGATATGCATTAGTGGCTCAATTCTTTCATACACTTAACGTTGTTTGGGACCTCTCTAGGACTTGGTTCCATCTTCCTTGTCATTGGGAAGTACATCATGGATTCAACTATTTACGAATTAGGGATATCATTTGAAATATTTTGCCATCTATTATTTCAAATTCAATTCTTTTCGAGGGAAGTTTGTGCCAAGCTTGAGGACTTTTGTACAACTAGAGCCTTGCATTGATGTTCACATTGTGTTACAGATATTTTTGCTTGTCAACTAGACCAATAGGGAGACCTGGCATGGCCAATGCCAACTACTTTTAATTTGATCCAAAGTATCCAATTTTTTTTTGATCCATTTTTAGTGGGTGAGCCCCTATGCCAATGACATGCCAATTTAGAAGGTTGTCCTGATCCTTGGGAGATTGTAACAGGTTCTGTTTTGGGAACCAAGATATGTATACGCTGCTAAGTTATCGGATTTGCACCCGGAGGCCTCGAACCCGGTCCGGGTTCGTACCCAGTACGGGTTCGCTTGCGGGTGCGCAACCAGGCCTGTGGGCGTTGGAGAACCCACAGGCCTGGTCGAGCACCCTGTGCGTACCCAGGGCGCACCCAGTCAATTGGTGCGTGGACCCGAAGGTACCAGGCACGTACCCAGGCATACCTCGAAGAACCCACGGCCCAGAACTTGCGCGCACCCGGGAGAACCCACAGGCTTGGTCGCGCACCCTGTGCATACCCAGGGCGCACCCAGTCAATTGGTGAGTGGACCCGAAGGTACCAGGCACGTACCCAGGCATACCTCGAAGTCCAAGTTTCCATAGTTTTCCTACAAGTCTTCATCTATAATATCGCATTTAAGGCTTTTGAAACCATACAAAACTCCATGCCGCACCTCATTTTTATGGGAAAGAGGAAGATGTAAATTTGTAAAATATATTAATATAGTATTTACTTTCAGTTTTACAAAAACAATTTTCTATTTTCATTTTGTTTAAGAATATCAACATCAACGCATTCCACATGACGATGCCATTTTGTACCCAATTTGCTTTCAAATCAGTCAAATACAACTATCAATTGAACCCTAGATCTTCTATCTAAGAAGTATGCATCCTCAAATTTCATTGTAATCAACTCACATTCTAGCAAATTTTCTATCTTTTGAAATTAAAGAGATAACTGAGATCTGTTATTCTTTGGCCCCGTGGCTTGATGTATGAATTGTTACATTGAAATTTTAAGAAAGATCTGCATTGTTACATTCATTTCTATGAGTATTTCATTGTTGTGTTGTGTTTTTGGGCTGAGCTGCTTAGTTTATCAGCCCTTCATTGGGTTCTTCGACCTTGCCCTGCATGAGAGAGGCACCTTTTTTGTCAAATTTACCCAAGACTGCACCTCATTTTGTTCGCTGGGGTATGATACAACTAGAAATGGATGTGGTAGTTTACCTAATTGAACATTTAACATTTGTCCATTTAAGCATGTAACATGTCTTGTGGTATATAGACATGAGGCTTCACAACGAAGTCCTGATGATTTACCATTTGAGCTTGTCTCATTTAATGCTATAATTGATTATATTGATTGGTCTTGATAGTAGATCAATCTTAGAACCTTATTAACAGTGTTGGCCAGTAAGTTTAAAGCATTGATAATCTTAAGTTTTAACCATTCACTCAGGGTAGCACTGATAAGTATGACTTTAAGGAGCTCATGTAAATGCTTTGCAAATTGATAGATTTTAAGAGTTGATATGCTAAATGTCCATTTATATTCAATAGTACTTATTTCAAAAGGGTGACAGTTCTTTGCCTATTCAAGGACCCGTTTTCCAAAAGTTGCCATTTTCTTAAAGTAGTAGAACCTGTGTAGTGCTAGATACTAGAAATTACAACATTTCATCCTAATGGAAGGATGTGTAGCTGGTATCTTTTGCAATAATCTTTAGTGTGTTGTGTTTGCATTTGTTATATTTGCTAAGGGAGATGAAGCATTCTTGCAAGATGGTATTTATCTGTTTTTATAATTAATGGCATAAATTTTGTATTTAACATTTCTGTCATGCTTAGGTTTTAGATTTATGCCATACGCTTGTCAGCATTAGTTGCATATAAACAAGTTTTGAGTTACCTGAAGATAAATATCTCATTTGTAGGTACCAATTGAAAGACTATGCAATGGGTCAGTCAGTGGAGCAGTCTAAGGATTTTCAGGGTAATTTATCTTTGATATTAATTCCCTTTAATCTCTGTTGGCTTGTACCCATTCATGATAATTCAAAAGGTGAGGAAGCTTCAATCTGTGTAAGGTTTGAGTGCAGGTTCACCAAGATGGAGCCCTACCATTGATATTTTGCAAACAAAGGAAAATACTGCTTATATTCCAACCAAGTTGAATGACTTCCATGTACCAAGCGATACCAGTCTGTTTTCAAGTTCATTGCCTGTTCTTTTTCATGGAAAATGTAAGTATTAGAGAACTTTTTCCATTGTCCACACCAATTTTCTGTAAATGTAAAAGGACTGTTGTAACAGCTTATGCTTATCACCACTTGGTTGCATTTACTACAGTAAATCTGTCAGATAAGGAGTGCATTGAAAAATCCAACACAACTACATCCTGCCATATAAATGAAAAACCTCCTGGAGAAGATCCTTTGGTAACCCTTCAAGACATGGAGATCCAAGGTCAAGGATTCGTCCTTCCTGACGATGAAGAAGAGCTTTTGGCTGGCATAATGGATGATTTTGATTTGACTGGTCTACCAAGTCAGGTCGAAGAATTAGAAGAATATGATGATTTATTTAGCAGTGGAGGTGGTATGGAGTTAGATTCTGATTCACATGAGTGTATTAATTATAACTATAGCAACATTGTAACTTCAGATTATATTGCTGGGGGTGGTACAAACCACCATGGCATTTCAAATGTGCTTGGACCTGTCATAGGAGAACATCCATATGGTGAACATCCCTCCAGAACTCTATTTGTGCGAAACATCAATAGTAATGTGGAGGATTCTGAGCTCCGTGCTTTATTTGAGGTGATTACTATTGTAGTTTTGTGTATTGATTTTCATATCTATTTCCTGCAATTCTCTCCAAGTTTAAAAGTTTTATAGTGGGTGTGCTTTCAACCTGGTAATCTTATCCTAAAAGAAAATTTCAAAATTCATCTCTGATGTGTACAATAAAAGGATCATGTAATGCTAGTGAATCATGTGCAATTTACAATGGAGATTTTCTCTTCACAATGAAAAGTTCTTTATTGCTCTTGTTTGATTTAATTCTGACAATCAGATCTAGTAAGATGTGTGATAATGTCTGAGCACATCCAGGCATCATCATACTTCAATTTACTTCAGTAACTCTTATAATATGATCATGTTTGCAGTAATGCATTCAAGTAAGATGATATAAATCAATATGTGAACTGACAAGAGTGTTCTGGTTTCTGGGAAGCAACATGGTGACATCAGGATGCTCTACACTACATGCAAGCATCGCGGTTTTGTGATGATATCATACTATGATATTCGTTCTGCACGAGATGCTATGCGAAATCTTCAGAACAAACCACTACGTCGGAGGAAACTTGACATTCATTTTTCTATTCCAAAGGTATACATTATTCAACATTCTGTAGATGCCAATTTATGACAATGTGTAGAAGTATGTTTGCACTTATCTATAAATTAACTTCTCCTGAACATAGTATTAATACGAAGTTTTGGTCAATTGTGGAGAATCTTCAAATAAGATGTAAAGCTACATGAATTCATTTTCATCTAAGTTAACAATTTCCTATAATGTTGTGGAAAAATCATTTATAGTGGTGTTAACATAATAATTCATATACAGTTTGCAGTTCCATCTATAAGAGTGTTCTATTTATACAGCATCGTACAAGTATAAATGGGATTCATTTGCCTGGGTTTAAAATGGGAAAAACTTCGCATAAACTCAGTAACTAAACAATGATTTACTAGTTATGAAAACAGGAAAAAACTAATTGTGTTATTTCATGTCAAATATACTTTGTATAAATAAAAAGTAAAATAGATGTTGTACTTATAAAAATTGTGCAGAACTTTAAAAAAATCCATTTTACACTCACCTAAGAGAGTTTATGCTAAAAGCATATGGCTGCCCCAATATTTTGTTCTGTCATAAAGCATGGCCTTCTATTTTAGGGTCAGCCCTGTGATTTTTACCCAAACCCTCATTATGGTTTGAACTTTGACTCATAAAAAAAATCTATTCAAAGTAAAACTTAAAGAAAATTTACAACACCCTATCCTTAATCCTGCCTTATACCAAAAATGCTGAGCTTGCCTTTGCTCCATTTTTTTAATCTCTTGAGTGTAAAAATGAGCCAAAAAAAGCTATATATAAAAAATCAAAGCACTTTTTGAAAACTTGGGAAATTGCACAGAAAATTTGGTGATTAGTGATTACTCAGGATTAATCGTTGGTTTTTTGTGTGTAATCCATCTTTTTTTTTTATCTCAAAAGTATGTTGTATGCTGAATAATTCATAGAGAAGGAGGTTCCTAGAAAAAGTAAGGATAATATCTCTATCATCATATATAGAATAGCAAGTTTAAAGTGGATAGTCTCTATTAGGTGAATTCTGGATGGCACACATAGCCATGTAAACTGATTCCAAGCACAAATGGATATGAAGAGATGATACGTATGATCTTTGATTATTTTTGTATGGAAATGTAGTTTATTATATCAATGAATCCAGTAGCCTACTTTTACCCAGATCTTATGAAGTAGAGTTTTAACTTTTAAGCTATTTTTGTTGGTAAAAATTGAAGATAGTCATTAGGTTACAAAATGGTTTTTTAGATGTGCAGAAATGGCTAGCAACCTTTATTACAGCAGCCCCTAGAGAAAGATATGCAAAAAGAAGAAAATGAACTTGTCTATCTGTGGAATTATCAATTGATTTCCCTATCTTCTAAGGTGACTCATCTAATCTGGTGAAGTCATTATTGGACTCACTTGCAAATTTCCGTTGGGTTCTCCAAGGCATAACAGGGTAATGTGGAGACAAACACTGTATGGGCTGCACCTTAGCTTAAATGGAGACATCTTTAGTTGTGCATTGTAGACACATAGGTGGAGAAGTACCACCCAAATGTTGATGCATTGGACCACCTGATGAACTGAAAGGTACATCTATTGAGGGTGCCACGATACTCACTTCGGGCTTGACGTTAGATTTTTGATTGGGCCATAGTTCAACTAGTGTAGCATGCAAGATAGGAACATCAAGCTTGTACAAGTCCTTGTACACATCACTTGGCCTAGTACCTCGAGCAATGATGTTATCCTGGTTTGCATCATGAACAATGCACTCTTTCGGACAAAACTGAACTAGAATGTTAGGATTTTCTTTGCTATGGTTGACAGAAAGTAAATTCTTGTTCAATCCTAGAACATACCTCGTATGTTGTACTAGAAGTTTGATGCCATTATTGAATGTAATTCTGACATCATCTATTCCCTTCATTGTTTGACTACTGTCATCAAGTGACATAGAATCCCCATGACTATTATCAGTGGTGAACCTAACATATTAGTCCTCGTGACACTTAAATTGTTTGGATGCACTTGAATCAAAGAACCAACAATTGCTTTAGTGTTGTTTGAAAGAGCCATCAATGCATACTCTTCATGGTCTTGTTTAGCCATCTCTGCCACTTTAGCTTCATTTTGTTGCTTGTGCAATAGATCATATGTTGTTATTTCCTACAATCATTTTCATATGCCCAAATTTCTGACAAAAGAAACACTTTACCTTTCTCCATGATTGTGAAGATGAAGAATGAGAATTGATATCGAAATTTTGAAATTGTGTAGCAAATGCACTTTTTGAACTCTCAAAAGGAAACCACACTTCACTATTCTCGTCATCGTTCCTTCTACAACAAATATGTATTGACCTTGTCAAAGTTCGAAGTTTGGCTTTCTACCAATAGATTTAGAGACTCTACAAAAATCTCATAGGAGGGTGGCAAACTGTTAATGGGTAGAGCAACCATATCCTTGTCATCGACTACTTTGTTGACAACAGCAAGGTAATCACTAAGATCCTTGATTGTTAGTAGATGTTTTGATAGAAACCCAATCTCCTACGATTTTGTAGAAAACAATAAATTCTTCAATTGCGTAACTCTATTTTTCTTGAAGACTTGATATTTATTTTGCAAAGGAGGGTATGTGCATATGTAGCACTTTGAACTTTAGGGATTAGATCATTTGAGATTGACAACTTGAGGATTAGTAGGGCTTCCCTGTGATGCTTGTCATAATCACTTGGGTTAGTAGTAGGCCTCGGTTTTGTGCCTAATAGGATCTTGTCACATTCACGATACTTAGCGATAGTTAGTATCTTTTAACTCCATATGTTACAGTTTTTACCATTGAATTTTTATGCCTTAGGCAACTCCAAATTTTGTATACAAGCCATTACCCTAGCAACCTAGAAAATAAACTTTTCTTGAAACCCTTTCAAAAATTATGTTGATATTTTCTTGAAAAATAAATTTGATCAAGAAAATTTAAACTTTGCTTTGAATAATAATTTGAAGAACTCGTTTTAAATTTGACCTAGAAAATAAAATATTTCTTGAAAATATTTGAAACACTTTTTTAAATTTTTTGTAAATAAAACAAAATGTGAATGCAAATTTTAAGAACACAAATACTTGAAATGAAAAGATCGATGTTCCCTGTGTGCCCTAGCTTCGACCCGCATGCAAATACATGGAAATTTTTGACCTTGTGACCCATGATTTTGTGCCTCTTCTACGTGTGTAGGAATTTGTGGTGTGCAACCCTACAAATGCTTAGGAAAATCACAATTTTTTATAGAGATTTCCACTTCTTATGAATTCCACAATGTTGCAACTCATGATGTGTCACATGACTTTTGGCACCTATACCTTCTCTTCTTGACTACTTCAAAATCTGTATGATCTGGCTCTGATATCAATGTTGGTAAAAGCCAAAGAATGAAATGAGAGAAATTGGTGTATGTTCTCATATAGTATAGCTTTATATTAATATGGTATTAATATAGTATAATTTTTAGGATATAAATATGTATAATTTATTATTTTACCACTTTTTTTTGTATGGACTTACCTATAATGGACCTAGCCACCAATTTTTTATCTTTTACTGGCATACCATACCCACATATCCATACCCATACCTGATTCCAATTCAGCAACTTAGAGAATATATTAAAAAGTTACCAAAAAATGTAAGACATCATATAGGCACAATCAATAAAATATTAGATGGTAATTTATGCACAACTTCTCACTGCTAGCAACTCAACAAAAATGATACAGTGATGGAACCCACGCCCTTGTAGACACCTAAAAACTTGACCGACTGGTACTAGCAGGTGGAGAAGGGAGGTTGTGTTGCTGTAGGCAACTCACACAACCTCTGCAGAGGTCTAAACACTTGCTGCAAGTGAAATCTTGGTCTGCGAGGACACAAAAACAATCCACAGAGATCAAGAACTATGCTGCAGACAGATTGCCAGCTACTAAGAGGACAAAAGCTATGCTGCAGATAACAAAAACATATGTTGCAGGGGTTTTAACTGCACATTACCAATTTTACAAAACACCCAAATGTTTACACACAGGAAATAACTCACTTTGTGCAGCAACTCATAACCATTTATCATTCCCTACTAACATACACAATTCAAGAAGACAAGAGTCTTTGGAAGAGTAATATTCTATTATATTTTTAACTCGAAATACTTCTTTTGCAATCAATTATACACATTTACAAAGTATTGAGACAGTTCTGAGACTCCTCTATTTTCCTCTTTCTTGCTCTTGGTCAATCACGTACTCCTCTCTTCCTCCTTGCTTTCTCTATCTTCTGGATTTTATCTTGTTGTTACTCTGCTGTCCTCTCTGATCTCTCTTCCTCTCTGCTCTCTTCTCTTCTTTTTTTTTTTTTTTCTCCAAAAGCCCTAAAATCTGGAAACTTCCTCCCCAAAATCCTGCCTAAACTTTTTCGCAGCATACAAAGATTAGTCATTAATATCCAACTGCCTGATTTTTGAGTTCAAAAGTCCCACTCAGACTTGTTCTTTTCCATTCCCCCTTGCTGCTGTTCATTTATGAGCCCATGAGTAGGTAATTGCTGCCCCCAAAAAAAACAAAATCAAATTTTAAAATTTAACAACTCATACACGGTGGTGGTCGAAGAAAATAAAAAGAAGAAGACCAAAAGTAAGATGCCCCTGCATCATACAGTTACAGAGCCAAGGAGGTTTGCATCTTCAATCTCACAAAGTCTTAGCAACTTGATTATGATACTACATTGCCTGTGCAAAGTTCATGTATTCTCAACCATGACCATAATTAGTCCAAACATGAAATTGGTCATGGCGGCTCTTAATTCGAAGTGGCTTGAACTTGAACTAAAAGTGAAATTTATGTGCAGTTACTTTATGTGGTTAGTTGTAATTGTGTACAATTTCATGCCGTGAAATCAATATTATAAATATAAATGATAAAAAATAGAACTAAAAATTGTTGACAATGATGGCTTTTGAAAATGAAATGAGTGTCATTAAAGATATTTCTCTTACATTGAAAGCTAAGGGTCCGTGGATTCTCATTGAGCCACTTCCATCCTCCACTACTTCTCTATTCAGATCATGTGAGCAGTGCTTAGACTTCTATCTATACACAAATAGCATGTTACTCGTTAAGAGAGACCAGGGGCAATCACATGCAGTGGAAAATCATTTCATTATGCAAGGTTTAAACAATGAATGATTTCTTTAAAGGTTTCTCAATTTAAGGTTCATTGTTTTAAGCCTATTCACATGAAAACTATGCCATTTGATTGATTTGAGCTCTATTCTTCCTATGTGAACATCTCACATGAATGCATGATAACCAGCATAAATGTTTTGGGGATATGAGAGCTGCAACTTGGGTCTTTCTGCAAAAGGAGTCTTCCCAACGGAATCATTCCCTGTCCATTGTGGGTAGCATCCTACAGTTCAGATGATTATTTGTACAAAAATTGGTGTAAAAGTACAGTTAAATACAACATATTTTTGTCATAATAGAGTTTATATCTCCTTTGTACTCATCGATAAGTGTTTTACCAGATAGTGTTCCTAAGTGCTTCATTTTTTTCTTCCGTATTTACTGAAAGGGTGTATTTTTGCATCAGAATGCAAAGATATTGTAGAACTACTTACATTTTCTTACCACAACACAATTGCCCATTATGATAATCACTTGCTAATAACAAATATCTTACCACTTCACAATATTGTTCAAGTTTCTATGGCATTGCCTAACAAATGTTCTTGATTGTGCTTTGGACATAAAAAGGTAATAGGATGCACAAAACAGTTAAGTGGGCCAGCATATAACTAAAAATTGCACCATTTTCACTTTTAAAAGCTTTTCAAAAATAACCAAGCTCCATGAGGATGATACACTTATCTTGGCACTCTATTTTCTAGCTGGTTTAGTTGTACTTTAGTTGTTTTTGTTAGGCTTGGAATGACTCAAACCTTATAAATAACACCGACGGACATGCAAATGTGATGAACTTATCCATTGTATCACCAAACTATTTAAACAAGCTGCAAAACTGTTGGAAAAATCAGAGATCATCTACATTTGCTCAATAAAGAAAACAAAAATATTGATCATATTATTGAGTTGGCTGTCAAAGTATAACAATATGGCTTTTTATAAAGCCTTCCCAATACATAACTTCTCAAACCACCATACCCAAATAACTCCCAACTAATTACTAACATACATAAGTCACCTATTTTTGAGAAGATTTTTCTTTGAAGAAACAAATCCTGAATTAGGTGGAACTCCATCAAGCTACCTTGTAACCCTCGGAAGGGTGTAACTTCGAACTGAATTCTTGAGTTCCCGGATTACCACCTCCCCGAACTCTTGAATCACAGATCCCCCAAATTATTGGACAACAATCCATTGCTTCATCAAGTTGTCTCATGACCCTTGAAAGGGTTTAATTCCTCAAATCATAGATTCGTGAACTATCTGGACAACAATCCATATTTGAGTTCACCAAATCCCTTCCCTTACCTGTCTTAAAAAAACAAACTTCACAATATGTGCATTCTGTCGGCATAAAAAGGAAACACAACATATGCTTCTCATGCAAAACACCATCTCAAAGCAAGAAGCTAGCTTAAGATGATGGAAAAACCTCCATCCTCTAGTGCCTCCAACCTCCAATGAAACATCATCTCAAAGCAAGAAGCTAGCTTAAGATGATGGAAAAACCTCCATCCTCTAGTGCCTCCAACCTCCCATGAAACCCTATTACTATTTATCCATTTAATGTTGCATGTGAGTCTTTGGAGGCTTCGTTAGGTGTAACAAAGATGGCATCCAAAGTCCAAGCATAAGGTGACATGGAAAAGAAATTCATTTTAAGGTGTCGAAAATACACCATTTACAGTGTGACCAACTTATCCGCTCAACACCTTACATTCCATTTACAAACGTTATCACTCCAAAGCATGCAAATTCAACTTTAACAAAGAAATCCTTATATCTCCCTTTACAAACTCTTTAACTTAAAAATACTTCCCAAGCCTTTAATTAATAACTACCTTCAATTATGCTTTTTGGAAGTGCATGAAAAAATTACTTGAGAAATATTGAACTCTTGTCCTTCTTACCTATGTGAGATAAATTTCTTGAGCCTCTACCAGCAAGGCTATTCCAATAAATTAAAAAGAAACTATTTATTAATCCAATGTATAAGAAAAAATAAATCTTTCAAATATTTTAATGCCTTTATGATGGCGATCTATGATAAACACTAACCATGCCAATCTGTTCTGACAGAGAAGAGTTAATAGATCACATGCTTTATGATGCTTTGGCATGCATAACACAGCATATGATATGCCTGTAACCACTTCTAACTGCCTTATTCCTACACTCATTTCAGATCAATAGAGACAGTAATCTTTTTTTACTCTTTTCATCAACGGGAAGTTGTGTGGCCACATGCAATGATGGAGATAAAATTTGCTGTTGTTGAATAATTGCATAGAAATCTATGGAATGAAAACGTAGAACGTGCCCTAATAACTCTCAATTTGCTGTTGTTGAATGATTGCATAGAAATCTATGGAACGAAAATGTAGAATGTACCCTAATAACTCTCAAGTATTCTGGGAGACCAACCAGCTTGCAGTGGCGTGAGCATCAGACTTGGCCTTTGCTTATTATTCTAGGATGAAGAAAACAAAATATCCTCTGCCGCACCTGGATGAGCCCAAGTAGGAACATGTTTCTGCCTTTTAGAAGATAAATTGTGTTAACTGCCCATTTCAGCTGGTGTGTGCTGTGGCTACCAATTGGCCCCACCTATCTTGTCTTCCTCCCGCAGTCTCTGGCTTTCTATTCAATGCAGCCTGATTTTTATTTTAACAACCTTAAAATGTTGCAAAGTCACTCTCTTTCCATGATGCTAACTGCTCTGATACCAAATTTTAGAAAAATCAGAGATCATCTACATTTGCTAAATAAAGGAAACAAAAATATTGATCATATTATTGAGTCCGCTATCAAAGTATATTTATAACAATATGGCTTTTTATAAAGCCTTCCTGATACATAACTTCTCAAAACACCATAGCTGAATAACTCCCAACTAATTACTAACATAAGTCACTAAGGTGACTTTATTAATGTAAACTTTAATATTCCAAAAAAAACAACAATACTGTGCCTATTGACAAAATTGACGACCATCCTTTGCTTGAAAACTGAACATGCAAACCCTGAAATCAAAGATTTTTGTTGTGACTAAATTAAGTTATGGCACCAATTTTGCCTTTGTAAATAGTAGATTGAGCTTTTTTGGACTTGTATATGGTACTTGAGTTGCACATTTGTGCTGGAATATGTGTAATCTTCACTGGGAGCCTTCATGTTTTTATTGGTGCATCTAGTTTTGGACTCTACATCTCAATGCCTGTCAACATGGTGATAGCGAAATCAAATTCGAATACACAACCTTTTACCTTCAAAGTAAGCTACAATAAGCCTGCTTACTCTTTTGAGCTTGAAGCTTGCTCCATGTGTGTTACTGACTGTACTTGCTCTATACCAAACTAAGAGATTTTCCAAGTGCCACACTGTGGTTGAATAAAATTGATTTTTAAGTTTTCAATTGAGTGCTAAAGTTGTTAATAGCTATTGGATAGCTTTGACTTATTTCATGGCAACACATGTCCTGAAGCTAAATTGGTAAGTTTACTAAATAATAAGATAGTTATGGAATATAAAATTTTAAAAAGACAATGAATGATCTTATTTTGACTACTATGGAAGAAAACAATGTTGAGAAACTATGACAAACAGTTGAGAAACATGAGGAAAAAACCACAGCAGGCATTTGTAAATAAGTCATAGTGGGAGAAAGATAACATATCTCACTTGCCATAAGCACAATAAACTTTTGATGTTGCAAAATATGCAAGAGTATAAACCATAGCCACCCAGAGACTCATACCTTGAACCCTGCTTCTTGTTTTCCACACGGGAAATGTGTCTCTGTCTTGGACATATGGGACATCTTCAAATTTCAGGGTAAATCAGATAAAGTTTCTTTGCATTTCTATGTGTCTCCTGGAAGTTTCCTTTGAAATTGATAAACTTTGGATAGAAGATTCTGAGATATGTCGTATAAATTACATTGGTTATTTTCAAGTGCTGGTTATTGGTTGACAAGAGGGAAAAGAATTAAAAAGATACAATAGGACTTGTAATTCACAAATGTTTAGAACAATGTGTACAAGTATTTTTATAGCAGAAAATTTTATGAACAAAGTCCAAAAAGATATTGATAAGAAGAGAAATAATAAGAAAGGTGAAAATGTCCACACGAACTGAAGTTCCTTAAATTGATTGAAGCTTTAGTAATCTCTGAGTACCCCTTGTACCATGCTTTTAAATAATGCCATTCTTGTCCTGGTTCCCATCTGCTCCCTCTAGATGATTGTGGTCTAAATTTTAATTTTTATGTCATAATTATGATATAAAATATCACTAGAGTTAATCTTTACTTTCATTGACATTTATTTGTTTGCTTTAAAATGTTAGTATTTTTAACTTTTTTGTCATTCTACATGTTCTAAAGATGTATAGCTATTGTGTAAATATTTTAAGATTTAACTTTTCAATATTTATATTTGTCATCTCCAAGTCCCCATTTCCCATATAAAATAAAAATGGTGTAGCATTATCCATTGCTGTCTACCATACCAATACATATCCCTGTCTCCTGGAACTATGTTATAATTGCAGGAGATTGATGACTACTCAGTAGATCATTAAGGGAATTGCATGTTTATAACTGATTTATCATTTCTGAATGGCACATTCACCAGTTTTAGGCATTGGAACCCATTTTCTTTATTATACAATTTTGTTATCCTTTAAGAGAACTATAAAAGTTGTTTATATTATTTCTATTTGCTGAAGAGAGTTATTAAACACTCCCCATTTCATGATAGTTGAGGATTTTTTGTAGCTCCATTGACCATTTTGGCCATCCTTGCATATTAGAATTAGAATTAAATCTCACTCTAAACTTGTTTTTCAAAGTTGGTTTTTGGCATGTTTTCAGGATAATCCTTCAGATAAAGACATAAATCAGGGTACGCTTGTTGCCTTTAACTTGGACCCATCTGTGTCAAATGATGATTTGCGACAAATATTTGGAGCTCATGGGGAAGTAAAAGAGGTAATTTTTTCCGTTTTTTGGCTGCTATATTCAGGCTGAATTTATTATTACTAAACTTGGCATTTGTAACAGATAAGGGAGACCCCCCACAAACGACATCATAAGTTTATTGAGTTTTATGATGTGAGACATGCTGAAGCAGCATTACGAGCCCTAAACAGGAGTGAGATTGCTGGCAAGCGTATCAAACTTGAACCTAGCCGTCCTGGTGGAGCAAGGCGCAGGTACTGGCCTTATATATGAGTTTTTTAATTATATTTGATTGAGGCAGGTGATTTTTATCTCATGTATTATTTGTAATGTTGATATATATGATTAATCCATCTTGAGGTACCAGTCTGTTAATTTGTAATGTAACATATCATAGGCAACACAGCTGTTTTGAGTCTATTATGCTTATAGTAGATATTAGATTAATAAAAGTTATGGTTATACAAAATCTTTAAAAATTCAAATTCACACTTGGAAAAGTAAAAATTATAAATTTATATCAGTTATTGATCTTGTCATCTAGCATTCATGAAAAAGTCAAGAAACTGCCTTAAAATCATGCTTGATGGTTAACTGCTGAAATGGATTGAAAGGTTAAGGTTATTAATCTTGACACGATTTAAGTATGAGATTAAAAAATAAATAAGTTTTATTGTCTGATTATGAATTTCTTGATCATCCTTGTCTACGCACAGTTGGCCCCAACACGGATAACCCTCTTAACTTTACAACCAGAGTATCATCACCTATATTTTCCCCTCTAGGTTATCAAAGGAGGTAGGGTCATTGTCAGATGGGAATTTGATATCTATATTTAATAAAACAAAGATTATCCTTTTATGGTTTGTCTAACAAATAGGTTCTTAATTAAATTCTGCTTGTAATTGGCCACATTTAGCAATTTAGTTAGGACTAGCTAACCAACCCTAATTATTTGGACTCAATGCATTAAGTCTACTTATGAAAATTCAATTTGAATACTGAACATATAATTATAAATCATTAGATCTTGATTGCATTTGCGATCAAAGGCTTTACATTACTTTGTCTTACACATAGGTGTAAGTGAGCAACTATGTTTGAAATTCTGTTCCAAGAGGGAAAATATAATTCTTCATGATATCAAATTGAAATATACGTTTGAGATGAGAAAGATATGTTTTTGGACTGGTCCCAAATAATGAAGTAAAACTTTGAATTTACTTGAAAAATGGTGTCTAATTCTAACATGCAGATTTTAGTAATTTCTGTGTGGGAATGGCGTAAATTATTAATTGCACAACTAAATTAAGAGAATACTTGCTTAAATAGCTGATTATATTGAAAATTACTGAAAAGGGAAAAGGTTTGTACTTATAATTTGAGTCTGATGCTCTACTGCAAGTTCAAAATTGCTTTTAGAAAGCAGGTTATCAGTATGCATCTTTCTTTGTGGGCAAGTAGCAAAGTTATGGAAGAAGCTTTTAGGTTTCTACATTTGGATAGAGGCTGAATGATCTCATTTTGTGCTGTGTTACTGGTTTGGCCCTTTAGTTCTGTAGGTTCAGGTCCAATTTGGCCCGGATATAGATCCAGGTTTGGTTTGGGGAGGGAACCAGCCTGGGTTCCACAAAAGGTCTGTAGGTTTGTCTGGGGCAAACCTGGGTGTATTTTGCTCTCCTGCTTCTGCTGCGATGAAGCTGTTGCCTTTTTGTGATTTTTTCTGTTTTTCTAGTTTGGCATTTAATTCATCATTCATCCTTGCTGTTTTTAGGCTTATTTGCAGCTAAACAGAATAAGATGTCTTCTCATGCAATGTCTTATTTGCAGCTAACAGAAAACATGGGTATTCTCATGAGGATTGACATTGTTTTATCAAATGCAATGAAGAGGTTTCTAAACTGATCAGTTCACTTTTGCCAGCATACTCCAGCCTGTGCCAACATAAGAGCCTTGGATCATTGTATGGTCATCTATCAAACCATAATGGAAAGGTGTTTTTTAATCATATATTGTAGCTGTAAATGCTCTGGTAGATATGTATGCACAATGTGAAAGCATACACAAAGCATGTGAACTGTTCACAAAATGCCTCAACAAACTGTGGTATCATGGAATATGCTTAAATAAAATGGTGTTCTTGATGAAGCTTCAAGACTTTTAAAGAAATGCATGAGACATGGAAAAATTCCAATTTTCACACTTAGAAAACATTGTTTTTTGCCTTTTTAAAAATTATGAAAATGACATATGCCATGACGGTTTGTGGGGTTTTGAAAGCCTTCATTTGGCTTGGTGGTGGGGGTTCCACCCCTCGACACTGCCTTGTTGCAATGGGCATTGCCCTCAAACCCTCCACAAGGGGTGTTGCCCCTTGACCTTGCTAGGGGCACTACAAATCCTCACCACACTAGTTTGACACATTTTGTAATTGTATTTTGCATAAACTTTATATTTTTTTTTTACAGAAATTCATGAATTTTTAAGTTTCTGGATCAGAAATATTTGGTTTGCTGAGTCTAAGTCAAGCTTGAGCATGCGAACGATAGTATGGATATCTATCAAAGCAAAAATGATAGCGTATTTTTATTAGGTATTAGAACTTGCCAATCCCTTGATATATATCTATGCCAAGTGTGAAGCATACACAAGGCATGCAAAATGTTTGATAAAATGCCTTAATAACATGTGGTCTCTTGGAATGCCATGCTTGTAGGTTATGCACAAAAATAATTTGTTGAAAAGACTTTGAAAACATTTAAGTAAATGCAATTGGTAGATGTAAAGCCAGACGTCATTATTAATATTAACTTATTATTAAATTATAATATTATATATTAACTTTATTAATATTGTATAAGAGCTTATAAATATTCTTGTACATCAAAAATATTAGATGCCTCTAATATTTCTTATTTTAGGCTGCAAATATGTATATTTGTGTTTTTTTAATTTTCTTTTGTATGGATGAACCCAAAACAAACCCAGCCCACCAATTTTTGTTGAATGAATCTGTGAACCAAACCATTGAACCTAAAACTGTATCAAGATTGGAAACTTAGCTTTTGGGTATGTTAAGAAAAATGGTGAATGTTAATAAAGAAATAACTGTTGTCCCTAATATGATCAGTGAAATAACAGGGAGTGATTTTAGGAAGGACGAATTCACAGTGTTCTAAGAAGGTGTTTGGTAGTAATAATTGAATGTTGAAGGTCTGGATAAAGAGAAGTGGGGAAGGTGACAAAACAGAATTAGAAGAGGTTTCAAATGTCAGAAGATGTTATTCATTTTGTATTATAAATATTTTGTGCAATGCAATGTAATTTGAGAGAGTTACATTAGCGCAACGCTGTTTTCCATATTTTGCCTCTTTGCCTTGTTCATTGTTAATTTGTTTTGCTTATTTGCCTTTTCTTTCCAACATGGTCTCAGATTTGTTCGGTTCTGTGCTGGGAAGATCAGAAGAATTGAACAAATATTTATAGATGATATGATAGATTTTGATTTCCCATGGTTGCAATTGAGCATTGTTGTCAATCTGTTGTGGCTCATTATCTTACTGCACTAGAGAAGTGTTTGTGCATTCATCACCTTATTTTATGTCTGCTTCTGCTATATTTATTTCATAGAAAGTTTGAGCTAAATCCTCATATTACTGGTTGGGATTTAGGTGTTGTTTCAATAAAAAGGGAAAGGTGATAAAGGAGTAACAAGTGGACATATGAATCATGTACTATTTAGACTTAAATTGTGGCTTGGTAATGGTCGTTTTTTGGCATTTATAAGGTTATCTGAACTATTTGCCTATCCATGAGAATATAATTAATGATTATACTTATAACCATAATCTGTTAGTGGGGTCAAAGATTTTGAAATGTGTAAATTCCAGAAACAGGCATCGCATGAAGAAACACTTTCGTCAGGTTTGATCCTTATAAAATGGCTCATAAAGCATAAGATACTGCTGAGACATCGACCATGGAGAATCTCACTGATCGACATTCTTTCAAAACCAATGGACAAAATTATTAAATTAATGAATTATAAGGATTGGGTTTACATCGCAGATGACTGCAAAGCAATACACAATTTTCAGGAAGCAGATCTTAACATAATACAATTGAACATTTTCTTGCTGGTAGTAAACCTTAAATGAAAATACAAGGCAGTGAACTATTAGTTCCAGGTGATATGCATATAAGTGGCTTTAAGGGAAGACTCAATAGTATCCACAAATCTTAGGAAAATGCATAATAAGTTCCAATAATGAAACCATCAACTGATAAGAAAAATAAAATTATTTTACTGTTTTAGAATTGTTAAGTGTCCTAAAAAAGTGGACCAGGCATTTTCTAGAGGCCATTGTTGTATGGCAGCAGATATCCTTCTTATCTAAATACAGTGAATATTTTAAACATTAGCCTTAATTGATGAATTTTGGAATCATATACTTCAAGACAGGAAGATATACTGCAAGAGCTTATTTTATAATTTTCATGAATAACTTAAGCATCCTATCACTAGGTGCAAGTCTATTATCATATGTTGATTAGAAGTATGGTTGAATTTTTGTAAGTTAATTGCCTTCTCATCATGTTTTTCTATTGCTAATTATGTTTGGAAATGCCACCAGCTATATGCAATGTCTAAGCCAGGAGCCAGAGCAGGATGAAAACAGAGCTTACCAGCAACAAACTGGTTCGCCATTGCTGAATTCACCTCCAGGTCTGCTATGTTTCTAACTTCATGAGTTTTAGTTCCAATGTGCTCTAGGATATTTGATATACAAAGAGATGATAGCGAATTCTTTGGTCTGTAAGTCAAATTTTTATATGAAGAAATTATGGGGTTATGATAAAATCAGGTAAAAAATGTATAACCTGAAGGATAATTGTCTTGGTCACATTGGTAAGGTTTTTATAATTCATCTTTTGATAATTGGCAAATGCCACTCGGCAAAGAAAGGTGAAATTAAGAACAATTAGCAGATTGCATGGTTGCTTAATTCTGTTTTTATCAATTTGCCTTTCTTCGTATGAATTTTCGTAGAATTTTATTCTCAAAAGTCAAAACATCTTTATTTTATTTTGTATTTACAAATGGCTCTAAATAATTTGCTGACACAAACAGGGCCTTGGGAACATTTTAGCACTCCTAGTGAAAATGGTTCAGTACACAGCATGACATTTTCACGTGGTTTTGGAAATATAAACTACCCACTTAACAAGCCATCGCCGGGGATTGGTTCAAGCCTACCACCTTTCCCTTCTACCAAAAGTGCAATTGGAAATGGTGACTTTGCAAGAGCTAAACAGGTTGAGCAGATGGCTACCTTCAAGAGTTTTACAAAGCCTGGTCAGCTAAATCAGTCTCATTCTTTTCCAGACTATGAAAATGGTATGCTGCAGGTGATGCATTATAATTCTTCTGGAAGTGTACCTGTACCACAGAGCTCCACCCCTTTTGGGCACCATGAAGGTACTACTTAATGTCCATTTACAGTACTTGGCTTTGCTATATTTCTCTATGGGAATTTTAATTGTTGCTCTGGTTACTTGTGTTTATTCATGGATCATAGCATGTATATTTTAAGGGGCTATTGATGTTACTGTAGATCAGCTTTTATGCAATAATTTTAGTTGGTTGAAATCAATTATATTTGAAAGCATTGTAATGGCTTATTAAGAGGCAGTCCATTTTCCTCTCAATGCAATGATAGGTTGGATTTGTTGATGCTGAGCTGTCACATCGTCATTCATTGCTTAGGCTATAAAAATTATTCTAAGTCTGGAAAATCTTTATGTACCAATTATCTCAGATGTTTTTTGTACTGAAGTCATAAGCACTACATTTTATTTTTATTGCAAGAACTTGCATGTATACTTAGCGAACTACATACTTTTTCATTAAAAATTTCCTGTATTGTACATTTTGATGTAAATGTCTCTTCCCCAAGTATGTTTGTTTGTTTCAAATTTTGAGCTGGAGTTAATTGTGTAAGTGGGTCTTCATAACCCATCCTCTCATAGGGTACTTCTTGGGGAGGAGAGACCCGGGTGTATATACTCCTAGGTAATACTGGAACGTGGCCTAAGGGTAGGGCACATGTTTCATGTTTTTGGAACTGTAAAAATTTCTATATATTGGTTATGGTTACTAAAAATTTCTGTAAAGAATATTTTATATACTAAAATGTAAAAAGTAAATAAAATAAAATACATATATTATATAAATGATATTATAAAGAAAGAATCTGAAAGTAAATATTATTCAAATTTGATCCAATGGCAATATCCAATGACATTAGAGAGGGCTTAAAATTTTAAAATTTAAATAAGGTTATTGTACCTAAGTATTACGTTTATGGTCATCAATGGCATTGAACTTTGGAAATTGAAATTAGAGTTGCAATATAACAGTTTACAGTCAACTCTCTGAAGAAAGCACAGAGCCACATACTGATGCAGTTTTTAAAGATTCTTTTGGTAAAAAAAATGTACATTTATCACATGAAAATAACATTTGTATTCCTAGAATATTGATAATGGTAAAGGTAGTTTTTCTAGTCACCACCAAGCAAGACTCCAATTTGGTGTATGAGGAGATTGTTTTTACAATTAACTTATATGATGTTGAAATGAGGTGTACAAACCCCTGCTGGATTGGAACTTGTGACCTCCACTTTAGAGAACACAAAGCTATCACTAGTAGGCCAACTCAATTTGTATGTATTACTAGTATAGACATATGTAAAATTGCTGTATGTTCTCTGCCACTCTTTTTTTATGGCTTGCAATTATGTAATAAACATGGACTACTGTTTTCTCAGCTGTAAAAACTTCCGGAATAGTGGGTAGAACTCTTGCAATAAAAAGACAAATGTCTAGTAGAACAATAAGCCAACTCTATGGAAGAAAGCACCTACTGCTGCAGTTCTATCATTTTAAAAAATAATTATCATGTCCTCTTTGTTTTATATTTTCTTTATAGAGATCACTCCCCCATCTCCCCCCCTTAACACACACCTCTTTTCATCCACTTTCTGGGGATGTCTGCAAGTGGAATGTTTTGTTGCCCTCAGGACATCCTCTACATGTTCTCACCATGCAGGAAATGCTTTTTTGGGACATTGCCAGGGACGCCTCATAGCATGGGAGGACTCCCAGAATGAAGGGTTTTGTCTTTATAAAAATTAAAAAAGATAGTTAAAAAGGTACACAATGATGCCACTTTGATAACTCCTGCATGCTGGGACTGTATGTCCTCAGAATACAGGATAAATTTCAGGGATGTCCTAAAGGAGGCACAGGCATTTCAAATGCATTTTTTGGGGATGGGAAGGGTGGAACATTTGGGGAATGTTTATTCCCCATTCCTGTCCACAATGACGAGTACGCCTTTCAGAACCAAGGATGTATCACCATGGATCCCCACAAGTGCTGAGGTCCAAGTTTTTTTGCCTACTGTAATCAAATTTTGAACACCTACGCATATGAAATGCATATGGACTTATTGCAACAATTTGAACATCATTAACCATGATAGTATGGGCCATAGTTGGAATGATCAGGAAGAGATGTATGCCTCAAATGTCAGAAAAGTGAAAAGATTTTCTTTCATTTTGGTCATGGCTATGACCTAGTGAGCTGTATCTTATCCAGGAATACCACAGCAAGGAAGCCCATGAGATAGCCCCTGTATATGCCCTCATTGATAGATCTATAAATCACCTTCTTCAGGGAAAGATGGCAAGGAGGAGCATCTGACAAGTATCTAATGGAAGAGTGGATCGATAGAGAGGCTGATAGATTGGAGGAACATTCCTCTCATATACTTCTTTTTATCAAATTTGTGTTAGGCTACCATTGTTTTGATGCCTGCTCATGCTTGAGGAGGAAACTTTCTTTGAAGGAAAAGTTCAAAATATGGGTACCTTTGTATGCCTAGGGATCCAAGTCTCTGAATAGAGAAAGTAAGGCAGGATTAGTCTTAAGGAAAATGGTATGAACAACAAATTCAGCTTGGACAATGCAAATGACAACCTACATTTGCAAGAGATCATATGCTGAAGCATTTTTGAACTCTTAATACTAGGCCAATCTGAAGGTCCTTGAATGTGGCTGTGAATCTTTGACACATAAAATAATGTGGGTCTAGTGAGTGTGTTGAAGAGCAGTGCCTTCAATGGGGTGTACCGCCAAAGTATCTAAAAGAATAGGTTCTCCAAGCCAGAAATTGAGGCAAAGGGGATGTCCTAGAAATGCATACGAGAATTATACACAACAGTTAATTTTTTAGATGAATCAATTGCTCTGTACGTTAGATGATGCTTTTTCAGGACTTGCCACCAAGATCAAGTGGGTCTAGTGAGTGTGTTGAAGAGCAGTGCCTTCAATGGGGTGTACTGCAAAAGTATCTAAAAGAATAGGTTCTCCAAGCCAGAAATTGAGGCAAAGGGGATATCCTAGAAATGTATATGAGAATCATACACAACAGTTAAATTTTTAGATGAATCAATTGCTCTGTATGTTAGATGATGCTTTTTCAGGACTTGCCACCAAGATCACCTCCAAATAATGATTGAAACATATTACTGAATTAGAAAACGGGCTGAGATTGGTCAAGGTCAAACCATATAGAGGTTTTACCACTGGGGAAATGGAATTTAAAATGTGGTTATAGAAATACATAGATTCTTAGTAATTGTTCTTAATAAAGGCTGGGGCACTGATGGCTACTACCAAAAAAGAGATGGATTAAGCCAACATTACATTGATTTGAGATATCGGGACAATCTGACTATTGAAAGATGTTTTATATCAAGCCATTGGCAGTTAAGTAATTGGGGAAGTACACTGTGCTTGGACTTTCAGTAAAATTGGCTTCTGGTCAGGTTATTACAAAATCAAAATAAGGGCAGCAGACATACTTGTGAAGGTCTATGATTTTTGTTTTATGTTGCTAATTGTTTACAAATGTTCTGCTCAAACAAGCATCAACATGAGGCCAAAACAAGCTCTTGTGAGCATAACCATGAGATAAATACAAGCTCCATTTGAGTAACTACATTATAAAATATAAACCACCTATGGAAGACCAAGAGTACCAACTTAGAAATCCACTTATTTGGAAACCATCTCCAAACTAGAAGCCAACTATGGAAGACCAAGAGTCATAATTTAGAATTCCATGTTAGACGACCCTTTGGGATTTGAAATTCAGTCTCCACAATGAGAATTTAGTGCTTTAACCAATCAAGAACCCCTTAGATGAAGGTTTATGATCTTAAATAATACCCTTGGGTTATTCAGTGCACCAATTAAATGCTAAACAATAGTAAATATTTTTACTCCTGATATACCAAAACCATTTCAAGTCTTAATATATTGCAAATTTTAGGGGAAGCTACATCATGTCATCCAAAATGCCAAGCCCTCAATTTCTTCTCATGACACCGACTCAGAATAATATGCTTCTATTCACTTTCGTTCAATCAATTTGCATATATATAGGATTTGCATATCCTATATTGTAGGAGGGTTGTTTTGCCTCCTATAACCACTCCTCTATATTTGTGAGTTGTAAAACAACTCAATACAAACAATTATTCGTACAACCTTGATATATTATCCTACACATGATATTTAACAAACTATAAGAAACCTAATGATGTAATATTCCTAACACTCCCCATATTACATCATTTTCTAAATGGGGATAAGTGGACCGACAATACTTGGTGACCATGTTTAGCAGTTCATCAAAAACATAAAGTAAGAGTAGGGACATATGCATCTACTCGTGACAAGCAACAGTGGAACTAGCCTCACTATGCTTACTAGAATTTCATCCGAGGATAGGGACAAACACATCTACCCATGGAACCAAGGATAGGGACTAACACATCTATCCAAGGTCTTACAACAAGTTTGGATAGGGACAAACACGTCTATCGATCATCAGTTATGAACAGGGATACACACTTCTGCTCACAACAATTATGATTGGGGACACACACTTCCAATCATAATCACCAAACAAATGTGACTAGGGACAAACACTTCCAATCACATGCACCATCTTGTGAATGGGGACAAACACATCCATTCACAAACAACCAACAATTGTGATTGGGGACAAACACATCCAATCACAAATACAAAATTTGATTTGATTTAGAAAATATATTCCTCCTCGCTGTTCTTGTGTGGAGGGTCTTCAGTAGCTATTTCAAAAAGACATTCTTCATCATTGTCTACAACCGATGCGTTATTTGTATTTATCTTGCCATCGAGGAGATCTTTGGCATGTTGAATGCAGTTCTTAATGATGTGCCCCTTTTTCTTGCAATAGTAACACAAAATTCTATCCTTTGAGAACTGATTTCCCTTTGAAGTAAAAGAATTGGATTTATAGGTATGGTTAACCTTGTTTTTGACAGGGATTGCAATATTCTCTACAATTGACTCATTTTTCTTGGTTCCTTCATCAATCAAAGTAGAGATTATATCATCTAGAGTAACATCTACTTTATTCAATGTGAGTACAATATTAACATAGCTAGGAGGCATGCTATTCAACAAAATGGCCTTTGCTTCATCTTCTACTTCGGCTTTTATACCAGCTAGTTGGTTCATCAAGAAACAAACTTATTGATATGCTGAACAATATTGTTGCCTTCCATCATTTTTAGCCCTAATAATTTCTACTTTTGGCCCATCTTTGCACTTGATGCTCGTGATCCCAATAAAGAATTGAGATCATCCCATACTTGCTTTGAGGTCTTCGATAAGTCAATATGGTGGAGATATGCATCTGAAAGTGCAAGACCAATCAAAGCTATTGCTTTTCAATCCTTTGTAGTCCATTTTGTGAGTCCATCAACATTAGTTGGTTGTGGTGTAGTTCCACTCACTACATCCCATAGATCCTTTTCAATAAGGATCAGTTGTAGCTTGACTTGACATGTGTGGAAGTCTTTACCTTCAAATTTCTCAATCAATGTGCTATTTTTCTCCGTATTGAAAATACATGACCTCCCCTTAATCAAAATAATGACAGAGGTGTTTAGTTTCCATTGATAATGCACCTTGATATGATCAACACTTCCACAAATTTACAAGACCAATAAATAATACTACCCAAGGCAAACCAACCCAAAGACTAAATAATAAATAATATTATAATAACAATAATACAAACCCAAATGTCAAGAGGCGTTATTTCAATTTGCCTTTGACCTAATAATCAATATCCTATTGCAACACTATCAATGCACCAATGACAAGATCCTTAAAAACTATACAACTCACCTCTCTCTATATTGAACAATATATTGCTCCCTTTAAACCAATCCTTGGGAATCTTTGACCTTTACTTTATCTGCGTGCAAATTTTTAACTTGATCTATCAATGCGTTCCTATCAGCAAGCCTCAAAGCCAAGCCATCTACATATTTTGCAGCATCTTCATCTGTGATCCCTTTTTAAATGTCAACAGGAACCTTGATAATCACGTCAAGATACTTTTCTACAAGTTCTTCAATGTTGGTACTACCCTTTTTGCACCATAACCATGAACCATCACTAAAGTTTGCGCTCTGCTACCATCGTTAACAGCAGACTCAAAGTTCACTATATTAAGAAAATGTGGTTCACTAATTGAATACTTGAACCATGCTCACTCCCAATGTTGACCTGCTCTTGCACATGCGGAATCTTTCCATATGATATCGTGGCATTTGCAGCCTTTGGATACACTGTTTTGTCTTTGAGATGGTGTCGATCAGAGATCAAATTCCTGATTGCTCACCACAGACCCATTCTCACCACAAGTAATGCTCTGACGCGCTACACACCAATCTAATTTGTTAATCTGAAGAGAACCAATAGTCAGCAGGAACATCCGAACAACCATCAAGGAATCTTTTTCTTACTCCTTGAGACTGTGGAAACAACAGGATTGAGTCACTTGAGAAAAATTCATCAGCTCACTGCATATGCCATGGGCTCACAACTATTCCATAGTAGGACAAAATGGTATAAATGGATGTGATTGCTGACTTCTGTTCACTGCTGCAGGGACCAGGAATGGCACAAATGTAGTATTTAGGATTGAGAAATGCATTAGATTAGTGATGGGGTAATGACAGCCCCTAATTTTTTTTTTTGTTTTCTGTTTGCTGATTGAGGTTGTTTGTGTTTTCAAATGCCATTCATTGTTTTTGCATACATGAAATAAATATAGCATAAAGTACTGAAAATAAGAGGAAACTAACTAGCAAGAAGACTTCAAGATGTGTATTTCATCTGATAAACGTAACAGAAATTTTCAGACTTTACAATTGCATATAAGTTTCAGAAAATATCATATCAGGCCTGGAAATGATGCTCAAACAGCAATATAAGGTCTTCAAACTTACAATATTCTTCACCAAGAGATAGACCAACAAACCCTTTGCAAACTCAATGCCAAAGACCTCTCTTTCAGACCCCATGATCGTATAGGAATGGCTGTAACACAGCAGACCAAACTTATGGAAAATCACCTCAAAAAGGGTGGCCATCTGAGTAGGGCGACCGGCTTTAATAATTCAGATTTTATTCAATAAATTCAAATGAATATATGATCTAGGGTACCTTGATGAGGAGCTTCTGTTGAGCCAACACCCAGAATGTAAACCCTAGCCGATGTGGAGTTATGAACAGATAACCAGATTCTGCCCTGGGAATGTAATGCTCAGAAAATCACAGTAAATTGCTCAAAACCCTCAAAAACCTCCTTGAAAATCAACACCATAATCAGTCCCAACAAAACCAAGTTCAATCACACCAAACCCAATAAACAACACCTCAAAAATATTAAAAAATCTTCATCTTTCAATGCCAAAATACTGAAAACCAGAATATCTGTGAAGCACCAAATTGATCCCTGAGTGGAATCACACCCAACTGACTAGGGTGGATCTCTCACCAGCGAAACCAGCTCTTGAATGAAGAGGGTTTTCGTCCTCAACACCAAACTGTAGACCTTTGGAGAAAATCTAGCAGCATCCTGTTATGCAACCAACTTCAACATGTACAAATGAGACTCAAAATGAGATTATAAAGAGTCAATGAGAAATTAGGGCAACTCAAGTTTGAAAATGCTTTCCCTCCAAAAGCAACTCCCTTCTCCATTTGCTTTTTTTACTAATTTGCTTTACACTTTAAAACATAATCAAATATTCCTCAAAGGGGCATCCTTGCTCATAAGTAAACTATTTTGCCTTATTCAACCTTATAAAACAACGTTAAGTTATCTCATTAGGCACCAAGGTACTTTTTGATGACCACCTACCCCCACTTAAGTTATAAAGTTTTTTTATAAAAATAACTTTATTGACTGATTGACTGATTAAAAGCAAATATTAAATAATCCAACCTTAGGCTCTCCAATGCCACCATAAAAATAACATTGCTGAAGACACTATGGGTCTGGGACCAATTTCCTGAAATAGACTCACTATAAATAGCAACTGCTAAAAATAGTAAGTACTCACCAAATATCAAATTGGTCAAAACATTAAAGCTCATCGGACAACTCCCACATATTTCTCAAACAAGAAACCCTACACAGCATTGCCTCTCGGACCGGTTACTAAAAATAGACTATAGTACTTGTTAAAAATAGTAAGTGAGTCAGAACTGAACTAGCCCAAAGAAGGACATTGAAAATGGGGACATTACAGACGGAGGGAAGAATTGCTCTAGAACCATACAATAAATTTGGGGGGAGTTAACTCAGAATAATATGCTTCTATTCACTTCCATTCAATACATTTGCATATATATCGGATTTGTAATATGTATATCCTATATTATAGGAGGGTTGTTCTACCTCCTATAAACACTCCTCTATATTTGTGAGTTATTAAGACAACTCAATACAAACAATTAGTTGTACAACCTTGTTATATTACTCTACATATGATATTTAGCAAACTATAACAAATCTAATGATGTAATATTCCTAACATGACATACTTTGGCCTGAATTATTTTTGGCGATTAGAAGCTCTGAATGGAGCACACTATTTAATATCTTTTCGAGTACGAAAGACTTTGAAGAATCATCGAAAGAGAATGAAACTTTTCATATCAACAATCTATCCTTGCCAATGCTCTGAGTCCAAAGCATCTTTAATAGGGGGCTTAGTGAAATAATTTTAATATTAACAATGTAACAGGATGAAACTTTTCATACAATTTATCCTTGCCAATGCTCTGAGTCCATAGCATCTTTAATAGGGGTTCTTTTGTGTAACATTATTAATATTGACGATGTAACATGACAGTTGCAACTCAACTCCATGATTGATAGCTTATTCATGGTGCATATTTTATATTAACTCATTTAACATATGAAACAATTATTCTTTCTAGATGGACAAATAATATTGTTTATAAGGATGTTTTTTGGAATGTGAAGATTACAAGAAAACCTGCTTCATCCAGATTGAGTTGAAGGACAGGTGGATCTACATGCCCTTGAAACAATTGAAGTGATACTGATAAAGCCTACTATGCTATGGGATCTATCACATAAGGTTTCTTCACCAAATGCTTTTGCTACTATTTGGGGAACATAAACAAAATAGTCATCCTATCTTGAATACTGTCATTAGTAAACTTTCTCAACTCTGATGTAAAAGACCTGCATCAAAGTGAGAAACAATAATATTCACTGAGTCTTATTTAAAGCCTACTTGCACCATTGATGTTCATGGAATATGGCATCACCGGCCTCTAGCTATTTGTAGAAACTAATGAAAAGGATTTAATCATTTAAGGGTTTGTTGGTACAACATAATTGCACAAAGACTTTTGGAAATTTCAAGCACAATTTTTAGAAATTAATGAATAATGTTAGGATTACAATGTTGCATGTGTCAGGGGACATTCTCATTGTTCTTTTGGAGCTTCATCATTTATGTAACTTAGACATTGTGCATCACCGTATATTCAGCACACACACATATACATTCTTGTCATTTTTTTTTCCCAAATAGATATGTTTTTAAAAGAATGTCTTCGTTAATGCAGCTTTGCAATCTTGGTTTCCATATATCGGTTAGAAAATCTTGTGTTATCAGAAAACTTTGTCTAGTTAAAATTGGCCAGATAAAGGATAGGGTTGACAATCTATGCCATCAGCTCTAAATTGTTTATGCCTTCAACTATGGTCTCAATAGAATTGATGATTTACCATTTACACTCCTTGTTAATAATAGGGATGCATGCTCAACATTTCTTCGCTTCCTGCAATTATTTAATCCTAATTAACCACAGAGCAAGCACAATCCTGGTTTGGAAGAATGGTTCAATCATATTTTCCATGGGGGTTCAGGTGCAGGGAATGGGTTTCTGGTATGAAGACAAGGCAGGGAATGTAGAAGTGTATGTATATATAATGAAATTATAAAATTGATAACACCACGATAAAATTAAGTTTTATAGGCATTTATACAGCCTATGGGATTGTTATATATATAATCATAGAAGTAACTGTAACAAATTTCTGAGTCAGTTGACAAATGCAAATATAGTAATCATAATTAAACCTTGAAGCCTTGATGGGAGGGGTTGCGTCACAAATTATGAGGGTGTATCTCTGGGTTGCACTGATTCAGTCACTTTGATTTGCAAGAAAATGTTCAATGGCACAATGGCACAATGGCTTTTAAGTTTAGAGTTTACTGATTGAAATTTGATTTTATTCTTGACAAGGATGAGGCAGGGTCTTGAATGCTCTCCATGTAAGAATTGAAATTTAAGGTTGGTCTCTCTGGCCTTTATCAGTATACAACTCTAGCTTTTCCTAGCAAAAGAGAAGTAAAGACAATGGCATCCTCTTTGCACGTGTTCAACTCACTTATATCATAAGAAACTAGGACCCAGCCAATTAGATCATGAAGGTATTTTGATTGACAAAGAGTATCGTTAGGCATAGAATTTAGGTCAATTATATGTTTCCCTGATAATAAAAGGATTTCTTATGTGGATGGAATTAAATGAAGCAATGAAGCATGATCATAGCTCAATTAGGATTATGGAATTGGATGAAAACTGTCTAAAGTGGAACTGTATGAAGGCTATGTATGTGGATATTTATGAGTTTTATGGCAAATTTAATATATATATACTGTATTTTAGCATCCTTTTCACTACCAAAAAAATGCTTTTACAAGCTCATTTATAGAATAGTTAACATTGGTAGAGTGCAATCTTATAAATGTGGAAGTTGTATTTATCCTTTGACTACCGTGATTTGATTCAAATATGCCCAGAATCCTTGTGCCTTTCACTTTAAGGCCATTGCATGCACTTGAATATTACCTAACATTTATAGGTTTCCTAATCCTAAAGCATTTGATTATGTACGAGACAACATTAAAAAAATAATATCTGGAAACTACATTCAGTGCACAATACTTGTTACATGTTTTGCAAATGGGTGTAGGAAGCTAATTTGGCCAATTGTAGGGAAAAGTCATGGTTAAGCATGCATAGGCTGGAAGAGTACTGAGATGGGTGACCTCCTGAGAAATTCCATTGCATCACCCTTTCAAACTTATGAGATAAGGATTATTGTGAACCACTCCCCTTGAAAGATGAGCCATGAAGATTGTATCATTATTAATATGCAGCTGATTGCCCCAAAAATTGATATTACATATTGATTCACCATGAAAATACTATATGTATAAAAACTATTGATTGTTGTGAAAATACTAAATGTATAATAACTTAGTTAAAAGTGACACAATTATGAAGGAAAATATCTAGTAGTTAGGAGGTTTCTGTCGTGGTTTTCTTGTTGGTGGTCTTTGTTTTATTTCTTGATTTTTTGGCAATGATGTGGGCTAAAATTAAATTTAAACTTCTCATAGAACCTTCAATATGATCGAAATTTGAATTTAGAACATGATAGATAACTCTAGGTACATAAAAGAATTCCTCTCCTTTCTTTCATGTGAGTGCTATGCCAAAATTTGTGGCACTGAAAACAAGAACTTCCTATTGCTATTTAGAACTGTTATGTATAAGAAATTATGTATCCTAATTCTTTTCTTAGCACAATTTCATTGGACTATCTGAACAGGGACAGGAACAGGAAGCAGTGGGTCAGTTGGTTATCCAAGTCCAAGTTCAGCTGGAAGTGGTACATTCCCAGGTCATCACTATTTGTGGGGCAGTGCAAGCCCCTATTCTCATCATATTCCATGGCCTGGACAATCACACGGACACACATTTAATGCTGGTGGAGCACAGCCCTACTCAATGAGACAGATGCCCTATATAAATTCATCCATGACATCACGTCATTATCATGTTGGCTCTGCTCCTTCAAGTGAGCCTTCCCTGGAAAGACACTTTGGTTATATCACAGAGTCACCTGATTTGTCTTTTGTGAGCCCTAGCTCACTTGGAACCATGAGTTGTACCACTGGAAGCCCTGTAATGGGTTTTAGTGGACATGGTGTTGTAAATGCTGGTGTTGCTGGTATGACTTCCAATGGAAGCACTGAATGTGGGTCTCCAATTGGGGTTCTTTCCCCACAGCGTAAGGGCAGGATGTTTCCCGGTGCTGGCCTTACTGGTACAATGGCAAACTTTGGAGAAGGGCTAATTGATCGTGGTCGAAGCCGTCGTGGTGATTCGAGTACAAATCAAACAGATAATAAAAAGCAATATCAACTTGATTTGGAGAAAATTATGCACGGTGAAGATACCCGGACAACTATTATGATCAAGAACATACCGAACAAGTAAGCCTGCAAGTTTTTGCTCTTGGTTTTGTTTTGAAGGTCACAGTGTAGCCTTTTGACTGATCAAACTTTCAAAGCATATCATAGTTTAATGTTCTATTTTATTTAGACCAGATGTTACATATAATAGCCGATAATGTTCTGCCGATTTTATTTTTAACTATCATAAAAATTTATATAAATGTGTTTACCAATTAAAAGAAGTAATTCCCTTTCTCATCTGTAAGTTTAGTACACTGCTTCATACCCACTGAACTTAATGGTGTTTATTGTTTTATACGCCTGTAACCATGTATTGGGGCTCTGTCCTATATTAGGAGTATCACACTTTTGGCAGTGCAGCACTGATGAATTTTCTTCTTTTTCGACAGAGCAATAATACTTATAAATGACAAGTGCTATTAAAGAATAATCTGGAAGCGTGTGAAAATTTCCACCCCTAGTATAGAGATGTTTCACTTAATATTTTTTGATTTCTTTTTCTCTTCCATTAAATCATTGTAAGCCATTATGCAAGCTTTTCAAAATTAATTAACCTGCAAATATGGTTTTGAAGATATGTTGGGTGGGGATTTATTTCTTTAGGTTTGATGGCATGATTTCTGTGTATTGGTAATTTATTGGCTTCCAACAGATGCTTTGTGTTCTGTCATTAGAATATTTTTGTTATGATCATCTACAGGTATACTTCAAAGATGCTAATTCTAGCTATTGACGAACACCATCATGGAACATATGATTTTCTCTACTTGCCAATCGATTTTAAGGCAAGATTCTTGAAACTCAAAAGGCTTTAAGCTATGAACTTTAATTATTGCCGTTATCCACATTGTGCCTTTTCTCTGAAAAAGAAAATCTTAAAGCTATTATCATTATTTGTTGCTATGTTCTAAATGGGCTTTTGCTGATATCTGATCTGCTACTTCCTCTGACAGAATAAATGCAATGTTGGCTATGCATTTATAAATATGACTGCTCCATCTCATATTATTCCTTTTTATCAGGTATATTTCCTAATTAATCCTTAAAATCCTTAGATTTTTTTTAACTTGTTATAGAAGTTGTTGCACATCCTAATATCATTGTCTCTACTATCATTAAAATTGCAAGAATATTGGTTACTTAATCTAAAATGTGCGCATGATGACACTTCTAATCCATGGTGGGATGATTTTTATTTTGATATACTAGATTTGTATTTCATTTGGAATATGTCTGAATATGAATTTATTGTGTGCTGTGATTTAGTGTCAAATTTGGTAATATAAAAACCGTGATAGACTAGTAACAGTATTCTTATTGATGTAACTAACAGGCATTCAATGGAAAGAAATGGGAGAAGTTCAATAGTGAGAAAGTTGCTTCTTTGGCATATGCACGAATTCAGGGAAAAGCTGCTCTCATCTCACATTTCCAAAATTCTAGTCTGTTGAATGAAGATAAGCGGTGCCGTCCCATTGTTATTAATCCTGAGGCTGGGAATCAGGTAGATTTGGTTATGCTCCATATTTTAAGATTTAATATTGCAAGTTTTATTCCCTTGATGGCTTATATGATGCTAGATAGTGATGCTGATGAAATGTTTAATTTGCACATTGAATTGAACTACCAGGAGGTTCTTCCAATGGGACTTGATCTTAAGGTATATCCAGTAAAAGAGTTTGGCGATGGAGGCATACAACAAAGTCCAACAGAAAATGTTAATAAGGATGAATTTCTACAAAAAGTTGACAATACTACCAATGACAATGACTTCAGTGAAATTTCAAGTGAAATAAACAAGTTGCTTGACCTTTCTTGAATTAATGTGTAGATAAAAAGGGCCTCAACAATAATTGGTATCATGTGGGATGTATAGGGGGGACAGCACTCATTTTTTGGCTTTTGATATGCAGCAATGGCTGCTAGAAAATTTATTCCCAGTGGTCTCATTTTGTTTCATCAGATTTGGGGAGGCTTTTGTTCATTTCTGTATATATAAAGGTTTACATGATTGGTTAGTTTCGTGTTTGGAATCCGGCAATATTCAGGTTAAACAACAACTTTGAAGAATTTGCAGTAACATTCAATTCTTCTGTTGAATCCAACCTGAGGAAGTGTACAGGTGAACTGAGGGATTAACGGAGGTCTTTTTTGTCCAGGCATTGGCATTCTTTATGTAAATTTACTTGACTGAAAAACAACTCCAATGATAACATTTCTACTATTACAATGTACTATGTAGATCTCCTACCACCATTAAGATATGGTGTAAGCCATTGATCTTGTAGTTATGCCAAATGTTTGTTTAAGCTGTTTTCTTTCATGTTCATAAAAGTCCATTTTGAAACACTTCAATACCTAGTGGAATGATCTCTAGACTTGTGAATTTTCTGAAATATATTTAACAAGTCTTTGTCAACATTGCAACATTGCAAAGGGCTTTAATTCTTACAAGGTGCAGAAGATATATAAATAGAAATTCGCCACCTGATGCCAATATCTTGTTGAAATGTATATAATAAAAGCAAGAATGCTGTTGATTCTGATTATCTTAAAAGCCAAAAAAATATAAATGAATTGGCTGTACCGGAGAGTCTTTTTCTAATGTCTAGAATGCCACCTAAGGTTTATAATTTCTGTGAAGGGTTCATATAATGGTGCAATAGTTGCGGTTAGATACTCATATGGTGATCTCATGTGCTTTCATACATGAAAAGAATTTTAAAGTAAAAATGCAGCTTTAAATTAGAATTTCTGAAGAGACCTGAAGAATTTGAAGTAAAAATGAAGGATGTATTTTAAATATAGCTTTAGATTTGGAGTTTTGAAGAGATTGGAAAGAAAAGAGTAAAAACAATTTCGGCATTTTAAATACAACTTTATGTTATGTCATAGATTGATTCAGGCCATGTTTTTAAAACCGTAGTCATAAATATGCAAACCAATTTGGAACCGAACAAATTACTGAATGACTTGATAGTGTGTTTATTTCTAAATAAGGCTAGTTGCCAGAAAACCTTTTCGTACTAGATGAAACATTTTTGATAGAAGCTGTGAACTCATTTCATCTGTTATTTCAGTACATTGCATCACTTATTCAATAAATTGCAAATTAACTCTGAATTGTACAAATGATTGCAGAAGTATCGTAGCATGAGGTCGCAACTGGGTTTGTTTTTGTTCTTGTTTCACATTTCCAGAGCAGACGTAATAGAAATGCTTTAGAACATTTATAATACTAGAAGTTCTGGCGAAGTTCATCATCCTACTGATCATACTTGCATATATCATACAGAGTCTATAAAAAACTTTAAAATTTTCCTTTGTGATTGTAGATATGTTTGGAACAAAAATTACTTTTTAATAATTGTTGTTTTCAGAGTTCATTGAGCCTATTGATTACTTCATTTATAGCTTTTCTTGAATTCCTTTACTTTATTTTTCCTTGTTAACATTAGGATAGATGCAGGGATTTTAGTTTGTTGATAGGAATTTTCTTGTCTGTGAAGCATGCCTCTACATTTTGTGGATCACCTCAAGATTCTGACCTGTGTAGCATCATATAAGTACAAGTAAGATTCTGGAGTGTTGCATGTATCCTATACCATATATATCACTAAGTCTCAAGCTCCAACTTAATGTTTGTATTGTTGGTTCACTTCACCATTCTATACAGGGGTTCCCAATTCCTACTTTTTAGTAGTTTTGCTCTAGAGTGCATTGAGTGCTCTGATTGCGTCATTTGTAGCTTCCTTAAATTCAAGCACTTCATTTCTTGCTTGTTAACATTAGGATAGAAGCATTGCTTAGGCTGGATCTTATTGTTTCTAGAATACGTGTAAAGAAACAACTTCTTGTTCCTAAAATATATTTGTGAACAAGAAATTCTCTTAAATATGATCATGTTGTTAGAAGCATTGCTTAGGCTGGATCTTATTGTTTCTAGAATACGTGTAAAGAAATATTTCTTTTGAATATGTATCCTGTTGTTCCTAGAATATGTTTGTGAACAAGAAATTCTCTTAAATATGGATCATGTTGTTCCTAGAATATGTGAGCAAATTGACTTATCTTAAATATGGATCCTATTGTTCCTAGAATGTGTGTACATACATATGTGTATATAAATGACTTTTCTTAGATATGAATCCTATTTTTCTTAGAATATAAATATTCTAAGAAGAATAAGATTCATATCTAAGAGAATAACTTAGGTTAGGCATCTAGGGTCCGCAAAAAGAAATGTATTGTAAGTATTTTAGTTACTTATGGTATGCCAAATTCAACTCAAAATTATTTCTCCATCACAATATTATCAGCCAAAATACTGTCTTCTATTATCATTGTATTTTATAACAAAATATGATGTTTCAACCATGAAGGGAAAATTACATAGGCCCCCAACAATAATCAAACCAAAGTTTATATATCCATAATAGCCTTATCAAACAAATCTTTTGAGGAGGACAAAACATAGCATTTATATTTTTCTAGAGTAGCATTTACAATTAGATTAACATTAAGAGCCTTAGCAATTTCCTCCATACCTTGGTTAGGCCTTCCTTGTTCAACCATTAAATGGTGAAAGTGATCTAGGTAATAGTTGTGGAAGGCCTTGACCTAATCAATAATGCCATTGATGTTTTGGTGTAACATGAAAGTGCTAGTTGCTATGGACAACATTGAGATGCAGCTGAGAGATTGTGTAACATAAAAAAGTCTTCTATCCAATGCACTATGTGTTGGTAAATATATTTGTCATTGTAGATTTCAATGTGACTTGCCCAATGGATAGTGACAACTATTCCAACAGATGGAGAAATTATTGGACTAACAACTTTCTTTTGTATTTGAGAGGTGCAACTCTCTCGTAAGATAGGGATTTTTAGGGTTTTTGTGTACTTTTAACCCGGAAGTACATAAAGGAAAAGGAAAAAGCTGAAGGAAATTGAATAACAAAAACCCTAGTAGCAGATACATGGATATTGGCTAGAAATTCAAAACTTACTAAAACTTACAAGAGGGTTTCACCACAAAGCATGTTTTAGATATGCAACAAGATGAAAGAAGGATAACAAACCTCAATATACGAGGAGATAATTTGCTTCAACACATTCAAACCAAGATACCGAGATGTGATTGTTCATTACATCAATTGCACAATTGACATGTTTCAATAGATGACTAGTGTTTTTTCCACAAAGACAAAGATTACCAATTTGACATATGAAAAACTTGTGATAATAATTCAAAAGTACGTTCAGTACATATGATCTAAATGCTTTCTTTATTATCTTTTTAAAATTATATGACTCCAAAAACACTTAAGTACAAAGTGTCAAACCGAAAGCTCTCCAAATGTCTCCAAAAATTTCTTCTCAAAAGTTCTCCCTTTATAAGAGTCTCCTTTACGATAGCAAAAGCCTTTTATTTATAGGCTTCTTTGGATAACTACTTTATAACTATTTGATATCTACCTTTTTGAAATAAATGGTTTATAAAATAATAAACTTTATATGGTTTTATTTTTCATCACTTGCTTGGAAAAAAGGTTCATTTTTTAACTTTTAGTTATAATAAGTGACATAAGCCACTTTTCCAAAAAACCAACTCAAAACCTATAACTTCAAAGAAAGAACAAATTATTGGTTTTGTTGTATTTCTCGTTGACCATGAACCCTCGATCACATACCCAACAATGTCCATTGAGATTATTTCCTCTACCTGACTAAGGAAGAAAGAAAATCAATGTCCAACTTGTGAAAGTCAAATCTCACCATTTGACATCAATTTGACACTACCTTCAAGAATAATCGACTTTTCATTCAGTGTCACATCCCACCTCGTCACTCCCACGGTGGACAATAATGAAAAACAAAAGTAAAGTCTTACCATGGGTTGTAGCATTTTTTCAACGATTGAAGGAAGACATGAATGAAGGAGACAAACTCAATTAAATAGGTTAGGGCATCGTATGTAGAAAGGGACATGGGTCAAGAGGAAGGTGTCTGTGCCATTAATCAAGCATGTCATCCGTAAAAACTCAAAGATCTACAAGAGGAGAAAGTTAGATAGTGAAGATCCATATGCAACACTAAAAAAATACATTTATGTTTTCAACACCTTAGGTGAAATAGTGTTATTGGGGCATTTTAATGCTAGGGTTGTAGACAACGAGTCAATACAACTGGGCAGTAGTGATGTGGGGGACACCAATCCTCTATGGCTAGAGGAAGATGGGGTTCAACCATGGGAAAGGGCCTCACAAGATGGTGATGGAAGTGTGCCACACTTTGGAGTGGAGTTGCTAGGTCTATGTAGCCTATATGGCATGGCCATTTGTAATGGTATGAAAACTTGCCCAGGATTAGGTGGTATTACATGTAAAACATACAATGGGCAAAGTGTGGTGGACTATGCAATATGTTCTCAGAATTCTATATCTAGGTTGTTGGGGTTCAATATTGGGTATTGCCCTAGTGGGTTAAATTTTGACCATATGCCTCTTGTTAAGTTTAGCATCCATGCTAGCAACTGACAAGAAGAGCATATGCAACACACATAAGGAAGTCCATTTGCAAGGTAAAATCTTGGTGAATTAGGAAAACCAGGAGCTCTTTGTTGCTGTGTTGGAACACCACCTTCAAGTGGAAAAAAATATAACATGCAAAGAAAACAATGAAAAAGATGACTACATTGATAGCAATAGGTTGATTCTTCTAATTCACAAGGCTCTTGAGGGGTGCAAGAGATCCCGTCCTAAGAGGGGGATTTCAAACACTTTCTAGGCTAATCCATGGTACGATGAAGAGTGGAAAGTTGCAAAAAGATTGGTCAAAAAGAATGAGTCTAACAAATAAAGTAAGGTTAAATATGAGAAGTTGGTAAAATATAAAAAAGAAAACTATGTGAATTCAAGAAGGATGAAGCTAATCTCTTGAGTAAACACAACCCCAAAGGCTTTTGGAGAGAGTTGTACCAAAAGAAAAAGAAAATAGACAGTAATATCACTGATGGGTAGTGGTTAAACCATGTGAAGCTCCTTTATGAACGACCGTTAGAGAAAAGCAAGCCTCCTATAGTTAGTGCTCCAAGTGGGATTTTCTTGGAGGAAGATATCAAGTAGGGTATACAAAATCTCGCAAGCGGTAAAGGTCAAGACATTGATGGGCTGCAAGTTGAATTCTTAAAGTGGGGAGTTGAGCTCCTTACTCCTCACATTAATTTTTTTTTTTAGTAACATCACTCAAAGTGGCTTTCCAACGGAATGGACAACTAGTGTGGTCATTCCTTTACACAAAAGTGGGGATATCAATAATCCGTCTATCTACCGTACTATCATGGTCAATCCTCTTCTTGGAAAAATTTATGGGAGCATGTTAGAACACAAAATCAATAGTTGGGCTGAAAAAGAAGGAAAAAGGGCTAAAGGGCAAGCTAGCTTCAGGCCAAGGCACTCTACCGTAGATCATTGCATCATGCTTAGACACTTCATTGAAAAGTTTGGGACACTCAAGGGGAAGAAGCTTTTTGCTGCTTCATGGATTTCAAAAAAGCCTTTGACACTGTGCCTATGGACAAACTTTGGAATAGAATGGAGGAACTTGGGATTCCTAATGAATTTAGAGGGATGATGCATAAACTGTATGAGCAAGTTAGAGCTAAAATCAAAACCAAAGATGGTATGTCTGAGTGCTTTGGTAGTGACATTGGAGTCAAACATGGGTGTCCCTTGTCTCCCACTTTGTTTGGGCTGTATATTGATAAACTTGAAGATTGGTTAAATAAAATTGCTGGGGAGGGTATTCAATTTGTTGGCTATGTGGTGAAGTTACTTTTATATACGAATGAACTTATTCTAATTACAAAAAATGCCCTTGGTTTAAGAGAACATTTAAAGGCTCTTGAGCTCTTTTGCCAAGAGGTTGGGATGCAAGTGAACACCAGTAAAACCAAAGTTATGATTTGTGGGGAGCTCTTTAGAGGTGGTGGAAGAATACAAGTACTTTGGTATTGATTTTCACAATAGGATTAGTTGGGAGACATGTAAAGCGAAAATGATTCAAGGTGGTTGGAGAGCTTCTTACTTGGTGCAGTACAAGTGTAGGATAGCAGAGTTATGGGATTGGAAGACCAAGAAAACCCTTTTTGGTTTATTTGTTACGCCGATTGTCCTCTATGGTTGTGAAGTTTGGGGAAGTAGCATGTCAAGCCACAAGTGGAGGCAGGTTGAAAAAATTCAAAAACGCTTAATCACTATTAGTATCAAAGTCAAGTCTTCGGTTCCCTATGAGATTCTTTTGGTTGAAGCTGTGATGTTTCCGATGGAGGCATCAACGATGATTCGTTTAATAAATTATTTAATTTTTTTTGAAAACATGGATATGCAATGCTGGCCTAAAATGGTTGTTGAGGAGGAGCTACACCGTAGGAAGAAGACTTGGATGAAACAAAATAGAAAGTGGTTGAGAAAGTGGGACATTAAGTTACACGCATGTCCTAATACTAATGGTGAGATAAAAAAAATTGTATTCGAAAAGTTCAGAGCGACTATGTGGGCAAAGCAACTTGGTCACAAAAAGGCGCATTATATCAAAGAGTTCAACCCCATGTGGGAGCATGATGAAAAGGACTACCTAAGGGTCACAATTAAAGGTAAGGCTAGGCTTCTGGTTGCACAACTAAGGATTGGGTCTCATCATCTTAGATGTGAGATAGGTAGGTGGACTGTCCCCAAGGAAGATTGGGAACAAAGAACTTGTATTTTTTTGCAGCAAAGGGGTGGTTGAGACTGAATGCCACTTCATCATTGAGTGTGTGACTTATGAAGATATTTGTATCCATTATGAGAGCAACTTGAAGGTGGATAATCTAAATGAGTTTTTTAAGGAGGAAAGACTTCTCAAGATGACTAGCTTCTTGATCAAGATTCATAATAGGAGAGCTAACATTGAAAGGAACCTTAAAATGGTTAAAGATTTGACTCTGGGTCTCATATGTTGATGGTCTCATGGACGTCATTAAAAATCATTCATTCATTCATTCATCCCTTCTTCTGTAGGGCGTGAGGAAATGGCATGCAAGTCAATCATTTAACCCCCTGACATGACTTCAATAAAAGTACATTCAAGGGCATAGAAAAAGAGGAAGAAGAAGGAAAAGAGAGAGGGCATGATTTTATAGGGAATGGCGTGCATTTACCAAGGTATGGCGTCCCTTCCCTGATCCAAAAATTGCAGGATGAGAGTCATTTTGGCATGCAAAGATCCAATCTTTCATTGACTACATCATTAAAAATGCATTTTGAGAAGAAATATGATGAAGGAAAAAATGTATAGGAAGGGAAGAGGATAATGCAGAGTAAGGCATGAGCATGGGTAGGAGATAATCCTTTTGAATCTGAGCAACAAAGGATAAATAAAAAAGAATGCAAGGAATGGTGAAGGAAGGCAGAGAGAATCACGTGGATAGGGATTCACATAGGAGAAGGAAAGAGAAATTGCACAAGAGAAGGCAGAGAGAATGCAAAAATAATAGGGGAAAGAGAGGTCAATAGGAGGAAAATAGAGGAAGAGGGCATCCAAGAGTTGGGAGGGATAGTTTGGAGGCAAAAAGAGAAAGACATGAATGGTTGAAAGAAAACAAGTTGATGGATAAATGCATGAAAGGGATGGTCTATCAAAGGATTTGCACATAATCAATTTGTTGAAAAGACTTTAGAAACTTTCAAGCAAGTGCAATTGGTAGGTGTAAAACAAAATTCCACAACCGATGCTAGCACTTTCCTTGCCTAGGATGAAATGGGAGTGTTTCTATAATGATGCACACTATGAAGTTAGTGGGAAATGAGAGGGAAGGAGCTTGTGGTGAATTATCTTGAATCTGGAAATGACTACGAATATGATGAGATTTTGTCAATGAAAGAATGTTAGGGCAACCTTTCTAGATTTCAATTGGTGTGTAGACACCTTCAAGATGAGCATGGTTCCCAGGTGATGGAGGCCATGCAAATTTGTGTTTTATCTATCATTGATGCCCAATAATTTAATTTTTTGATGCCATTGTCAAATAGGTGAGGTCTCTTTTCTTTGAATATTTCCTTTTAACACATACTTTAACTCCCCAAGATCCTTATAAGTGTTTTGTGTGTTTATTCCTCATCCATCAAATGCCCGATCTCAATTTTTTAGTAGGACTAAAGAAAATAGTCCACTTGCTGCTAAATTTAGTTATTATAGAGCAAAAGAAACTTCCATATAAGAAGCCAATGTTTCATAGTTTACTTTAAAAGAAAATGGTTTTCTTTCTAGATGAAATGTGATTAGTTTGATGCATTAAGTAATAAGTCTAGGTTACATATGGTTTATTAATATTATTTAATATGAAAATTATTGATGAAATTGATAAATTTAATCTTGAATTATTTTTTAATGATATCAAGGTAGCAACTAACATAATTCCGTGGTAGTGAATCATACACACACCATTGTTCCAAACTTGAATAATTATATGATGTACCTACTTTTGTCAAAATATCAATGTCAAATGAGTGTAATTAGGATAAGACTTGGAATATATTCAAGCTATACTTTTACTAGGACTTATAATATCGATGGAAATACCCTTGGGAAATTGAACCTTGTGCGTTATGTTCATATGAGGAACATGTGAAGTTTAAGTGGAATATAAATTACTTTGATATTGCATCTCTTTATGGAAGCATCATAAGATTTTTCCCGATTAACACAACTACCGAGCAACCTTATTATTGCACCTATTATAGTAGATGGTTATAACGACATCATGATTATATTCTCATATAACATTGTTAGTGTAGACACTTGAA
The DNA here is from genome assembly GCA_007115665.2 of Sequoiadendron giganteum. NCBI lineage: Eukaryota > Viridiplantae > Streptophyta > Pinopsida > Cupressales > Cupressaceae > Sequoiadendron > Sequoiadendron giganteum. Next base: position 452,572,631 of record CM021103.1, on the reverse strand, counting down.
AATTTCCTAAGCATATCACACATCCTGATTCTGCTTACTAACATCATTTCTTGCATAATTCACCTAATTCCTCTATTTAACTAAATAATGTCCAATTATTTAGTTAAATCCACCTTGTTCTCCTATTAATTGAATAGCAGGTTATTTGATTAATTCATCATAATTCATCATTTTCTCCCCTTTTAATTAAATAATGTTAAATTATTTAGTTAAATACCATAACCTCTCTTTGATTAAATAATTCTTAATTGTTTAATTAAAGTTCCTAATTCCTCAACTTGCACAATTAAATGATTTCATGAATTGTTTAATTGACTAATTTTCCTCCAATTCTCCAACTTGCATAAAGAAAATTCCCCAAAAAAATTCTCTTTTCAAATTCAAAATCTTCCCTCCAACTCAAAATATCCCCAACATGATTCCTAAAATTAAGGGATATTGTTGAGTCTATCATGGATTATTGATCCTTGATCTAATCCTTGATCCATGCCTCATGGATTATCAACCACTTGATCAATCTTTGATCCATGCTCACCTCCTTAATCTTCTATCATCCATTGATCATCATTTTCAATCCTCCTCCTTGATCAATATCTCAAGAATTTATAAATACCAAGCCTTTTCCATATCAATTCATTCACAATTGCAAAGCAAAGTTACTCTCAAGGATTTCATATTCAGTTCTTGAGAATCTCTTATGAATCGACCCTCATTAAACGTCTTCAATCAAGATTTTGCACAATAGATAATGCATAAAATTGATAAATCCACATCCATCTCACACTTATGCATCAATCCAAAATGGGATCAAGAGAGCTTTGCGCATACTAGTTTAGGTTCAATTGCTTTGAATTGTGTTTAATTCTTTTGAATTGAGTCTTTCTAGTATTGTGTAATCAACTTTCATTGAGAGTATGCCTTTGATTGATCATAATCTTATAGGTCTTTAATTTGATGTTTTAAGATCCTAATTTTCTTTGTTTCATTGTTATTTGATCAATTGAGCTAACATAATTACAATTTGGCATGCCTGGTGGGACCTACGTCGCTACCTTATCAATTTTTATTGAGATTTGTCGAATTTGGAAGTTTCAGGGACAATTCCGTGCCTTTGTTAAAGGTCCACGCTTATGTCATCTGATGGTTCAATGCTTTTGTGTAAAGTTTCGTGCTTTTGTTTTCAAATTGGGGTGCTTCTATTAGCATTTCCACATTTTTTCAGCAACATGGTATCTTTGTCAGCATCAAGGCACCTTTGTGAGCATCAGGGTGCCTTTGCAATAACTCCACGCTTTTGTATCAACAATAGACGGATGCCTTTGCATCAGTGGGGTGCCTTTGTCATTCTGAGGCGCCTTTGTCTTTTTTGCCCCGCTTTTATCATTTCAACAATTTCGCGCTTTTGTTTGACAGTGCAACGCTTTTGCCAGGTCTAATAGTGGTCTAATTTGCAAGGTTTGATATGATTTTGATGTCTAATCTTTAGCTAACCCTAACATCTTGTTTCTTAATTTTATCTATTGGTTTGCAGCATGTGGCACTTGGAAAAGAATTTGTTAGCATTTGTTTTGAAAAGCTAATCTAGGAATCATCTTTCAAGTTTGGTGTATTAAAATGAAGTCATTTTCCCTTATTCTAAAATGAAAAAAGACAACTTGAAAATTTATCTTTGGTGTTCTAAAAATGAACAAGACAACCTTCACACTTTGTTTTTGGGCTTAAAATTGAACAAAACAACTTGCACACTTTCAATTGGTGTTTAAAAATGAACCACACGTTTGAATCTTTGGTGTTTTTAAAATTAACATGTGTGTGATTTGTATTCCATTCTTGGTAGGTTAAAATTACGTATCCTCTCCCCTCACACTTTGTGTGAACTTGGGTGAAGAGAAATACATCTAGCTTGCATTTTTATCATTGTACGTGCTGAATGAGTTGTTTATGTATCCACTCCCCTTGTGCTATGTGTGATCTTGGGTGATGATATATAGAAACAACAATCATTCTTATTGTTAGGAGGCCTACTTGGGAGTACAATCCAAGGTTCGACCTCAAGCACATTTTTTTCATCAAGCTATATCAATGGGGCAATAAATGAAAGTTGAGCTCTAACCATGTATGTAACTGGTAGGCATTCTTATGTAGTCTTGGGGGATTCCGGACACAAGGACATGATATTTCAATATCACGCTTATGTATCTGGTGGTGTTCATGGATTTCTACCCACTACGAACCTTATTATTAGAAGCCTATGAGCCATTTGTAGATCATCTTCTTAAGGAGGTGCAATGTGACATGATCAACACATGAAGTTACTCGCTATGTACTAATCTTCATTGAGGCAAATAAAACCCTCGCAAGTAAATTTTCCTTTCGAGGTAAGAGGTGCCAAGGTGGTACATGACCTTGGCATACTCTAGTTGCTCATTTGTTGTGCAATATTTTATCAGCGGGCCTAAATTAAGAAGATAACTCGATCTACCACTAAAAATAGGTTGTGCTTTATGGATTTTTATTTATTGTGAATACCATTGTGAAACCAATTAGTGTGGCGTTATGGAAGAAGAACACACACAAAGCATCTAAAAAACCAATTGAGTTAGTTCACATGTTGTTTATTGTGCTTTTACAACACCAAGATTTCCAAACACCTATGTCAATTGTAAGGAAAGAAAAGGTGCAAAAACATCTTCCTAATGCTAATTCTAAGAGGAATAGTGCAAACTAAAGGTTCAAAAACAATTACAGTTCATTAAAATTGCACATTACTAGAAACAAAATAGACAATTTAAATCATACATAGAATTGGACACCAGTATTTAATGTGGGAAAACCCTTACAAGAGAAAAACCCACCACACCAAGAAAAACACTTTGTATTATAGTAAATGAAAATTACATAGAAAGTTGCAGTTCCCCTTTGCAGATATCAATTTCTCAACAACATTTCCCTGATCAACCTTGTACAAATTAAATCTTGATTACAGTTCTATGACTCACTGTTACAATGCTTATACAACATACAATGAAGAACAAAACTATCAAAATGTTCAGAACCACATCACTATTACACCACATTGCAATATGTATCCAACAACCATGGTTGATTCGATCTTTGTACAAATGGTTTGGTTCAATTTCCTCTGTAGAGCAACTGTCGATCTTACAAGTCAGGGAATGGTCACCACCAACTCAACACAGTCCTCCAATGACCATTGTACAACTCAGCAGGTCAACCAAGTCAATGTTCGTTCAACCATGGTCCACCTTCGAGTCTGTTGGCATGACCAACACTATCGATGAGAGGCTGGAAAGTCACATCAATATCCCATGTCTCCCCAACGTCCCAAAAGAACCATCATAACCACACACATCGCCAAGTATCTCCAACATCAACCAAACAACCTTATCGGCAAGACAACAAGCATTGGAGATAGTTTGAAATGTTTCACCGAGGTCTCAAGTCATCCTGATGACCTTTCCTCGGATCAACAAGAGTCACACCGATGTTCAATAGCCATCAAAAAGACCAGTAGAGTCGGTATAACATTCTTAGGTCCAACCAAAGGCCAATGTTACCTCGATGCCACTAAGATCGGTAAAACTTTCCCCGATGGAACTTCTCGGCCAGACTTCTAACATCCTTTTGAGTAAGGAAAATCACACTGATAGTTCAGGTCACACCGACAACTGTCATTAGCAAGATGGACCACATGTCTCACCAATCTGACAACTTCGAGCCTTTAGAGATAAACTTCCTGTCAGAAAGACATCCCAGTTGTCTCACCAATTTTTCTCTTTCAAGAGGCTTAGGTTAGAAGATTGAGGCACATGTTTCCAACAAACTCCCACTTGACAAAGATATTCTGACACCTCCAGAGCATTTAGGAACTACTGAGATTCATGGGCTCCAAGGCCTATCGAACTAGCACACCACCTGTACTTGTCTGTGCTCACTGGTTTCGTCAATGCATCTACAACATTTTCCAGAGTATCCACTTTTTCTAAACAAACATTTCCATTCTCCACCATATCTCGTACAAAGTGATACTACACATCAATATGTTTCATCCTAGCATGGAAAGTTGGATTTTTTTCCAAACAGATAGCACTCTGACTATCACAACAAATTATAATTTTCCCTGCACTAAACCCAATATCAGAACACAAACATCTAAGCCAAACAACTTCTTTGCAGGCGTGAGTTGCTACCATGTACTTTGCTTTAGTAGTGGATAAAGTGACTACAACCTATCGCTTGCTCATCCAACTAACCACACCACCATTTAACATGAAAATATATCCACTGGTGGACCTTCTGTTGTCAATGTCCCCTGCCCAATCAGAATCCACATAACCGCGAATGCTGAGTAATTGTTGTGATCCAATCGAGTTACCATGATAGCACAAAGCATACTGTGATGTACCTTTTAAATATATAAATACTCTTTTCACAACATCCCAATGTGGCCTTCTTGGATTCGCCATAAACCGGCTAAGAACTCGCACTGCTTGGGAAATGTCTGGCCTTGTACAAACCATTGCATACATTAAACTGCCAACTACACTTTCATAAGGTACTCTGGTCATGTCCTCCATCTCAGTAGGATATTTTGGACAATATTCAACATATAACTTCATTCCTTGCAACACTGGAACAACTAGCTGCTTGCAATTAGTCATACCAAATCTCTCCAGAACAATTTTAATATACTTACTTTGGTTGAGCCAAATATTTCTACTCTTTTTGTCCCTGGTTATTTCCATCCCTAGAATATACCTTGCTGCACCAAGATATTTCATTTCAAACTTTGCAGACAACTGATATTTTAGATCAGAAATCATAACCTTACTATTCCCTATGAATAACATATCAACACAGAGTGAAATAATAAGAATACAATCATTTTTAGTTTTGAAGTACACACAATGATGTAATTTCGATCTTACAAATCCCAATGACAAAACAAATGTGTCAAATTTTTGGTACCACATTCTAAGCGACTGTTTCAAACCATACAAAGATTTCTTTAACTTGCAAACCAAATTTTCTTTACCTTTTTCCACAAAATGCTCAGGCTGGGACATATAGATTTCTTCTTCAAGATCTCCATGAAGAAAAGTTGTCTTCACATCCATCTGTTCAATTTCTAAGTCATATGCTGTTGCAAGTGACAAAAGAAATCTGATAGATGTTAGCTTGGCTACAAGAGACAAAGTTTCTCCATAATCAATTCCCTCTACCTAGGAATATCCCTTTGCAACCAACCTCAATTTATATTTTTCAACATTGCTATCCAGACCAATTTTCTTTTTAAATACCCATTTACAACCAACAAATTTTCTACCTTCAGGCAAGGGCACCAAACTCCAAGTTTCATTCTTCTCTAATGATGACATTTTTTCCTTCATGGCTTCCAACCAAGAGTTTGAGTCAGACATTCCAATTTCCTCTTTTACAGTCCTAGGCTCATTAGTGCTAGTAATTAAAGCATAAGCATAGTTTGCATCCAACATGGAAAAACCATACCTTTCAGGTTATCGCTTCTCACGTGTAGACCTCATCACAAGTTGAGGTTGAGGTTGTGGTTCTTCTTCATAACTATTAGAGCTGCTCGAACTCTCCTTAGATTTAGGTACACTATCAATTTGTTGTTCCTCTTTTTTAGGTGTTAGAGGAATTTCAACAACATCATTTTCCTCCTTGACTTCATTCATCCCCGATTGCAAATCCACTGAAGAAGGTTTCAGCTCACGAAAAATAACACTTCTGTTGTACACAACTTTTTTAGTCACAGGATTCCAAATCTTGTATCCTTTCACACCAATGTCTTAGCCAATGAAGATACACTTAAAAAATTTGTTCTCCAATTTATATCTTTTCTCATTTAGAACATAAACATATGCTTCGTAGCCAAAGACATGAACATATCTTAGAGAGGGCTTATGACCGGACCACACTTCCAAAGGCGTTTTATCAATAAGTGCTGACGAAGGAGACTGATTCAATAAGTAACATACTATAGCCACAACCTTAGCCCATAAATTCTGCTCTAGACCAACATTCTCAACATAGTTCTTGCCTTCTCCATCAATGCCCTGTTCAACCTTTCAACAACTCCATTTTGTTGCAGAGTGTAAGATGTTGTTTTATGCCTTTTAATTCCATGGTCTTTACAATACCTTTCAAAATCTACAAAACAAAATTCACCACCGTTATCTATCCTCAAGCATTTAATTTTTCTTCTAGTCTGATTTTCAACCAAGTTCTTAAACTCTTTAAAATGTTTGATGACTTTTGATTTACTTTTCAAAAAATATACAAATGCCCTTCTCGAATAATCATTAATGAAAGATACATAGTATTTTGACTTCGACAATGAAGGAACATGTACTGGAGCAAAAACATCAGAGTGAATATAATCCAGAACACCAGAAGATTTGTGAGGACTAGAGTAAAAAGAAACACGATGATGTTTTCCATATATACAATGTTCACAAAATTCAAATTCCAAGTTACAATCATCAAGCCCCTCAACTAGGTTTTTATTTTTCAAGGGTTTTAAACCTTTCTCACCAATGTGACTGAGACTTTGATGCTAGAGCATAGTCTTCTCCGCTGGAATTTTAACTTCCAAAGAGTTTGCACTAACAGGAATAGTTTCCTCTTCTTCACAAACAACTTTTTATGACTTTCCAGAGACACTGCTACATTAAACAACAAGTGCATCCAACTTGTACAAAGTACCAATTCAATCACCCCTGTCCAACACCATCAAGCCTCTAGTCATTTTGCAGCCATTGCTTGAGAACGAGAATTGCACTCCAAAATCATTCAGCTTGCTTACAAAAAGTAAATTTTGAGCCAAACATGGTATATGCATTACGCCATTAATTCCCTTAATTCTTCCATCAGGGAATTGAATTATGACTCTTCCACAACCAACTATTTCCAGAGATGAATCGCTTGCCAAATACACCTTTCCAACATCATATTTTTCATACTTTGTGAACCAGTCTCTATGAGATGTCATGTGGAAAGATGCTCCAAAATCAATCAGCCAAACATCATTTGATGCTTGAGTTGCCAAGGTTGCAATAACGACATCTGCATCGCTATGAGAAGAACCATTATCTAAAGAGTTGTTCTTTTTTTCTCCTCTTTGCAATCCTTTCGGACATGACCAGGATTCCCATAGTTCCAATACTTCACCTTGGACTTCTTGCCAGGAGACTTTGATCTCCCTTTTGATTTTGATTTGTACTTCTTATCCTTCTTCTTCTTGCCTTTTTCTTTTGATCTACCATGAACAACAAGAGCCTCCTTTTCCATCTCAGAAGACTTCCTTCTCATCTCTTTTGATAACAAAGAAGTAACCACATCTTCCATCTTGAAAGTGGTTTCTATACTCCCTATAGCCATTACTAAATGATCCCAAGAGTCAGGCAAAGAACATAATAGAAGCATACAACGATCTTTGTCATCAATTTTCACACTCACATATGTTAACTAAGAAATCAACGTGTTAAATGTATTCAAATGATCAGTAATAGACGCTCCTTCCTCCATCTTCAAGGAATACAACTTCTTCCTTAGAAATAACTTATTCACCAAGGACTTAACCTGATAGATATCTCCCAATTTCTTTCATAAAGAAGATGCTGTCTTCTCTTCATGAACATTTAGAAGGACAAAGTTTTCCAAACAGAGCCTTATTAGCCCCTTTGTTTTTCGATCTATCAGATCCCATTCTTCTTGATTCATGCTAGAAGGTTTCTCTCTAGACACAACTACTCAAATATCATGATCCACTAATAGATCTTCCATTTTATGTTTCCATAACTCAAAATTGCTGACATTGAACTTTTTGCTTTCTACTCTTCCAGATGTGCTTGCCATTTTAATCTGCGATTTCAATTACCAAACTTCTACAAGACTCCCACTTTAGAATTGACACAAAAAACCAACCCTACCCACAAGGATAACACAATTGGATAGGCTCTGATACCACTTGTAAGGAAATAGAAGGTGCAAAAATACCTTCCTAATGCTAATTCTAAGAGGAATAGTGCAGACTATAGGTTCAAAAATAATTATAGTTCATTAAAATTGCACATTACTATAAACAAAATAGACAATTTAAAGCATACACAAAATTGGACACCAGTATTTAACGTGGGAAAACTCTTACAGGAGAAAAACTCACCACACCAAGAGAAACCCTTTGTATTACAGTAAATGACAATTACATACAAAGTTGCAGTTCCTCTTTGCAGATATCAATTTCACAACAACATTTCCCTGATCAACCTTGTACAAATCAAATCCTGATTATAGTTCTATGACTCACTATTACAATGCTTATACAACATACAATGAAGAACACAAACTATCAAAATGTTCAGAACCACATCACTGTTACAACATATTACAATATGTATCCAACAACCATGGTTGATTCGATCTCTGTACAAATGGTTCGATTCAGTTTCCTTTGTAGAGTAACTTTCAATCTTACCAGTTAGGGAATGGTCACCACCAACTCAACATAGTTCTCCAGTGACCATCGTACAACTCAACAGGTCAACCAAGTCAACATTCATTCAACCACAGTCCACCTTCGAGTTTGTCCCATGACCAACACTATCGATGAGAGGCTGGAAAGTCACATCGATATCCCATGTCTCCCTGACATCCCAAAAGAACCATCATGACCACACACATCGCCAAGAGTCTCTCTGACATCAACCAAACAACCTTATCGACAAGACAACAAGCATCAGAGATAGTTCGAAATGTTTCATCGAGGTCCCAATTCATCCCGATGACCTTTCCTCGAATCGACAAGAGTCACACTAACGTTCAATAGCCATCAACAAGACCACTGAAGTCAGTATAACATTCTCAGGTCCAATCGAAGGCCAATGTTACCCCGATGCCACTGGGATCAGTAAGACTCTCCCTGATGGAACTTCTTGACCAAACTTCTAACATCGTTCTGAGTTAGGAAACTCACACCGACAGTTCAGGTCACACTGACAACTTCCGTCGGCAAGACCAACCACATGTCTCACTGATCTGACCACTTCGAGCCTTTAGAGATAAATTGATTGTTGGAAAGACATCCCAAGTGTCTCACCAATTTTACTCTTTCAAGAGGTTCAGGTTAGAAGATTGAGGCACATGTTTCCAACATCAATTTGCACATCAAAGATCCTCTAACATACTGCCACCTTTGTCCAGATAGTGTGCTTCCTTTGTGCAAATCAAACACTTCCGCTTTGATTAAAATGATGTATTTGTTTTCATATCGATGCCTTTGCACATCTTGATGTGTTTGTTAAAGAAAACGTACATCTATAGAGCAATGCGTTTGTTCAAACAGTCTAACGCTTCTGTTGAACATTGGAACCTTTGTAGATACTATGGCGCTTTTATAATAAACAATCAAACAATCCATTTCAAATTAAAGAAAAAAAATCCTTATTTAATATCATTTTGGGCTTGTTAAAATACTTCTAAGGTTTTCATTTGATCAACTCATACCAAACATCACACCATCAAACATTTCACTTCAAAACAACTTAATATTTTGACATAGATCAATTGGACCTAGATCTTTCATCCTATAAACTACTTTGGATTTATTCTTGAGAACAATATCTTTTCAAGTATGTGGTTAAGTTAGCAACATCATCATGAGAAAACTTACTTTGAAGTTATAAGTTTGCTTCCAAAGTTTTTAAGTTCATCATCATCCTCAAACACACCTAAAGATCTAGTCTAAACTTTGTCAAAATTGAAAGTTTCATATCCTTCATCCATTCACACAATCATTCAACATTGGTCCTAAACCTATCAAAGTGTCATTATTAGGAAAATTTGAGGCAACCAAAATATTTCAACAAAGTCATTCACATCCAACATCTCCTAGGGTTGACAAAAAATTTATGGTCACAACAAGGTCCCAACACAAAAAGAGCATGTAAACAAATCCTAGTTGTCAAAATTGAATATTTCCTATCATCCATCCATCCAAACAACTCATCCTTAGGGGTCTCTACAAATTCAATCTTGAAATCAACAAAACATGTCAATGTGAATCAACTATACAAATTCACTTCCATATAGTCTATACATGGGGTCATCATATCCTACTAGTTTCAATGACGTAACAAATATGGGTATCCCTAATCAAAATTTTGGAATGTCTTGTCACATGATATGTGTTAATCAATATCAAAACTTACAAGTCTATCAACCAAACAATCAATCATGAGTCTTCCCCAACACAACATTATTTCACCAAGTCAATACATACCAAACATGAACACCCCAAACATGACCATATCAAATGTGAAAATGTCAAATCCACAAATTTTGAACTATGGGATGGATCCATTCACACCACAACAAATCATCATTCAACAAACATATCAATAACCACATCAATTAGAAATTCAAACACAACATCAACAATCACCACAACTACAACAAGCCTTACTACATCAAGAAGATGAACAAGTTGGAATATCAATATGTTACTAAAATATAAAGACGTTAAATGTAATGGAGAGAGTGTCGTTACGCTCCCTTTAGCAAGCTTGTGATGTTGAAGGAGAGTATGCAACACTCTAAATGAGTCAAGAGAGCCAAGAATCGATGTAGAAGCCAAGACGTGAAAGCACTACAAGAATGACAGAAAAATGGTGTAGAAGAGAGCTAGAATGAAAGAGATTGAGAGAAATAAAAAATGAGTTGAATGAATGAAAGAAGGGAGAAAAGGCATGCAAGAAGGATTTTTTGGCACATTTGTAGCCCATAGAGGCGTTACACTTCGTGGGCAGGTAGAAGTGTAATGTCGTAATGGCCATAGAATCATAAATCTTTTTGAGACGTTTACCTGTTACATAGACATTTGCGCATCGCGGTAGCGTCCCTGACAAAAAATCACTTGAAGAATAAAAAATAAAGGGGTCAAGGACAAAATTAAAGTTAGGTAAAGGGGGAATTGCGTTATCATCTTTTATTAGGCAAAAGGGGAGGTTGTGGAGTGTGAAATTGCATAGGGTACAATTTTATGATACTACAAAACCAATAGACACTCACAATCAACCAAGAGCTATTCACTAATAGTGTGTAGGGAAAACCATTTAAAGATCAAGAAACTATTGTATGCAGAGGCAAAGAGACACTTTGGGAAGATTTCTCTCTTCAATCCACAAAGAATTTGAGGATATTGGTGCAAATGAAGAACCTATTGGAGGAATCAATGAAATAGAGCCACCCCTCACATCAGTACCTACTCCAAACTTAGGGGAGACTCCTACAAGGCATCTTCACACTATGGTAGAGGAAGAAGTCGAAAATCTAGCAGAACATGTTACATTTGAGTTTCCAATCACAAACCAAGAAAGGACCGCTGCTCTAAAAAATATAAACCGTTGGCCTTGACAATTTTCTATGGATTGGTTGGGTAAAAGTATAAACCTATGTCACACTTTATAAAGGGATTAACGAAAAACGAAAAAAATTCTCAATTTCGAACACATAAAAGTGGTCTTTATGTTTTGAGTTTCATAATGATGTAAACTAATGAATTGTACAAAAATATTGATGAAGTTTATTCTTGTAATTTTTTAGATTTTTTCTAAAATTGTTTTAATTAGTTTTTTTTTATCAATTTAAGTGCAGATTTTGGAATGCTGAAAATTTCAAGAAAAAGGGATGTTCACTTAACGTCAAGAAACAAATAGAAAAAAACTTCATTTTCCCTTAATTTTTTTTTTCTAAAATAGCTAACTTCAATATCTAATGCATGGAATTTTGTTTAAAATTTTGATGTATATTTTTCTCGTAATAACATTTTAAAGTCAAACTTGTTAGAATTTGATAGTTTTCATTTGACATCAACTATTGTCTATTTTTTTAATCATTTTCAAAAAATAAATTATACCCTTTTGAATAGGATTCTATCCTCTAGTGCACCATATATTTTTCATTTTTTTAATATGGCTTACTATTTTTTTAATTTATAATCAACCTCTTTTTTAACTTTAGCAACCTACTTGCATTATTTTAAAAATAAAATATATTAAAATTAATAAAAATATTAAAATCAATTACATATTGGATTCACCACTTCGAGCTTTATAGAAGGGTATTTTTCTTCTTTAAAAAAATAAAATCATTCTGACTTAGAAATACTTAGTTAAAGTTGAAAGTTTCAAAAAATTCTGAAAAAAGCTAAGTTGGTTGCCAACTAGGATGCCACATAGATAGTTTCGATAGAAAGGGTTTTGGTCAAAACTATTTGTACCAAAACCCCACACATAAAATGCGCCATATTTTGATGTGGCAGAGAGAAAAATTTAAATTTTATGATTTCGGGCAAAAGGGTTTCACCCGAAACTCTATCTACCACGTATAGGCCATGCAGGTTCAGGAAACTAGTTCGACTGCAATTATTTAGGTCAAAATTGTTTTGCTCAAAACTATTTAGTTGGCCAAAAATGTGACACAACTTTATACTTTTACTTGGTTACCAAAGACCTAGAAACATTCCTATTTGAATTTGATGCTCTGTGTAGAGATTATGATTACACCACAGAGGCTCATAGATTAAAAATCTTTCTAGCCACATTTAAAGATGTTGTTTTGTAATGGTTTATGGGGTTAGGAAGAAATGTAGTACCTAATTGGGAGACAATAAAAGACAAATTCTTTTAAAAGTATCGAGATTATTGCAAAGGGATAGACAAAAAGAGATGACATCTTCAGGATGCCACAAAGGGAAGATGAACCACTTGAGGATTATGTGGAAAGGTTTCAATTATATCTAAAGAAATCACACTAGAACAAGTTCTCTCCAGAGTCACTAGAGCTGGTATTTTTGTTAGTAAATGAGGATTGCATGGATGCTTTAAACCTCATAGGGGTAGTAGATATTTCTCAATTACCTTTTGAGGAAATATTTCAGGTATGTAGAAATTATTCAAGGTCATTTATGAAAAAGACTAGGGTTGATAGAACCTTCTCTTCCAACAAAGCATCCATTGGAGTCTCTAGGGCGAAACATAGTAACTTTTTGTCCAACATGAAAAAGGACATAATTAGCCACCTAGCTACCCAATTGGATACCTTGCACATCAAAAAGAAGCAAGAGGAAGTAGAGGAAACCCTTACTAAATATTATCCACATTGCCACCAAAAGAGGGTGAACTATAAATGCAAGAAGCTAGCCAATATTTTTGAGAAACAAGAGAACTATATTTTGGACCTTAGAGGACAAGGAAGGCCTATTCTACATTACCCAACAGAGGCCATGGGAAAAAAGATAAGGTATGCCTCAAGATCCCTTATAATATGTCCTTTCTTGAGGGTAATACAAACTTCTCCAATTGGAATAATCTACCCTAGAATAATATGCAAAATCAATCATGACCAATAACCCAAACACCTAATTGGGCTCCACAATAGGGGATATAACCACCACAACCATACAAAGCCTCAAATGATAGTTCTCAGTGGCAACCCCCACAAAACTAATGGCCACCGAAGTGGCATGGGAACCAAAAATGACAAAGTCAAAGTGTTAGTTATCTGCAACCACAACAATATTTGAATCCACAACAACCCACTATAATGCCAAACCCAACCATTCTAGGCCCAACACAACCTAGAGTACATCAATTGTTGGATCAATCTGCACCTAACCCTAACAACAAGTCTGTTTAGCATGCTTATATTTTTTGAAAATGAAGGTAAAATTGTATCTTAAAACTTGTAAAACTATGTGACTGTAGATCTAATTAAGTATTCTTTGTCACAATTCTTTATGTATGATTAATCTGTTTAGATGAATTCTTTGTAAATGATTATTTTGTTTAGATCATTTTTATCAACTTTAGAAATAGACAGAAGATTGTAGAAGAATGGGCCAAAAGATAGAAGTGACACAAAATATAGGTGGAGAAACCCTTTCGGGAAAAAAACTCCACCAGAATCAATAGTGCTAGTATTATTTAACCTTAGAACAAGATTACAATAATACTGTATCAATCCTTGATTGATATGCTTCTTTTCCTTCAACAATCCTTCTTCACAACATGTAATAAACTCACATTGAACTCTCATACACTTGCCACAATTTATAGACCATTATGGGCATGCAAAACTCATAAGAGTTTTCAATTACAAGGGCATAAAGCTCCTCTCAAAAATCTATGCCTAGGTTTGGCAAGTAGAGTTCCACCATGTAAACAAAAGTCAAACCAAAGTCTTCCTCAATTTAGGCGCCCCAAACTTAACACTTAACTGAGCTTTGGTCAAGAAAATATCTTGGAAGCTTCACCTCAAAGTTGGTGCCCAAGAATGGTTCCACTTAACCGAACCTTGTAAATATCTTCTCATGCAAAAGGTGTTAACTGAAAGATACCAACTTGGGCGCCTGAGGTGGACCCAATTCAATCTTAGTTAATTGAAATATATCTCTCCACCAATTCATGCAAACAAAATTCATGATTGATCATCCCCACTTAACCGAAAGTATCCACCTGTTATCTATCATGCAATTGAAGTCATTACTCATGCAACTCAAGTCAACTAACACGCAACTCAAGTCAACTAGTATGCAATTCAAAATAACTACATGCAACTCAAGTCAACTAGCATGTAACTCAAAATAACTACATGCAACTAAAGATAACTGAACCATAATTGAACAAAACTGAACTGAACTGATAGTGCCACTAAACTCTTGTAAATATCAATCCTTATTTTGTAGGAACAAGATATGCATTATTGAAGTGTTATCAATCCTCCAAACAGTTAACCGAAGCAAGGTGGGTTCCACCTTCCATGTGGGAGCCCCATGTGCTCCTATCTTGTAGCAGCTCAAAATGGATGTCTGTACATGTTCCTATTATTTAGGAAGAATTACAAATGTCAATTTACATGTTCATTTCATTTGAATTTAATCTATTTCCAAGGACTTAGGAGATACATGAAATATGTTTAGGATTGCAATTAAATGAAATTCTATTCCCAACATTCTCCCACTTGACATTATACATTGCAATTATTCTAAACAAGGAATCATTATTATAAATCAAGTATAGAACTCAAGGCCAATGGTCTTCCTTCACCAAGAAAACTTATCTGTAGGAACTAGTTTTGTAAGATAATCTACATCATTGATTAAATTGTCAACTTTCTCAATCAATACCTTCCCACTCTCAACCATTTCTTGCACAAAGTGATATTGAACATCAACATGCTTAGTACGAGCATGATACATAGCTTTTTTGGCTAAACAAATAGCACTCTGACTATCACATTCAAGTCTAATTTGCTTGCAATTAAAACCAATACCTTTCCCAAGTCATTGTAACCAAACTGCCTCTTTAGAGGCATGTGCAACAACCATGTACTCCGCTTCTGTGGTGGACAAAGAAACCATGGGCTGTCTCTTACTCATCCAACTAACTGCAAATCCAAACAAGGTAAATACATAGCCACTTGTCGATCTCCGATTGTCCAGGTCTACTGCCCAATCTAAATCAACAAAACCCTGTATGTCCAATGATTTGTGTATAATATCAATATCATTAGCATCATGATAAACCAAACAATAATCATAAGTACCTTGTAAATATCTAACACCCTCTTAACATAAGGCCAATGTTCTTTACTAGGGTTAGACATAAACCTACCTAGAACTCCCACTGCTTGGGCTATATCTGTTGTTGTACAGACCATTGCGTACATCAAACTACCAATTGCACTAGCATATGGAATTTGAGACATTTCCTCATGATCAAAATCAGATTTAGGACTCATGTCTAAACTTAACTTCGTGCCAACTGGTAAAGGAATATTAATTGGTTTACTATCCTGCATGTTATACCGTTTCAAAATAGTATCAACATAGTTGCTTTGACTTAAGCAAAGATTTCTATTACCTCTATCTTTGTTGATCTCCATACCAAGGATATATTTTGTAGCCCCTAGATATTTCATCTCAAATATGCTAGAGAGTTGTGCTTTCAATTCTTTGATCATTACCTTGCTGTTACCAATACACAACATGCCATCAACATACAAGATAATAATTAAAAGTTGACCGTCAATAAATCTTATGTAAACACAATGATCTACCTCACTCCTAACATAACCAATTTTTAATGCAAAAGCATCAAACTTTTGGTACTGCATTCTAGGTGACTATTTCAATCCATATAAAGATCTTTTTAACCCGTAAACCAAAAATTCTTGTCCTTTTACAAAAAAACCATCAGGTTGCCTCATATAAATCTCCTCATCAAGATCCCCATGTAAGAAAGCAATTTTCACATCCATTTTCTCTATCTCAAATCATGAGAAAAAACAATAGATAAAAAGAATCTAATGGAAATTAATTTAGCAACAGGAGAGAATATTTCATTAAAGTCAACTCCCTCTCTCTAGGAGTAGCCCTTGGCTACTAATCTAGCCGTGTACCTTTCAAGATTACCATTTGCTCCAATTTTCTTTTTAAAGATCCATTTACAACCAATGTCCTTTCTTCCTTTGGGAAAACTCTCAAGATCCCATGTGTCACAAGCATCCAAGGAATCCATTTCCTCATGCATAGCTTGTGACCAAAGCTTGTTCTCTTCTGAAGAAAAAGCTTCCCTGTAAGATCTAGGTTCATCATTAGTACTCATCAAAGAAAATATACAACAAAAATTAGGTGGGTATACCTATTAATGGGATTCCGTTGTCTTGTGGATCTTCTCAAAGAAGGTTCTTCTTGTTCCTCAATACGCTCATCATGAGCATCTATCTCAGAACTCTGTGAACTCTCCTCATCCAATCCATCCAATTGTTCTTCAACATGTACATCTTCATGCTTCTCAGTTTTTGTCTCAAAATGCATTGTTCGAGAAGTATCCTTCTCCTTTGGTTGTTCTTCTCCTGAATAAGATCTAAATTCCCTGAAAATCACATCTCTCGATAAAGTAATTTTTTTGGGTTAGAGGATTCCAAAGCTTGTAACCTTTTACATTTTCACCATAACCTATGAATATGCATTTTTGTGCTTTTGGATCCAACTTAGACCACTTTTCTTTAGGCACATGAACAAAAGCCTCACAACCAAATATCCTTAAATGTGAAACACTAGGTTTCCTACCTAATCGCATTTCATAAGGGGTTTTATCTTCAATAGATGAACTAGGATATCTATTGATTAAATAACAAGAAGTACTTACCGCCTTGGCCCAAAGGCACCGATCTAGCTTAGCACTACTTAACATACTCCTAGCTCTTCCCATTAAGGTTCAGTTCATCCTTTCTACTACTCCATTTTGTTGAGATGTATACGAAGTAGTTTTTTGTCTCGCAATTCATGCATGCTTACAATAATCCTCAATAATCATCAAATTCCTTAGAACAATATTCACCACCATTATCTGATCTCAATAATTTTATCTTATGATCTGATTGTTTCTCAACTAAAGCCTTAAATTCTTGAAATTCTTTAAACTTATTGAACACACCAGATTTGTTATGCATAAAATAGATCCAAGTGTATCTTGAGACATCATTAATAAATGTGACATAATATCTAGATTTTCCAATAAATTCAGTATCCACAGGACCCATAACACCTGAGTGAATAATCTCTAATAATCTTTTAGCTTTATTTGTTCCATTAGGAAATGAAGATCTAGATTGCTTTCCAAACACACAATGTTCACAAAAATAATTTTTGCCAATATTATAATTAAGAATACCATCAACCAATTTCTTATTAAGAATGGTCCTAAGACCTTTTTCACCAATGTGACCCATTCTATGGTGCCACAAAATACATGTATTTTCAGCTTCAGTTACGTTGGTTGATTTATTCAAATTGGAGGTTTTAATCTTAAACAAAGTCCCAATCTGAGATCCTTTAGCAACCACCATATTCCCTTTCACCAATCTGCAACCACCTTTGTCAAATGTCACATGCATTCCAGAATCATTGAACTTAGATACAAAAAGTAGATTTCTAGCAAGTCCTGGAATATGTAAAACATCATTAAGGGTATTAACCCTACCATCATTGAAACACAACTTTACCTCTCCTTTTCCCACAATCTTTGTTGTGCTATTATCTCCAAAGAAGAAATTCACTCCATCATATTCAATATACTTAGTGAACCACTCCTTATTAGGAGTCATATGATAGGATCAACCTGAATCAATAAGCCAAGAGTCATCATTAGCATTTTTACATGAAATGATCAATGCATCATTACCATCATCCGAGGATTTCTTTGTAGAAGCATCCAAACTTTTTTTCTTATTATTACAATCCTTTTTTACATGTCTCGGTTTCCCATAGTTCCAACACTTTACCTTACTCTTACCATGGGTTTTAGACCATCCTTTGGACTTACCCTTTCCTTTCTTGTCTCCCTTACGTTCCTTTTTTTTAGGCCTACCTCTTACAAACAAGGCATCTTGGGATCCCATTTTAGACTTCCTCCTCATCTCCTCTGATAGGGGATTAGGAATTATATTTTCCATCTTAGGATCTGCATCACTACCACTGATAGCAACAATTAGATTTTCCCAAGATTTTGGTAAAGAACAAAGTAACAAAATACATTTATCTTCATCTTCTAGCTTTACATCTACATATGCTAATTGAATCAAAATCAAATTGAAAATATTTAAATGATGTGCAAAAGAATCACCATATTTCATCTTTAAATAATACATCTGTCTTTTAAGATACAACTTATTAGTAAGACTTTTGGTTTGATAAATATCACCTATCCTCTTCCACAATTTATTTGGGTAGTTTCATCTAAAACATTCAAGAGAACAAAATCAACAAGACATAATCTTATGGTCCCTCTTGCCTTATTATCAAGCTTAGCCCAATCCTCATCTGACATTGTTGTAGATGGATTTTTATCATTACAAACAACTAACCATTGATCTCTCTCTTCAAGGAGATCCTCCATTTTTAGTTTCCATATCTCATAACTAGATCCATTGAATCTTTCAATATCTAAATGAGAAGTAGAAGTCATTGTAACACACTTCTTTTATAAATCTATAATAACACAATAGTAAAATCTCCCACTACAGCCAAAAAATCTTCAAACTTTTAAGAGAAAGGCATCCCAAACTCTACCCAACCATTAGCTCTGATACCAAATGTTGAAAATGAAGGTAAAATTGTAGCTTGAAACTTGCAAAACAATGTGACTGTAGATCTAATTAAGTATTCTTTGTCACAATTCTTTGTGTATGATTAATCTATTTAAATCAATTCTTTGTAAATGATTATTCTGTTTAGATGAATTTTATCAATTTTAGAAATAGACAAAAGATTGTAGAAGAATGAGACAAAATATAGAAGTGACACAACATAGTAGTGGAGAAACCCTTTCGAGAAAAAGCTACACCAAAATCAATAGTGCTTGTATTATTTAACCTTAGAAAAAGTTTACAATAATACTGTATCAATCCCTGATTGATATGCTTCTTTTCCTTCAACAATCCTTCTTCACAACCTGTAATAAACTCATATTGAACTCTCATACACTTGCTGAAATTTATAGACAATTATGAGCATGTAATACTCATAAGAGTTGTCAATTACAAGAACATAAATCTCCTCTCAAAAACATGCGCCTAGATTTGGCAAGTAGAGTTCCACCATGTAAACAAAAGTCAAACCAAAGTCTTCCTCAATTTAGGCGCCCCAAACTAAACACTTAATTGAACTCTAGTCAAGAAAATATCTTGGAAGCTTCACCTCAAAGTTGGCACTCAAGAATGGGCCCACTTAACTGAATCTTGTAAATATCTTCTCATGAAAAAGGTGTTAACTGAAAGATGCCAACTTGGGTACCCAAGGTGGACCCAAGTCAATCTTAGTTAACTGAAACATATCTCTCCACCAATTCATGCAAACAACATGCATGATTGATCATCCCCACTTAACTGAAAGTAACCACCTGTTATCTGTCATGCAACTCAAGTCATTAGTCATGCAACTCAAGTCAACTAGCATGCAAATCAAAATAACTACATGCAACTCAATTCAACTAGAAAGCAACTCAAAATAACTACATGCAACTAAAGATAACTGAACCATAACTGAACATAACTTAACTTAACTGAATTGAATTGATACTGAACTGATAGTGCCACTCTACTCTTGTAAATATAAATCCCTATTTTGTAGGAACAAGACATGCATTACTGAAGTGTCATCAATCCTCCAAACAATTAAATGAAGCAAGATGGGTTCCACCTTCCATGTGGGCACCCCATGTGCTCCTATCTTGTAGGAGCTCAAAATGGACATCCCCACATGTTCGTATTATTTAGGAATAATTACAAATATCAATTTACATGTTCATTTCATTCAAATTTAATCTCTTTCTAATCATAGTGTTGGGGAACACTTTCCAAGGACTTAGGAGATACATGGAATATGTTTAGGATTGCAATTACATTACATCTTATTCCCAACAATATTAATAAGACCATTCAATACCCCACCTATGGGGTTGATGTAAGTAATGTCCACCTTCGTTCAAGAAGGATGCTTGTCGAACCATCTTATCCTCACATCAAATAGCTTATAGATGAGAAGCCAACAATGGAGACCATTGATAATACAATAAAGCCTCTTGAACAAGGTATGACCCATCTAGACATCATAAGTCTGAAGCCATCATTTTCAGAGAGATTAACAATACAAAAATACCATCCTAAACATGATCTAACTTGCTGTGCCAATGTAGAAATGTTTGTATAAAGATACCCCTAATTCAAGCCATTAAAGAAGCGTCTATATATACAAAAATTGTGAGGGAATTGTGCCTTAAAAAGCCAAGCAGAAAAAGGAAATACTCCTAGATTATCCATGTCCCAGGATAACTGGCTGACATCATGTTAGGAAATATAGTTGTTCCAAAATATGCAAACCCTAGGAGCCTTACAGTAGATGTTCAAATCAATGTCGCTCTTATCAAAAACACTTTGATTGACCTAGGGGCAACCATCAACGTTATGACATGAGAAACCATACAAAAAATTCAATTGATGGATCTTTGACTCACACCTATTATTAGATGCAACTATCAAATAGATCAATTGTCAAACTAGAAGGTACTATAGAGGATTTGGTCATCACACTAGATTCATGGGAATATCTAGTAGATTTTATGGTTTTAAAACCTAAAGAAAACCTTGTAGGATACCTCTTAATATTAGGAAGACCATGGATAACCATTATAGATGCATTCGTTGGATGTAGGTCTAACAACATGATAATCTCCAATGGGAATGGGACCAAAAAATTGGTCCTTTACCCGCTTGCACAACCATATACGGATTTATAACAAACTGCATGGCCTGCCCTTAAAGAAGATGACCAATACTCTTTGCAAAAACTCATGACTTTAGAGTGTAGCTCAATGATTGAAATTCAAGATGAAGATGAAATAATTGCTCTAATTATGTAGAACTCTTATGGTAGGGACCCACAACAACACTACTATTTGGCATGCTTACATTGCCCCTTACACAATATCATACCTATAAATACAACTGAGTCCACTTCTCAACTATTTCACACACTAATTACACATAGTTGTAACCTCAATTTATCGGGATTAGATGTTTCTTACATAATGAATTCTACCATAACCATGGAAATCACACAAGGTAGAACACTAAATGTCAATAACCAATTGACAGTCCCCCAACAATCAACATTTCTCACAATGTTGCAAGTACACACAACATTTACATGGGACTATCATGATATGAAATGCATAGATCCTAACCTATGCATGCAAATAAGTTATATTATTGAAGGATACAAGCCTATTAGGCAACCATAAAGGACCCAATTGTGCTTGACATAGTCAAGGAAGAGTTACAAAAAATGTTGGATGCATGATTTATTTATCCCATATCAAACAGTCAATGAGTTTCCCCATTGGCGATTGTACGGAAGAAGGGGGGTAAATGGAGGTTATGTGTAGATTATAGGGAGCTAAATACAACAAGAAGGAAGAATCACTTTCCTCTTCCTTTTATTGATCAAATGTCAGATTCACTATCAGGTAAGAAATACTTCTCCTTCCTCAATGGTTCAGTGGGTATAACCAAATAAAGATAGCTCTAGAAGACAAGGATAAGACAAATTTTACTTGCCCATGAGGTAAATATGCTTATTCAAATTTACCATTTAGATTGTGTAATGGACCTACAAAATTTTAGAGGGCAGTCTTAAGCATATTCTCAGATTTTGCACATGATTCCATGGAAATATATATGGATGATTTTACAACTTATGAGAAATATTATGAGGAAGCATCAAATAATTTGGAGAAAGTCCTTCAAAGATGCCAAGACCACACCTTTTCTTTAAGTCATGATAAATGCTTCATGATGATGACTGCAGGAGTAGTCTTGGGACACTTTATGTATAGTAAAGGAATTCAAGTAGATCCAAAAAAAACCGAGGTAATTTCCACTCAGCCTATTCCCCAAAAGAGAAAAGATATTAGAAGTTTCCTTGGCCATGTAGGATATTGTAGGAGGTTTATCAAAGATTTCAATAAAATAGAAGCCCCATTACTTGTTCTTTTATCTAAAGACATTGAATTTGATTGGACCCCTGCCTTCCAAGCAACTTTTGAAGCCCCCAAAACAACTCTTACAAGGACCCCTATTTTGAGAGGCTGTAACTGGATAATTCCTTTCCATATATATATATTGGCGCTTGTGATTTTTCCATAGGTTTTGTTCTAGGACAAAAAGAAGGAAATTTAGAGTAAGCAATCTACTATATTAGTAAACAAATTTATGTTGTTGAGGTTAAATATACAATTACATAGAAATAAATGTTAGTAGTGGTATATGAAATTAACAAGTTTAGACATTACATCATTGGATACTCTATTTTTGTTCATACAGACTATACAACCATAAGATATTTGATGAACAAACCAATGGTTGGATGGAGGATTGTTAGATGGTTGTTAATGAAAGAATTTGATATCACCATCATGGACAAACCAGGAAAATATAATGTATTATCTGATTTCATTTCAAGGCTGCAAATCAAACAAATAAAAGTAGTGGATGACTCCTTTCCAGATGAATATTTTTTCCCTCTTTGTGAAAACACCTTGGTATGTAGATATAGCTAATTATTTGGTTGTAGGAAAAACACCACCACATCTCTCACCTAGATAAAGGCACCATATGGTAAAGCACAACTTCCCTTATTCACTGGTTGTTGTTTATCTATATTAAATAGGGATAAATAACATATTGAGAAGATTCGTGAGGGAGGACGAGGTATATGAAATCCTTAAGGATTACCATGATGAGCCTTGTGGAGGTCAGTTTGTAGCCAAAATGACAACTTAAATTTTTTTAACCATTGGTTACTATTGGCCTACACTTCACAAAGATGCAATCAAATATAGTAGGAGATGTGATAGATGCTATATGATGGAAAAATATACTAGGAGTGATGAAATGCATCTCCAACCACAATTGGTCAATGCACCATTTGACAAGTGGGGATTGGATTTGATTGGTCCAATAGCTCCAACATCTAACAACAAAGAATAAATTTTAGTATGCACAAACTATCTCACAAAGTGGGTGGAGGTGAAAGCACTACAATTTGCAAGGGATGACAATGTTGCCAAATTCCTTTATGAATAAATATTCACTAGGTACAATGTGCCTTGAGAAATAGTCATAAACCAGGGGCCTCTCTAGTTACTTATGATTTGATTGACAAGCTAGTTAAATAATATGAAATTATGCATCAGAAGTCAACCCCCTACCATCCATAGGCCAATGGAAAAGTAGAAGTTAGAAACATAGAGATATAAGGTATTCTAACCAAGAAAATTTAGTTACATAGGAAGGACTAGGTAGAGAGACTCCTTGAAGCAGTCTAGGCATATATGACAACTTGGAAGACAACAACATGGTTTACACCATATGAATTAATGTGTGGAAAAAAACCGTCCTTCCAATTGAGTTTGAGCATAAATCACTCTGCACAAAAATAAAACTTGGAATGGACCTATCAGAAGCATAGAAGGAAAGACTATACAGTCTGATATCTTTAGATGATATAAGGATGGAAGCCATTCACCATACCAAAATTGTGCAGAAGCAAAGAATTCGATGGAATGACCAGTTCATTAAAACTAAGGAATTCAATGCAGGTGACTAGGCATTTCTTTATGATTCTTGGTATAAAGATCACAAAGGGAAACTTCGAACAAGGTGGCTTGGATAATATGAAATAAAACATATTTTTCAAAATGAAGTAATTCATTTAACTACAATAGATTCGATCAAATTCTCATTATTGGTCAATGACCAAAAACTCAAGCTTTACAAAAAGTCGATGCAAAAAAGTGAGTTTTTATAGAATCTACAACAATTCAATCCAAAATTACATGCCAAACCTATAGACAAGACTGAAAAATCAAGTAATACATTCATAGAGGAGCCACCCAACTCATCTACTGATGTATCCCAAGTATAGATTCTTACAATAACCTATCAAATGCACACACATGAACTATATACCGTCACCAACAATTATTCTTGTATGTGCACAACATCAATCATGGGACTTGTAGCAATATCCCCAAGGCACATTAATAAAAAGGGACTTGTTATTCTGCTACCCGTAGAACGTACCTCTAACTCACTACAACTACACCCACAACCACTACCACTCATAGTTACATATCACCTCTGTCATCTCAACATGCAAAAACTCCATTCCACCACATGTATCATGTAGCATCAGGTCCCATCATTAATAATTATGTACTTACCACAACTTTCCTTTCAAATATTCAAACTTCTCGAACACATGCACACATCACATCGAGCTCCTTTTTTAGCATGTTTGCCCACAATACTTCAAATTCAATTACCATCATTTTAAATCCTTTTTCTTGTAGTTGCAGGAGGACACTCAATTCCACTCACATGTGCCACTTTTCCATCACTACAACATCACAAGTAATTTTATTGTTATTTACTATAATTGACATTAAATTCTACCAATTCTCATTAGACTTCAAAATCATGCACAAAATTAAGTTTATTATATCAAATATCTTCAATTCTTTGAAAAATCTATCCTCTCAGTTGTTTTTGTACCTATTATTTAAGGAAAAATAGCCAAATTAAGTTGGGGAAAAGGGTTCAATTTGTCACTTCCAATTTTCATCTCATTTTCTCATTTTTCAAGAGCTAAGAGAATTGCATACAATTCTCAATTCCCTTCATTAGCCATAAATAAATTGCCATAAGAAGTTGTAGAGCATAGAGAAACATAGGCAAGGTGACATTCATAAAGCCTAACATTCAAGAGATAAGAAGCCACAAGAAGAAGTTATAAAAAATGAAGAAATGGAAGGTGACATTATTAGGAGAGAACCAATGACACACAATTTGATATTGGAAGATCAACCGTGTCTTCCAATTTTTCAACAAGATGGGTGGCTGGATTATTATTTGTTTAAACAAATACAATGAAGTTATGACAACAATTTGCTAACATACTACAAAATGACGAGGCTACAATTAGAGGGCTAAAATTGGATGCCTTAAAAGCAATAGGAGCAAAGGTTTCAAGGTTTCCAAAAACTTGGGAAGAGTTTCTAGCTAGAGCTGATGCAATTGCAAAAAGAAATGATTTCAAATTGCTAGGAGAGAATTTAGACTCTTCAACACAAGGTACAAAAAGACTTTCCTTGCCTTGGTTGTGGGATTTTGTTGCTTCTTACATAATCAAGTATTTAACTTGCAATGAAAGACAATCCCTCTTGTATATTGTGCATTTCAAAATCCTTAGTCACCTACACCACCAGAGGCTGGTAAATGTTATTAAATTTTTGTATAGCCTATTAAAGAGAATGTCTATTGAGTACATGTGGAAAATGAATGAATCTGCATTGTCACATTTTTTCTTAGCCACCCTATTGATTAAAAGGAGTCTCATAACTCAATTTATCAATTTATATTGGGAAGACTTTATAGCCTACAATAATATTAATGATATTCTCATGAGGCCATAGGTAGAGGAAATAAATAGAGAACATGAAATAAATGAGCCTTGTATGGTTGTAGATGAAGAATATGTACCCTTTGCTTCACCTATTATCTAACCTTCCCATAACATTGGTGAGCAGGCAAAGTCGAAAGTGCAGGAAACACAACCTACAACTTCTAGGAGGTAGCCCATAGTAGAGGAAGAACCAAAATCCCTTGCCTCTGCCAAGAGCCCTTCCAAGTCTAAGCAATAGAAAAGGAAAAGTGAAACCTCCACTTTTGCACCCAAAAAGAAGCAAAAGAGGCCAGTACAACCAAGAAGATGGTCACACCACCTAAAGAGGAAGGGCCCTGAAAAGGGAAAGGTTAAGACTCAAAAGGAAAGAGTTGTTGTGGTTGAATCTGATATAGAGTTTGAAGAAGACAAGGTGCCTAGTGGTGATGAGAAACCCAAAACATTGTAGCCCCTATATCTGAGCAACCATTTAGAATATGATTTTGAAGATTTGTTTACAACTAGGAAAATAAAAGACCTCAAAATAGACTAGTTTAAGAGGAAGAGTTTATTTCACCTGATGAAGTTGAGGAGGAGATATTTTTAGAAAAATAAGAATTGCTTTTGAAAGGGAAGAATGAGAGCAAGGAACTGCAAGAAGAATTGCAAAGAATAAAAGAATTAGAGGAACACGTCAAGGGATACCAAAAGAGGGAGGAAGGATTGTATAACATAATTCAAGAATTAGAGAAAATTGTGCATGCTTTTGAGCAGCAAGGGCCAGTATTGAAAAAATTGGCACAATTGGTCATTCTTGATATCAACAAAGTAACTCCACATTCTGTAAACCAATATGCACCCCCAAGAATGCTGAAATCCCCTATTGTGGTAACCCTTGGTATTGAGCTGTGGAACAAAGTAATAAATTTTTCCCAAAAACATAAGAAATAGGAGAAAGAAAAATATGAATTAATATCAACACATACTAGAGAAGTTGAAAGAAATGATGTAAAAATCAAGAAATTAAAAGTAAAAAATGGAGGATTTGGCTAACAAAACATTGCAAATTCTACATTGTAGGCCACCTACTAGTGTTTACACTCTATATTTGCATGAAAAAATTATGTTTTTAGTTAAATCAGTTGATTAGTGATCTTCCGATTTCCTTGTCTTTACCAACCTTGTTTGTAGAGACATACCAACAAACTACCCCAGATACACAAGATTAATTATGCGAATTCTACTTGCATAATCTAGCTATCCCTCATGAATCTTCCTAGAACCCAATTATGTTTGTGGGGGATGTTAAATTAAAGTCAATGACCTTGTAATATCATAAAATTACACCCCTTGCAATTTCACATACATCTGCTTTAGTGTCCACTCCCATAGAACTTGTGTGGGCTCATTTTAGCCCTTGCATAATCCTTTTTCCCCTCTCAGGATGCTCACAACCCCTTTTCAACAGTTACCTTTGCGTGTCAGCTTTGCATCAAACCTTGCACTTTTCCCATTCTTGTCATTTTGTAGCATGAT
The DNA here is from genome assembly GCA_007115665.2 of Sequoiadendron giganteum. Classification (NCBI taxonomy): domain Eukaryota; kingdom Viridiplantae; phylum Streptophyta; class Pinopsida; order Cupressales; family Cupressaceae; genus Sequoiadendron; species Sequoiadendron giganteum. Next base: position 452,544,991 of record CM021103.1, on the reverse strand, counting down.
GTGGTTGGACACTAGCGTGCCACACGAACGTCTGTGCGTTGTGCTAGCATCATACAACATTTTGATGTCCAAATGATCATTTTCGAGCATGCTTTCCACTTGCTAACAATTTTTTTTGGTGGTAACAGCCCAGGACATTTGGTAACTTCTCAAGAAACTTCTTCTCCCTCTCTAAAAGTTATCTTTTCAGCTCATTTGACCTTCTTCTCCTTTTGGGCTTCTATCCTGGACATTCTCCCATCTTTCTCTTGCTATCTTGCTTGCACAAAATCTTGCTTGCTACAACAACTCCAAGCTTTCACATTCTTACAACATTCTCAAGCTCTTACAATGCTCTTTGCAGCTCACTTGGCTCTCGTAGTCCTCTCTTTTGTCCTTTCTTTCTTTGGCTTCCTTAAGCTTTGCAGCTGATAGATACCTTATCTTTTGCTTGTGATCATCTTGGGATTCCACACATCCCCTACCTATTTCATTCTATATTTTATGATACGGGTTCTCCTCCTCGAGCAAGGATTTATTTTATCACCTATATTTTGTGATACGAGTTCTCCTTCTCGAGCATGGATTGGTTTTATCACTCTTGCATTCATTTTATTTCTACTTATTATCTCTCTCTATCTATTTGGTTGTCCATGGAGGTGGGAAAACCAAAATAGGGGTTTGACTAAGGCAAACCCCTATATAGCCCCAACATTTTCTTCTGATCTTATATATGTAGGTATTGAAGATATTTCCTTTCTTGAGGCTTCATTACTTGGGTGGTTGTAAGCACTTTATTTCTTCTCTTTTCCTTTTTCTTTATTTTATTTCAGCTCTATTGTATTCTACTATTTTCTTGTAGTCTAGAAGTTCTCAGTAATTAGATTGTTATTAGTCGCTTTATTGTTTTCTATGATAAATTCGATTTTTGGTCCGTATGGGACGCCATCGCACCTCTGGGACTATAGCACACTGCCCTGTCATCTAGATCCTGCATTGTCGTCCTTTGGCTGAGAGCCTATCGGTTTGTCCAAAAAATCTTTCTTGACCTACTCTTTCCGATTCTAGAACTCTTGTTGTGTCCCTTGAGGTAGTTTAGAGAAGTTCACCCCTTGGGAATCTCTTGAGAATAAAGAGACTCATGAGTAGTGAATCCCCCGTTCTCTACATTTTGGTGAACTCGACGTGAACCACAATATTTTTCAAAAACTAGGAATTTATTTACCCCAACTTGGTGGGGTCATAACTTTTGACTCGATGCTCAGAATTCATAACTGTTTGCACTGCTGGAAAGGTCTCCAAGAGGACTAATTTAGTCCCTAGAATATTGTGCCTTCGACAACCAAATTTTATGGACTGAATTCAACCCCAAATTTCGCTCTGAAGACCTTCAAAAATGCAAATTACTAGAACCTAGAAAATACCCAAAAAATCCAAAAATTGAGATTTTTGGTTTTTCTTAGTTCTGTCACCCCTGGATTGCTCTAGATTAGCTGACTTGTTTATTCATTTTTTATTATATTTAGCTTACTATTTTCAAAATGAATTTAATATCTTCTTTTATGAGTTCAGTTTCTAATTATATTCAAAATGTTAATGATGGTCCATTTCATGCATGTGATAGTGACTTGGCTTTGCCCATGTCACTTTGTATCTTTGATCCTTCTCATGAGATTCCTATCGCTTTGAAGGATATCTTGTTGCAAGAAGATGAAATCATTGATACCTTTCTTAAAATTACTCTACCTTCTCTTCGTTCCAATGCACTCTCTTATAGAGATGATGCATTAGTGAATGATGAATCTTCTCTCTATTCCAATGCACTCTCTTCTAGAGATGATGCATTAGCGAATGATGAAACTCCTTCCACATCTGATCCTCCTCGGATCGATGTTGAGAATATCTCTTCAAATAATTATTCCACTAGTTGTGATGAGTCTGTAAACATAATCTATGTCTTTGGTGCCCCTCAAAGGCCTAAGATACTTGTTATTTATCTGACCCTAGCTATTCCTCCTAGAAGGATTTGTTCTATTAATTGCATTCCATTTGATGATGATTCTCTAGATCTTTACACGAAGGCTCCCTCTTATAGAGTGATAGCCCATACTTATAATACTAGAAAGAATAAACAAAATGTTGATCAACTTTCTTTTTTACCACCTTCTCAACCGAGTCTTCCTTCGACACCTAAACCTACAACTAAAGCACCCGATGATTACGATCTTGTCAAGCAACTACAAGTTACTCCGGCTAAGATCTCATTGTGGCACTTGCTTCAGTCTGCCCTAGCTTATCAAGGTATGCTTTATGAAGCTTTGCAAAATATCCTCTTGCCTTCTTATGCCAGGCCAATGGATGTTATTGTGTTCATAGCTCATATTTGTGTAGATTCATCAAATATTACATTCTATCCACAAGAACTCCCACCTTCAAAAGTATAGAACCAGGAGGACCCTCTAATGATCATAGTTAACATTAATAATATTCGCATTAGACGTACTCTCATTGACACCAGTTCGACAGTCAATGTATGTAGCATTGATCTATTGCCTAAGATTAATATTGATTTATCTTCTCTTAATGCTTCTTTTGTTGTCTTTCATGGGTTCGATAATGTCAGTCGACAAGCCCTAGGCATGATAGTCTTGCCTTTGAGGTTGGGACCTATTACCGTACCCACCCTTGTATATGTTATGTCAAAAAATTATCATATAACATTCTTCTTGGTAGACTGTGGATTCACGCTATGGGTGCAGTCCCATCTACCTTGCATAAATCTATTTTCATTTGTAATAATCATGTAGTCATAGTTAGGGATGACCCTGAAGCTATGCACTTATGTGAGATGGCAATTGGTGGTCAAGTTTTTGTTGTGCCTACTCTTATTCCTTTAGTGTCTTCCAACATGTTGACATCTACTCTAGCAGTACCTATTAAAAAGGATACTATTGAGGCATATGTCCCTGAGGAAGATCCTTTTGAAGCAAGAAATCTTATGTCTACTCCTTCTACATCTTCTGAAAAGAATGCATGTCTTGGTGATGATTGGGGTTCTCTTGACTTAATATAATCCTTCATTGGAGAAAATAAAGTCGCCTCGATCCACTTAGACCTTCCGATAACGTCATTCAAACCCGCTATGAAAGATGATTATTCTTTTGTATCGCGAGACAATGTGAGTAGTAGTTGTAATGTCCTTAATGTCGATCCTCCTCCTTCTGAGGAAGATGATAACACTTCTATTAAAGAGGTTAATGTTGGCAGTCCTGTCAAGAAGGCTGATGGCGATCCCATAGAAGAGTGTAATCCCCATTATTGGAATAATACTCTATGTAGATCTTCCTTCTTCTCAAGATTTTAAAACACGTTATGGCCCTAGATTTAAGCTTACCTCTAAATATGGCTATGATTGTAAAGGTTGTGGGCGTAATGAACAAGGCATTCAGGTCCATATAGAATTTGTACCTTGTAAGCGTAATTGGGGTCTCAATTTCTTGAATGAACAATCTAAATGGAAAACATGGTTGAATGTTGACATGATGTCCGCTCAATCCCATCCGCCATTATCCTCTATCTTCATTTCTTCTTCTTGTGAGCAATCGAAATTTTCTCCACAAGAGAAAGGGTTGCTTCCTGCTCCTCATTCTTTATCTGAGCAAGAGCGCATTTTGTTGTGGCTTCTAAAAGCCTTCTTGATTACTCTTCCTTCTCCTCACATAAGAAATTTCATAAACATGATAAAGAAATAAATTCTTTTTGTGCATACCATCGAGTGCCTGGCCATTCCACTAGTGAATGTAAGGCCTTGAAGGATAAAATAAAACCACTTCTCGATTCAAGTTCCATCACTCATTTATTTGCTAATGCACATGCCTCTTCTTCAAATGGCAAGTGATATCGAGGTCTACCTCTATCCTGCATGTCCTGAGTATCTTGCATGGTTCTCCTCCCCTGTATATTGGGGGAAGCAATAAATTGTTCTAGAGATGTGTGTCCCCCTTAAGGGATCCCCTCTCTTCTGTATGTCTTTCAGATGTATCGTCCCTTGAGTGGATCCCTTTTCTCTTGAAGGGTTCTTGAGGGACCCCCTTTGAAATATTTTCTCTTGAATGAATTCTATGACATCTAGCTTGGGGAAAGCCCAACTAGATCTATCTTTTCAAACTATGCATCCCTTGAGTGTACCCCTTTTCTTTTGAAGGGTTCCCAAGGGACCTCTTTAAAAAAAATTAAATTATGGATTATCTACGTGATTGTTTACTTGCTTGCCTGCGTGGATTTTTGTCTTCTAACATGTTATATTTGTGGATTAACATGTTGCTTTGTAGGTGTGCCTACGAAGCCGCTTTCCAATATGACTTTGCAGAGTCCCCTACATTGGGCTTCACTCAAAAGAGAGTACCTGGGGTGCCTTCTTTGAAAGTTTGAGGAATTGTAAAGTACTTTCATCCTATAGGATTTGTTCACTGTTGGTCTGCGGGCCTTCGGTGTAGTTTGCTCAACTCTGTAGGAGAGAGTATCTACAAAGACTTTTGTTCATCTTCTGCAAGTCTACGAATCTACAATGCATTTTTGTAACTCTCCTTGGGTTCAAGGACTTGTGGAGCCATCTCTCTTAGAATTTTCATTCCTTTCTAGCTTCTCCATCTCTCTCTTCTCAATTGTGTATACTAGATCGAAGACTTGTATCTTCTTCATCCAGAGTATATGCTCTTTTTTTTTTTTGATATTGGTTGCTTCCTCGACTTTTGGGTACATTATTGTCTTGAAGAGATCAATCCTTACATTCTTCTCTTCGCTTTAGATTTCTTCTATGTGTTATTTGTTAATTTGGGGAACACACATGGTACTGAGACAACCTTCTACATCGAGGTCTCTTTCACTTTGTTGACTCAAATCCTTTAGTTTGTTGTGTGCTTGTGTGTGTGTTTTATATGTTCTAACCCTATGATGTTATGGATTTTTATGTTCTAACATTGTTTTCTTGTACAAGTATTTCTTGTCTAATGCATTTGTTTTGTAGGTCTTCAACTTGGGGGCATGCTTCCTTGGTTCGAAGAGCTATCTGCTTCCTCTATAGTATCATTTTGGAATCATGTTGTTATTTATGTTTAGTAGATTTCCTTTAGCGTGCATATTAGTGTAGATTCATATGCTCGCTAAAGTGGGGCAAATTGTAATGTTGTAAAATTGCACCCCTTGCAATTTCACATACATTCTTGCATCTTCTTTAGTGTCCACTCCCATAGAACTTGTGTAGGCTCATTTTAGCCCTTGCATCAGCCTTTTTCCCCTCTCAGGATGCTCATGACCCCTTTTTAGCAACTACCTTCACGTGTCATCTTTTCCTCAAACTTTACGCTTTTTTTGTTCTCATCATTTTGTAGCGTGATGTGTCTGGAGACTAGGGCACCGTGCGGATGTTCGTGCATCGTGCTTGCATCCTATGACATTTTGACATTCAAATGACTATTTCTAAGCATGTTTTCCACTTGCCAACAAGTTTTTTTGGTGGTAACGGCCTAGGTGGTTTGTTAACCGCTCGAGAAACTTCTTCTCCCTCTTTAAAAGTTGTCTTTTCAGCTCATTTGGCCTTCTCCTTTTGGGCTTCTATCCTAGACATTCTCCCATCTTTCTCTTGCTATCTTTCTTGCACAATATCTTGCTTGCTACAAAAACTCCAAGCTTTCACATTCTTACAACATTCTCAAGCTCTTACAGTGCTCTTTGCAGCTCACTTGGCTCTCACAACCCTCTCTTTCATCCTTTCTTTTTTTGGCTTCCTTAAGCCTTACAACTGACAACTCTCTTTCATCCGCTACCTATTGCATCTATATTTTGTGATACAGATTCTCCTCCTCGAGTGGGGATTGCTTTTATCACTTATATTTTATTGTACGGTTCTCCTCCTCGAGTAGGGATTTCTTTTATCACTCTTTCATTCATTTCATTTTTACTTATTATCTCTCTCTATCTATCTAGTTGTCCGTGGAGGTGGGAACACCAAAATGGGAGTTTGAATAAGGCAAACCCCTATACAACCCCAACATTTTCTCTTGATCTTATATATGTAGGTATTGAATATATTTCCTTGTTGGAGGCTTCATTAATTTGGTGGTTGTAAGAACTTTCTTTCTTCTTTTTATCTTTTCCATTTACTTTACTTTATTTCAGCTCTATTGTATTCTGTTATTTTCCTATACTCTAGAAGTTCTTAGTAATTAGATTGTTAGTCATTAGTTTATTATTTTCTGTGATACAATTGGTTTTTGGTCCATATGGGATGTCAATGCGCCTTTGGTACTATATTGCGATGTGTTGTCCTCTAGATCTTGCACCGTCGTCCTTTGGCTGAGAGAAAGTTGGTTTGTCGAGAAAATCTTCGTGAACTTGCTCTTTTCGATTCTAGAAATCATGTTGTGTCCCTTGAGGTAGTTTAGGGTAGTTCACCCATTGGGAATCTCTTGAGAATAAAGACTCATGAGTAGCAAATCCCCCTTCTCTAAAAACCTCATTTATGAGAAATGAACATCAAAAAGGACAACTACAAAGGAACTATCAAGAAAGGGAGAAGTCATTTCCTCTTCTACTTAGAGTAGAAGCTGAAGATCCTCGAAAGATGGTGGAAGAATGGATTGAGTTGGTAGAAAGGAAGTGGGTGAGAGAAAATATTCTAGAATACAGAGAAAAGAACTATAAAAGATTTCAAGAATTAGAAACAAGGATTGGGAAAGATGCATTTAATTTCTCTTGGGACAGATGGAGAGAATTAACACTGGAGTTGAAAAGGAAGGAGCCCCACTCAATCTTCAACTATGTAACAAGAGTAAAAAGATCCCATAAATACATTTCAGATTCCCTTAAAAAACATTACATGGATTCCATTAAAATTTCATCCTCCTCTTCTCTTATTTCAAATCCCCTATTGGATAGGAAGGAGACAAGAGATAGATGCAGCCGAGAAAGCTAGATGGGAGAAACTAACAGAGCAAAAAGAGTTCTACTTGAAGTAGGGTGCAGGGGTCACCAATGCAATGGACTACAAAGAGGTTGCAATGCAATACAACTGAAGACCATGAAGCTGCTTCAGGACAAGCATAAAGTTAAGTCAGGGGAATGATGAGCCATAGAAATGTCCAGTTTCCTTGTCAAAGTTTCATGTTTTTGTCTCATTTCTACTAAACTTCAAAAGACATTTTCAAAACTTTTTTATATACTTTAAGCAATTGAAGATGGTATATATTATATTAATGAATGCGTGTGTGAAATTTGAATGTCTATGAGCTTATCAAAATTTTATGATTAATCATAGTTGATAACAATGAAAAATGCCTTAAAAAATAGGACTAACCCCTGCAGTAAGGAACCTATCAACTTGTAGAAAAAGGATTGTCAATCCACAACGAAAGGTTGATAGTTCAACACAACTAGAGGATTCAATTTGCTACAACACATGCATATTTACAAAACGAGATGAGGATGATAATTTGAGGACATGAACATGGATGACCATGTGTCATGTTAGAGTAATAAGTTATTTCACTTAATTAATTTAATCATATTGGTCAATTAATTAAGTCACTTATCACTTTAGGTTTACTTAAGCTAAACTTAGGCACACTAATAATTATTTATTAATTGTTAAGTGTGCACTCTAGGGTTTCATTTAAGGTTTCTTGATCTCCTTCATAAGGATTGATCTCATTGTAATTATTCATTCTCTTAATGCATTTTACAACTTGAGGCTTGCGGAGCATCTTTGTTGTTCAGTTCATCTTTCATACTTTGTGATAGGTTATTGCATGCAGGTGAATCTTGGGGTCTATAAGGTTGGAATTCTCAACTTCTACATGGTATCAGAGCTTCAGATTTGCAGCTGCCTGTTCGTCATTTTGAAGGGTTTTTTCCTTACAATGTTTTTCAAGTGTAAGGGTTTCAACCAAGCATGTTTTTGCAAGATCTGGGGGTAGCTTATTTTTCTGGGCATTTTTGGGAAAAACGGGTGTCGCCATCGCGATGAGAGTGCCCAAAAACCTTAGAAATGACTATCGTTTCGTCAATTTTGGAGTTGTTGAAAAAAAGGCAAAAAAAAAATTTGCCATAGAGGTTGTACGACCTCCCCAACATGCTTCACGAGGCAAAATTTCTTGAAAATCATGAAAAAAATAAAAATAATAAAAACTGTAGTTAAAATCTACGTGACTAGTTAAAAACTCAGGCGTTGCCCGTCTGTCGCTCTACAGCCACTGGAGCACCGCCTGATGACCACTGTCACCCACATCGCCGCTCACTCGCCGCCTATGCACTTAGCCCCACTGGGCCTAACCGCTGAGCCGCGGTCCTTTGGAGGACCAGGCGCTACGCGCCCAGCTCCCTAGTGTCTTTAGCCCCAGCTTGGCGGTCACATTAGTGACCAAGGGATTTGGTCCCAGCCCCCTAGTCTTGCATGCAACCAGGGGCTTATTTGTTTTAGTCCCTAGGGCTGCTTGAAGGCCTAATTGAGCAGTTTGGAGCACTTTCACGGAATTGGGCGTAAATTTTGCGTACGATCTCCATTTTTCAAAAATGAGATATCATCGGAAAGCTAGTTCCAAGCACGACATTGTCGTACTGATGCTTTTTTTAATTTTTCCATTTTGATGCCTTTTTCGCCTGTCAAAGTCCGAAGTTGTTGTTTTCACTCCGAGGGGCGTAACTTTTGCGTCCATACTCCATTTTGCGCAAACACATAGGCGTCAGAAATCTGGTTCAGTGCTCTACAAATATTTCAGATCTGATTTTCTAGAATATTTACCAGGTATCTGATATTCTTATTTGATCTTAGTTTTTATTTTCTTGGGAAACGTGTAATTCAGGCATTCTTTTTGAGATCAAAGAGCTATTTTTGTTATATATTTGAGAGTATATACTATTGTATTCACATGGATTCACATAATATTTCACCCCTTAGTTCATTCAACTACTTTGGTTGGAAAAAACAAATGGAGATCCGTTTGAAGCATAAAGGGTTGTAGAGGGTGACCATGGGTACAGAGGTTGAACCTACAGGTGCTGCTAAAAAAAATAAAATGGTTTAATAGATGGGATGAAGCTTTTTGGACATTATGCTTGTCTATTTCTTCAGATCTACTCTTTCATCTGGAGTCTTGCACTACACCCAATCAGATTTGGACTACTTTGGAGTCTTTGTTTGGGAAGCAGGATACTATGAGAGGGTTTCAATTGGAGAATGAGCTTATTGGATTAAATCCTAGGGATTTTGACAGCATCCAGAACTTCTTCACAAAGCTTAAGTCTCTCAGATTACAACTTTCATAGTGTGGTGTTCAAAAGGAAGACTCTCAGTTGATATTGTCCATTCTTTCTAAGCTTGGACCAAATTATTCAATTTTTGTATCTACCTTTTATGCCACTAGGAATGCACTTGGTACTAGATTTACTATGCCTTATTTTGATGGTTTTTTATCTTCTCTCACGCAAGAGCAAGCCGAGTTGGCTAGCATGGGCAAGTTGAAGCCCTCTTCATCACAGGAACTTATTGCATCACAGGAGCCCATAGATCAGAAGGATTCTACAAGCAAAGGAAAGAAACATAAACAAAAGGATTCCAAATCTTATGAGCAGCAAAAGGATTCCTTAGATTCATCCTCCTCTTCTAAGGGGAAATCATCTAAGAAGGAGAAGGTTACATGTGCATATTGCAAGAGGGAAGGACATGGAGAACATAGTTGCTATAATAAGGACATTGATGAGCTGAAGCATCTTCTTTAGAAACATCATATTGATTCGCCTTCTAAAATGTCTGCATCATCTCCTTACCCTCATTCTTCTTCTTCAGAGCAACATGATAGGGGCACAACTAGTTTACATACTTCATCAGATATGAAGGGACATGCTCTTTGTGCTTCTTCAGGTCTTCAATCAGGGAGATGGATTCTAGAGTCAGGAGAATTTCATCATATGGCATCTTCACAGTCTATGTTCAATTCCTTTGAGTCTCAAACTATGTCTCCTATTTTGATGGGAAACAATACATACATGAGTGTTACAGGGAAGGCGTCTATTAGTTTTGGGGACAACACTTGTCAAGATGTCTTGTGTGTTCCTCATTTCATGAACAACCTTCTTTCCATATATCAGATAACACATGGAGGCAATGGGAGATCTGTGGAGTTCACACCTGATTCAATTATCATTAGAGACTTGGAGAGTAGAGCAATTATTTCTATTGGGGTGGTGGATCACTCATCTCGATTGTATTCCTTTATAGATTTTGCTACTGATGGTGCTTTTGTTCTTACAACTGTTCATCACACTTCTAGTGTGAATCATTATTTTGAGGAGACATTTGGATACTTGAACATTGGTGTTCTCACTTCGGATCCAGTTCTTGAGCCATCCATTCCGTCTCCTCCACCTTCTATTGTAGTTGTTGATACTTCTATGACTACATATGTGGTTTCTTCCATTTTAGTGCAGTAAGACCTAGTTGATCATTCATCTTTGGAGGTTTCTCTCAAGTCTTCACCTACTCCGACTTCTTCATTGGTTGAGGTCACACCTGCTTTGTGGAGACATCTTGGGCTACACCTACTTCACCTTCAGAGATTGCAATTATATGACCTCTTCCCTCTCACTTCTTTTAGGAGATGCAGTTTCTTCAGTCTTTTTTGAGCTACTTCATTATGGGGGGGCTATGTGGTCTATTTATTCCTCTCTTCTGGGGGGTTCATTCATGTATCTTTGTGATGTATGGTGTCCTTGGGGGGTCTTATGGAGTCCTCCATCTTTCATCACTTAGTTGTTTTCTGCATTCTATTTTGGGGAGGAGTTTTGTTTCCACTGGGTTTTCTCCTTTACCCTGTTTGCTTTAGTTTGCATTGCATTTGTACATGGGTACCTGATCAGGCCTTTGTTTCTGGGACCCATATTTGCTTTATAGCATCTTTACCTAGTTTTTTTAGCTACTCCCTAAGTTCATCTTAAGGGGGGTGTTAGAGTAATAAGTTATTTCACTTAATTAATTTAATTATATTGGTTAATTAATTAAGTCACTTATCACTTTAGGTTTACTTAAGCTAAACTTAGGCACATTAATAATTATTTATTAATTATTAAGTCGACACACTAGGGTTTCATTTAGGGTTTCTTGATCTCCTTCATAAGGATTGATCTCATTGTAATTATTCATTCTCTTAATGCATTTTACAACTTGAGGCTTGCAGAGCATCTTTGTTGTTTTGTTCATCTTTCATAATTTATGATAGGTTATTGCATGTAGGTGATTCTTGGGGTTTGTGAGGTTGGATTTCTCAACTTCTACATGCCACTCCATCTTTTCAATAAATTATGGAGGAAGAAGAATTATGCTCCGACAAGGAATATTAGTTATAATAAAGGCTGCCTTGTTGAGCACATTTCCAAGTTATAAGTGTTATCTAAAATGGTGTAGAGTCCTTATTAAAATTCTACACTCTTGCTCTCATTAGTTGTTAAATTTTTTGTTACGATAAAAGACTTGGTCATCTTCTTGTTTTCATGGGAGAGTTGATATTTTCTTTTAGTTGTTTATAGTTTTTGAATAAGTGGACTCTCACAAACCTTATATAGGAGGATACTCTTTTGATAAACTTTATAGATAGATCTTTGCATGAATTAGATTGATTTTAAGATTTGTTACATTCTGTTTAGAACTCTGTGTATGATTGAAATATTATAAAGAAGATATTTCAGTTGCATGTTTTATTGAGTAAAGTATTTGAAGAAGTTATTGTGGGATGCATCAACTTAAGCAAGGGGAACTTGAGGTACTGTAGATCCTACATTAGTTTAGATGATCAATTAGATTATGCTCTGTAATTTCTAATTTATAGTTTATAGTTTCAAGTTTAGATTACTTTGAATGTACCATATTGTAATTTCTAAATTAAGTCTCCAGTTTACATTTTGTTCAATGCTATTGAGTGATTAGTTGAATTAGGACATGTTACAACATAAGTAGTCATAAGTTATAGTCCATAAATGATAGGTACGTATAGTATTTAACAATAACTAGCAATTTCTTACCCTGTTCTTTAGATAGGAGCTATTTTCAATTAAGAAGCTTTTGATGAGTTTATTCCAATCCAAACACCCATACTCAGTTGATATAGGAAGCCTAGGATTCTTGGATGCATATATAGTGCCAACATCATCTTAAGTCTACAACTCCCTAGTTGACAATTCAATGAAGCCCCTTCTTGGATAATGAATTTCTTAGTTTAGGGATCTTTAGATCTGCTAAGTTGCATGTATGATCATCTACATCAATTAATTAGAAATTAGGGGAAACTCTACAAACACTTCAAATTTAGATGAAATATGCTTAGTCGGTTAAGTTAGTAGTTGATGCGAATTGAATTAAAAAATTGTAGTGGATGAGGGGCGGATTTTTTTATTTAGGTAGCCTTCATAATCACTTGAAAAATTATTCATATAAAAAATACACTTTCTTGTGATGTAAGATCAACGTGATTAAAAATATTGTGAACTTCCTTAGTAGATAATGTTGTGGCAAGAAATTTGATTTCCCTTTCCAAAGACTCAAACTTCTCTTCAATGTTGTTATACATGTAATGCCATCTTGAACTGGGGCATGATCCTAACATTTGTAGAGAGTACCTTTGCATTGGTAGTATCCTTCTAACCACATCTAAGGAAAATAGTTGCAAGGATTCTTCAAAAGTTATAGCTACTATAGGTAATTTGTTAAGGGATTCTCCCAACTAGCCACACTGTAAGGTCCATAATTTTTTATGACTATAATTATTCTTCTAGTAGGATTGTTGCTATTAGATGATATAATTTAATGGAGGTTGGGTTAAATCAATTGGTTATTTGTGTGTGGTGATGAGGATGCTACTAGGTTTTGGTATATGTTGTTTTATCTTGACGCTTACATTATGAATATCTTAATTGTATCAAATATGAATGTGTTCCAAATTAAGGATAAAAGATTCATTATTCTTAATGATTCTAACAAGTGGTATTTGGGTTCTATTATTTAGGGTATAACTGGATGTTTAAGTTGTGTTACTTGTATATGATTTTTTTGGTTGAGTAAATGTTCATTTATTTGGTTATAGAGATAGTAATGGTTTTATGTACTCTAGATGGATTAAAATGTTGGATGAGTGATGAAAAAGTGAAATTCTATTAATTTGATGAGCAGGGTTGAATTAAATGATTTCTCGAATAATGAATAATTTTTTTATATTGTGTTGATTTAATTTCAAGTTGCTTTGGCTATTTTATAAACATACTAATGGGTGTAATCGAGTGTGCAGGTGATTTCATGGCCAAATGGAAAAAAAATCGGAGGCCTCTTGGGAAACCTTTGTCATGCTATAAGTGGACAATTCCGAAGAAATGGGAGAATATGGGTGAGAGAATTCGCAGATCTCCCCATTACCGGTAAACCCACAAAAGTGAGAATGGGAAAAGGGAAAGGGAATCCTACGAGTTGGATTTCTATAAGTTCGATTGCTCGTGCTTCTACAGGACAAATCTCATTTAAATGTATAATTTTGATTTTTTTTTTTGAAGGTTTAAATTTGATTTATGTGAGTATTTTTTATTTATTTAATCAATTTTTAAGTCCTACATCATAGGACTATTAGTTAGGAGCATTTTGTAATGGAAAAATTAATTAAGAATGTCTTTTTTAATCTCTAAATTCTCCATTTTTTTATAGGTGACGAATTTTGAAGGTAGTTAAAGAGGAAGTTGGGTGAAGTGTAACATTTTGAAGGTAGTTAAGAGGAAGTTGGGTGAAGTGTAACCATCCTCAGGTTGATTTTTAGGTAGTTATGGTGAGATATTTCTATATATTCCATTCAAGAGAATGGAAGAGGGGTTTTTTCTTTCATTTTTCTGTTTTATTTTTTGCTTGTAAGTTGGAGAGGGAAGTAGGATTAAAGAAAGATTTAGTGGATGGGGTTTTGAGGGAGAGAAAACTCACATCTCACACAGGTAAGAGTTCTCTTCTAATCTATTATTTTATATTCATTATAGATAATCAAATCTGTAAATAAATAACGTGAATATAAGATTTTATATAATCTAGAATTTAATTTGTATTTTCTTGAATGTCTCTTAACCAATCTATTTTGTGATCATTACATTTACATCGCTTGGAAGGATTATGTTGAATGGTTAACATGTCAAGTATATTTACTTTCATGTTTTGTGGACATATCTACAAGACTCGTCTATCCTTTGATAGATACCCTATTCTGTTTAAAAAAAATCCATTTTAGTTTAGGTAGGAATAATGGTAACACAAGTTAGAGAATTCGGCTTTACACCTACCAAATATTTTTGAATATCAATCTATCAATTTAGGGTCATTGCAACTTCAACATTCTAATAAATTCTTCTATCTGTTGTGTTCTTTAAAAATGATATATATGTAATTACTTTGGCTCAAGCTGGTTGTGAAACCAATTAGGATGTAGAAATATTATTGCTTTCAGTGAAATAGTTAGACTGTCCCGTGATAACACTTATGCCATTTGTAAGATGCAATGATCATTCTCCATGACAATATTTTTGTTCATTCCAATCATAGCCATCAATATTCTTAGTTTTCTTAAGAAGGATTATTTAAGGGTCTGCCCATTATTCATGTGGAATTGGTTGAGGAGTTGGTAGTTATAATAGTTCAAAGTATCTCAGTTACTACACTCATATTATGCTACTATTGTAATGCTTGTATTAGATCATGTTTATTTTTAGATATGTATTTCCATCAATTATAGTGATGATCTATTTAAATCAATGTAGTTAAATTTATATCAATTGTTTGTCAAATATTATCATGGTCATTATAAATAGTTAAGGAATAGTAAGACTTGTAAATATAATATCATAGGTTGGCAATATGATAATGATTATATAGTATATATGATTTTAGATTTGTGTATAGTATAAATGAAAATAACACATAAAAGAAGCCGTAAACAAGAAATAGAAACTAAAGGATAAATATAGAAGATGACTTAAAACAAGTTTGAAGAACTTGGGTGTACTTATGAATCATATTTTAAATTAAATATTCTCACCCTTAAACAAATTATTCTATGCTCATCTTGTGTACTAGCCTTAATATTTATCTTTACTTACTGCTCCTATTTCTTATTGGCTTGTTTTCTCAAAGAATGGATTTTCTCTTTATGAGGTTGTGTATTGTTCACCACTGATGGGTGGAGTATTAGGTATACTTTCCTAGGTGACAAGGAGAAATTATACTTGTAATACAACACAAAAATTTCCTTTAGAACCCTCTAAGTGGTTATTAATTTGAGTCTTGGTTATCATTTTCAATAGCCTTGATTATCATTGTATATATATTTTCCATTTTTATTATGTTTTGTGTTATATGCATGGTTATTGACTTAATGTTCATCAGTATTACATAGATAATGATTTGATATTTCAATTGCATCAATGTGATATTTATTACGATTGAATAGTTTAGTACCGATTTGATATTTCTTTGCATGTTTAGGCCTTATCATGTTATTCATAAGTGTTGCATAAATATCAACTAAATTTCTAGTAGTTTAGTGTGCAATAGTAGCCAAGTATACAAACAATAAAATTTGCAAGTTATCATTTTATTAAGATATTATCATTTGAAATACACTTAGTTATCAATTTTTGTTAGTTATTTTTCATTATTAATAGTATAAAGTACTACTATTTAAAATGATCCTAGTTATCATTTTCATTAAAATATTATCATTTACCTCTAGTTAACAAGATGTTATCATTCTAATTATCTTTAGCATCCACCTTTGTTCATTTTTTATCATTTAACATGTTGTTGGTGTGAATAAATGTCTTGTACCTAGTTAATTCACTTACTAGAGAATCAAGGGATATATTCACATGTTAAGTTTACTTAGTGTTACTTCAGATTTAGCCATCACTTCCAAACCCTTGTTTTTATTTGAAGATTCTCCTAAGTACAGGCTTTGTTGGTATTTCCTTAAGTTTTATGAACTTCGATGGACGCCACTAGGGTTGTTATAACTCCTTATGTCGACATCCCTTATGAAGTCTTTGGCTTTATCCTTTGTTTTGTGTCCTCTTGTATTGTTGGTCTTCGGTGAAGTTATCATAACCTCCCTAAACGTAAAAAGGTTTGTGGGAAAAGTCTAAGTCTGAATATTTAAAAAGTTATTGGCCTGTACCAAAAATTTATAACTTTTCAAAAAAAAAAGTCCGCTGGTGAATGAGAGCTAAAGAGTGAAAAGGAAAATTCTATGTGTTGTTGGTATTCTCAATAAGTTTGGAAACCATTGTTGATCTCTGATAGGGTTTCAGGAACCTCCTCTTCTGTCGTTTATATATGTACCTTTTTTAAAAGGAAAACAAGGCGAAAAAGTACAAAGTTTTGATAAGCACGACAGATTCTAAAGGTCTGTCTAGAAATTTTCTCAATGAGCGATTGCAATGCAAGAAGAATGTTTGGTTAAGAAAACGTAACCATGAAAACATAAATATGTAGAAAATTAACATAAATAGATATCATTACCAAATGCAGTAACAAATTAAAAGGGGGAAATACTCAGATGCGAAAAACACAATGCCAAAATATAAAAGCTTCATATTATATTCATATATGTATATATTCGGTGTTACAAATGGTATTTTCGTTTCAAAACAATAAGTTATCATTATATTTCTTCTAAAAACAAAGTAAAAAAATAAGAACGCGTATCCCCTCCACCATCTCCTGTAGGCATTCAATCTGGGTAGGTGAAAACAGGTTCTCTTGAGACTACACAAAATGGGCGAATAACCCCATGTTATTTTTTCCTAGCCCTGCAAGAAGAAGAGTTATCGCCTCCTCTTTAACCTCATACTGGATTGCAAACTACATTATATATGAAGTGTTCCAAGAGCTATGCATTATGGACATGGACACAGCTCAGAAACTTCTCCCCAAGAATCTTGCATAGTACATCTTCTTCCACACCATTTTGGGCTTTGAATACTTCTCTCAGCTAATTTGTCAATAACCTGTGGAACGAACTATATTATGTCCTCAATCATAATAAAATCATTCCTTGAGAAAGCATCGCTCTCAATGCTCACCATCTCTGTGAATGTAATTCAAATTGTGGAAATGAAGGTCTTTTTCATTGAATTTATAGAAATCAGGTAGGAAATCTGAGCTGGAGATTTCTTGTGGACTAGGCGAATGAAAGGGAAGTGATGTGGCCCGAAGATTAAATGCTGATGTGACAAAGATTTATTACAAGCCTTGGTTTTACTATGTGAAATTTCAAGTTGCCTCTTCATTTGGATGTTCGCACATATAAAATTATGAATATATGCATATTTCATTTAATAAAGGCTTTGGAATTGCACCATTTGCAAGTACAACAGGCAAACGTGATAGGATTGTGGACAAGAAACGTTTCAGTTGACTGTCAAATCTTACCGAAGAGGTAGTGTAATGATGGTTATTACTAATCATTAATTTTCTTCTTTTATCGACTTCTTTAAGTGGGATATTAGTTGGCAAGAAACCGTCATTCAATCAAATGACTGTTATTTTAACTGCCAAGATTCAAGATTGGGATTTTCCCTATAAAATTTGATCAAAAATGACTCTGGAAGGGTCTGGATTTCTTTGATATACACTATGATGTTATTGAAGGGAAGAAAGGAACATTTTTTACAATTGAATTATGATTTCAGATTGTTCTAATCTTTGAGTTATGAGTTATGGGTATAGTGTTTGTTGAATTAGTCTGTCGGTTAAAACTGATAATGTAGATTTATTCTCTATGTGGGATAGCTTCTTGATGCTATAGTCATTTATTTGTGATCATATCAGTTGTTTGATATTATATTCATCATTCATTATTGTTTGATTCTTTGAGCTTTGGCATAAATGGTTTCTCTAGTCTGTCACACTAATTTCATATTTATGAATTAGTGTTTGTTTGCTTTTCTCTGCTTTCTGGTAAAAAGCATATTTTACAAAAGATAGGAATAGTTAAAGAGGGATTTGTACCTCAGTAATAATTCAAAGGAAAATCACAAATGCAATTGTGATATTTCCAGAGCTGTTAATACTATTGGTCTTTATATCTTGGGCCGTAGAGTTGTTATTTTAATTTTGTAATAAGGGCCAGTTTATTCACTAACACTTAGGATATAAGATTTTTTCTAGAATTCTTAGTTGGATTTTCTAGAACTTATCTTATTTAGCTTGTAATGCTTGATTCCTAGGTAGTTAGGTTATTAGTTGTCACATGTTATAGGATTAAGACACTTGTCATGATCTTGTCTAATCCTATCTTTCACCTCGCCTTTATAAGTAAGGCTTCTCATGTACATTTGTATTCAATCATATATTCAACCATTATTCAACAATATTCAATCTTGCATTGTTGAAACAAGATTTCTTGCCATTTTCTCTCTTATGGAAGATATTTTGGTCTAGCAATTGTTCTTGGGGTGTTGAGGAGTCACCATTAACTCCCACATGGCAAAAAAATTCATAACTTTCACCCCAGGTGGCAAATTTTTTGAAATGAGATATTAGCGAAAAGATGGCAATCTAAATTTTCTAGTGGTGTAGGTGGTTTTTCAAAATTTTGCTATTTGGTGGCATTTTTGTTGATTGAACTTAGATCTTGTATATTGGCTCTCGAGCTCATAACTTTTTGCCATGATCTTTGATTTTCAATATTATTGCAATGTTGGAAAGGTATTGAGGAGTTATATCTAGCCATCCATGTACTTTTTCCTATTTCTATCCCAAGGACATTGCAGTTTTTATTTTTGCTTGGTGGGTATATTGGAGGATACTTGGGTATTTTGGTAGTTGGGAGGGTGTTGTTTTGATCATTGTACTTTATTTCAGCTATATTTCACGTATTGATCTAAGATTTTATCATTTGAAAATTGTATTATCATTGTAATCATGGGTTATGCAGCTCATTATTACTCATTCTTTTGTAATAGTTCTGACTAGGGATAATTACGAGTAATGGAAAAAGGCATCATAACACATTGCAGGTGGCTAAATATTTTTCCACATCTTTATGGACTCATTCTTGAGCCAAAAACAATATATAAGAAATATGTTTGGGGTAATTAGAATGATCATATAATAGGATTGATTGGTTCTACTATCAGTGCAAGCATCCTCATAAAAGCTATCATAAGATATTCTCAGAAATCTCATTCCCACACACAGTTTGGACCAAAGTTTGGGATATTTTTGGAGATCCACACAAGCCTCCATCCCCAGATGATCCTGTATCAGATTGCCTCATTCCACTTGATGATGTTGACAACATACCCTGTGATGATGTCACCTTAAAGGGTTTTGAATATGATGCAGAACTTGAGCATCTTGATGATCTAAATACTTCTCCTGTAGATCCTACTTATCTAGTTGAGACCACACATTCATCTCATGTTGATGATTCATTGAGTACTTCTAGTGATTCATTGCAACAAGTATCTGGTATTCTTCCTGTTTGGGATTCCCTATTTGACAAACATTCTTCTTTGTTTGTGGATTCTCACATTTTTCAGGTTTGGAAGACCAATTTGAGGGTTTATCTCTCCTATTTGATGTAGTCATGGATCAACTATTGTCACTCCATGTTTGTCTATGGAATATGTTCAAATCAATTTCCACTTGTTCCTAGTTTGTCACAGTTTTTTGTGACTAGGCATGTACCTGATTGGATTGTGGCATCATCTTCATCATCCAAGAACTTGGCAACACATGAGTAGATTTCAAAGACACAATATTCATTTATATGGATTCCTATTCCTACCAATTCCTATCCAGAATGGGAAGCATTCATTCATTTGTACTTGGTTTATCTTCTTCCCAAGGGGAGAAACATTTTTTTTAGGCATTGGATTATGTTTTATCTTAAAAAATTAACCATATTTGCATGATATCATTCATTATGGGGAGATATCTTATCTCTTTTTTTCCCTCTTATGGGGGGTCATTGATTGTATATACATGATGGATGTATTCCTTGGGGGGTATCATCGAGTCCTCCATACATCATGTTGTTTTGTTTTAATTCTCTTTTGGAGAGGAGTTTTGTCCCATTGGTTTTTCTCCTTTTCTCTGCTTGTGAGAGATTGGTTGTATTTGCATTTGTAAATGGGTACCTAACATGGCCTCATAGTTGGGACCCATAGTCATAGTCATTTTGCAAGTGTGCATAATAATATTCTCCCTGAGTTGCACTTAAGGGGGGTGTTGGTGTGAATAAATGTCTTGTACCTAGTTAATACACTTACTAGGGAGTTAGGAGACATATTCACATGTTAATTTTACTTAGGATATAAGACTCCTAGAAGTATTAGTTGTCATTCCTAGAACTTATCTTATCTAACTTGCAATGCTTGATTCCTAGGCAGTTAGGTTGTTAGTTGTCACATGTTAGAGGATTAAGACACTTTTCATGATCTTGTATAATCCTATCTTTCACCTTTCCTTTATAAGCAAGGCTTCTCATGTACATTTGTATTCAATCATATATTCAACCATTATTCAACAATATTCAATCTTGCATTTTTGAAGCAAGCTTTCTTGTCATTTTATCTCTTGTGGAAGATATTTTGGTCTAGCAACTGTTCTTGGTGGTGTTGAGGAGTCACCATTAACTCCCATAAACATAACTATCAAGTGGTTGTTATTAAGATAGTCTTGATTTTTGTCTCTTGATAGGGTACTATTATTTGATGGTATTAGGTTATCATTTTCCTTTCTTTATTTACATTAGACACCAATGTATCATTTGATACTGAAGTTCAAATAATACTTTGGTAATTGGATACTATCTTGCATCCTTAGATGTTAGGTAAGTTTGAAGATAGAAATTAGCGACTTCAAACAAGTCTAGGTATTGTTAATTAATAAGAGAAATTTATTATTATTACTTTTCCTTAAGACATGGAGAGGAACATTTGAATTAGTAATTGGTATAGAAATTGTTGTAATTTTTCAGTGAGAGTGAATTTTGTAGATTACTTCAGTGGGTGATAATATTTCATAAATGTTATCAAATTATATTAAATTCAAATGAATAGTTATGGTAAGTATAATTACTTTGGTTTTGATCATGTAACTATTTTTTTTAATTAGACTAGTTATAGTTAGTTATGATAATCTGATTAAGATTCATGAGTAGAGAAATCTTGAACTAATTGAATTTAAGATATATTGATAAAAGTAAATTCTTAGGAGTTTAGTATTAAATTCCAAATTGAATAAACCAATAAAAAGGAAACAAAATTTTAGTTTTAGGTAAACAAGGAAATACTCAGAATCGAACTCAACATCAAACAAATATCTAGAGTGTGTTTGTAAAGTATATTTCTTAACTAGGTTTCTAGGTAATGAAAATATTCTAAAAAAATCGGTAGTTGTGTTATTGTTTAGTAGTGTAAAAAAAGTGGGCATGACACACACCCTTAACTAACCTAATAAAGAGGGGATATTTAATGTGGATTGAGGATGCACAATGAGTATTTGATAGATTAAAAGAGGTATGATCTCATGTCCTATATTAGCAATTACATATTTCACTCTTCCTTTCATATTGGAACACAATACATCAAGAGAAGGGATTGGGGTTGTGCTCATGTAGAAAAATCACTTGATTTATTTTGAGAGTTAAAAGATCACAAAAGTGAAAAGATTTTTCTTCATATATGACAAGGAAATTTTGGCCATCATGCACATATTGGTCAACTTTAGGCAATACTTGATGGGTGGTTGATTTGTGGTAAAAAATAATAGCAATAGGTTGAGATATTTTCATAGTCAAAAGGATCTAAATGAGTGGTAGAAAAAGTGGGTGAGAAAACTATAAAAAAAATATTTTGATATTAAATATGTCAAAGGTAATAATAATGTTGTTTCTAATGTTCTATGTAGAAGGAAAATATGTGTTCCATGTCTTAGATCTCTATGGTTTGGAATAATAAAATCATAATAGAGTATTGCCAAGAACACGTTCACAGATGATGTGTTGGAATGGAAGTTGTTATATGAGAGGTGCATTATTTGTAATGAACTCATTATCTCTAAGGGAAGAGTCTTCTTGGTGCTAGAATCAAGGATAAAGGGGAATATTTTATGGGTAGTTCATGATACTTCCTTGGAAGGCCACCCTAGGTATTTCAAGACCTACAAATATATCAAGGAAAGGTTCACATGAAAGGGACTCAAGGAATATGCTCTCACCCACATTAAATAATGAATCATTGTTTTAGAAGAATAAAATAGAAAATGATTTTAGCGGGTCTTTACAACCCTTGCCCATCCTTAAGTAGAAATGGGAAAGTTTTTGAATGGATTTCATCACATAACTTTCTAAAGTCCAAGGTAAGGATCTCATATATGTTGTTGTGGATAGATAATGAAGTATGTACATTTATTTGCCATCTTTATAAATTTTAATGTATCACAAGTCGTTGATTGGTTCTTCAAGGAAGTGATAAAAATCCATGAACTACCCAAGAGCATTGCAAGTGATAGAGATAGTCACTTCATGAGCTTTTTTTGGCAATATCTCCTCCTTTTGGTAGAAACTAAGCTCACCCCCAACACCAAATATCACCTACAAATAGATCACCAGGACAAGATTATGAACAAATGTGTTGAATGTTACTCAATAAATTATTTTGTTGATCATTAGAAGACTTGAATCAAGTGGCTCTACTTGGGGAAGTATTGTTACAACACCAACTACCACATGTCAACTTAGATGAAATAGTGCATGGCTTTGTATGAATATGAAGCTTAAAGATTTATTGATCTCAATCTAGCAGATATCAAGGTACTAAGAGAAAGTGATGTGATCAAACAAAGCCAAGAAATTCTAAAGCCACTCAAAAATAGTTTCCAGTAGGCTAAAAACTAAAAGAAGATGTATGCAAATTGTCATAGGATTGAGATAACATTTGAGATCAAAAATATGGTTTTTGTTAGATTGCATCTATACAAAAAATCTTCCCTGATAGAAAGGGGCAGAAAAGCTCAAGTTATTTTTCTACAATCCTTGCAAAAAATTGAGAAGTATTGGGGAAGTGGCCTATGAGTTGGAGCTACCAGAGGGGGGCAATATACATAATTTTTTCCATGTATCTTGCCTTAAAAAGGCATTGGAAAAACATATAGAATCCTTGAATGGTTTCCTCTAATTTATGAAGACAACAAATTGGTTTTGATTATTGAAGCAATCATAGATGTAAATGAGAAGAATATAAGAAACAAAAGCACTAAGGAGTACCTAATTTAGTAGAAGATATCTTCTTGGAGGATGTAATATGGGAAGGGCCATAGATTTTGAAGTATCCGAACTTGTAATTGCTTGATGACAAGTATTTTTTAGTGGGACAGAGTTGTCATGTCCTATTTCCAATCAATCTAAGTCTATACATATAAGTTATGTACTTGTGTCTTCCTTGTTTCCATATACTGTTTTTTCCATTCGCGATTATATTTTATATTCCAACTCTTCTCTTCCTTTCTTCCTATCAAAATTTAAGACTTTTCCATCATGCCATGCCTAGTTCTCAATCCATGACGCCTCATCCTTTAGTTAAGTATTATGTTATGGATGACCCACGATCCTCAATATTTTTTCCTATTTTTCTATTTCCCTCCTAACTTCTTAGCACGTTTTATATTATTCTAGCAGTCTATTTTTTGCGCCATTATTTGTGGAATATTTACCACTTATGATCAATGCTTAAAATTAAATTTGTGGGTTTGTATGGTTGCCAACCTATATATTTGTGGAGGATATAAAATAACGTTTCCATCCAAGTTCATCATCTACATTTAATCAATTAATTTCAAAATCCATTTTGAGTACTTGTATTCAAGTGTGAGAATCCTAAGACAAAAAAACCTAGTGGTTTCAAAGGTTGATCTCATACAAAGGTCATAAGTGAGCTTCATTGGACACAAACTTGAACCCCATAAATAAATATTATCTAATTTTCCATTACTAATAGTATGAATTTACTATTTAGTTACCAATATAGTAGAGTTATTTAAATGTAATACATATATTAATGTAATAGGAAAAAGATCAATATTTACATATGTTATTTGTTGTTCATTATAACAAGAAGTGAAACAAAACAAAAAGTGGGTGCAAATTAATAATGATAGAAAAAGGGGGATATAATGCACCTATCTTCCTTAGTTCATTAGGAAAAAGAGATACCCTAGGGTAAGATTGATTTTCAACCTTTAGGTGAGTCAACCTTGGTGGAGATCTTTTTGTTTTCCTTATGACTTAGGACAGGGTAAATCAACCCGAAATGTAGTTTTGGGAGATGAATGAAAAATACTAAATGAATGAAATTATGCAATGTAACACATGAAATCATTAAATTAAACCTTATTATGACAGAATCCAGAAAGAAATTACAAATCTGAGAAGGGCTTGATTTTATGGACCTATGATAAAAAGTTTGTGTTGAGTGTCCTCTTGGGACTCATTTGCCCAAGGGTGAGTGGGTCTTGCTACAAGGGTTGAAAATATGATTTCACAACCCTCCGGTCCTTGGTCTGCACTCCTGATTTCTTCGGGTTTCATAGTCAGAAATTTAGAAATAAATTTTGAAAGTGAGTTTTCATGGCTTGACGACACTTTTGACAACTTTTGCAACTTTGACAACTTTTACAATTTCTCTTTTGATAGATCTTCAATCCTTCTTCAACCTAAGATCTGAAAAACACACAGGAGGGAAAAAAATGTTTGTTTTTGGTGGATGGGGGTTTGCCTTGGTCAAACCTCATTTTGGTAATTAAACCTTGAATTAAAACAATGAAACATGAAAGGAATGATAAATGAACAATTGTTATGTTGCAAATCACCAAACCCTTGAAGGATTGAAACTTAGTAGATCTCTCCAAGGTCTTTATCTTGCATGAAGTGGCTTGATTGATGATGTGATCTTGATGCTTGAATCTTGACTTGAATGCTTGAAACCTACATCACAATGTTAGCTCCAAAAACATGCATGATGCTTGATAAATTTGACATGATGATTGAGATCTTGATCGCTGCAACAAATGGTTGAGAAATTTGATCTTAAACACCTTTTACAATAATCTTAGCTCTTGTGAAACTTTCCTTCTTGATTCTAGATATTGAATTGATAAAAAGACATTGCTTTTATAAACTATTTTCTAATTTCCCAAAAATTAAACATTACAAGCTAATACTTAAAACTTGAATTTAGGACTTTAAGATGCTGCAAAAAACATGTTTAATATTTTAATTTTTGATCTTAAAGGGGACCCATTCGCCCAAGGGTAAATGGGTCTTGACCTAAATTGTCAAGACCTATTCATTTTGGGGTGTTAAAAATGATAATTACATTGATTAAATCATGATTCCCTTTTCAAAAATTGCAATTAATTCGGCTTGTAGATGCATAATTGGGCCATCAGAGGCTTAATTAATTCCAATTTATTAAGGCACCTAAACATAGTATGAAAATATAAAGGAGTACATTTTTTGACACTATAAGAAGATCAAGAGTTATTTCTATCATTTGTTGTTCAAAATATAACGATATTGCTAATGCATGAAAAATAATTTTTAATATGAGCTATCTAAGGAGTTATTTTTATTATTTTCTATTTAAAATGTAATAAGATTATTGATGCATGAATAATAGTTTTTTAATTTGATCCATCAAGTAGATCTAAGTGAATAACTCAGAATGCTAGGTCAATAGTGTTGTTATTCAAATAATAAGTGTTTGTGGAAGGTTAAAATTTGGATTACCTTATTATTTGGGGAAGGGGCATTACAACAAAGATATCTCAAGACTACAAAGACATCTTAAGAGATAGTAGAGACATCTTGAGGCTAAATAGACATCTTAGGAGGTAATTGGGAAATCCAAAGACTCTAGAGACATCTTAGGAGGTTGTAGAGATATATCAATAGGAAACAAATGTGTCTCATAACTATAGAGATGTCTCAAGAGGTAACTTATATGTATCAATACTATAGAGACATCTTAGGAGATAAAATAGATGTATCAAGACTATAGAGACTTCTCAAAATATAATAGAGATGTTTGAGGACTACAAATATGTCTCGTGGGGTAGAAAATATGTTTCAAGACGAAGGGGTAAAAAAATATGATGAAATCTAAAAAAAATGATTATATCTACAAGACAATTGACTATGGGAACATGAAGAATAGGTAAGGAATGAAAAACCTTATAAAAAATGAATGAAAAATAAAGTTGGGGCCATAAAAGGGAACTTTT
Organism: Sequoiadendron giganteum; assembly: GCA_007115665.2. Classification (NCBI taxonomy): domain Eukaryota; kingdom Viridiplantae; phylum Streptophyta; class Pinopsida; order Cupressales; family Cupressaceae; genus Sequoiadendron; species Sequoiadendron giganteum. The sequence goes on along the minus strand of CM021103.1, from coordinate 452,518,659 downwards.
TCCAATATATAAGTAGATGCAACTTGCTAGGTAGTAGACACGCTGAATTATAAAGTGATCATATTAAAGCATAACATATGTGGTGAACCAAGAACCTACAACTTTCTTCCAAGTGCACCTCCGATTGAGTGTAAGAGGTAAGAGTGCAACTTGATAAGTCTTCCAAAAGACCTCCCAAAACCTCTTGTTGAAGATATGTGATTGTGGGTATGTGGTTGCTCTTAAAACTAGTAGCAAAACCTTATATTCTAAAAGCCCATAAAAATGGCTTGGGAATGGTTTGATTTATAGATTGAGAGGATTTTTGCTCAACAATTGAGATTGATCCAAGAGATGAAAGGTTGAGGATGCTTGAGAGATTTGGAGGATGGAGAAAACTATAATAACACCTTGTCATTGAAACACTTGGAGAGGAAAATGATCAAAAGAGATTTGGAATATTGAGATTATCTTAGTATGATCAAAGGTAGAGATTGAAAGTCCTAACACATGTTTGAGGACCATGAGGAAGTGTGATTTGAGATTTGATTAAACTCACAAATTTTTGAGAAGGAACATAGGGAAGTGTGATTTAACAATTGATTGATCTCACACACATTTGAGAATCACATGGAGATGTGAGATTTGACAAGTGAAAGCTCTCACAAATGTTTGAGAGTTAAATGTGTAAAAATGGAGGGTGTAAATCTTCTACAATAAATGGATGGCTATGATTTTATTAGAATATTTTTGGAGAATTGGTATGGATCTAACAAATGACTAATTAGATTCATCATGCTTTGGCTTGTGCAAGTGGATTAATTATTCAACTAATTAGTTTTAGTTAAGTAACTAATTGAGAGGGATTTTTGGGAGAATTAAATTTAGTTGTATTTATTTAATTTTTATAGAATGAGATGTGAAAGGTGAACTTAATTAAATAAAAATTGAATTTATTTAATTAATATTGAACCATAGAGGAAAGTTGGATAAATGAGGAATTAATTAAATAAATTATTTAAATTTATTTAATCATAAATTAGAAGGTGATTGGGAAGGTTAATCAAATAATTGATCTTATTTAATTAATGTTGGAATAGGATGAAATCAAGTGTGGTGAAGTGTAGATGATTTTAGATGTGTACAGAAGGGAGTGCAAGGCTCACTTAGGGGAATTAGGGGAGTATGAATTACTTGATTACATTCTCCTAGAGGTTTAGTAGGACCATATCCTTTCATTCTTATAGAGCTTGTAGAAACTTGAATGGGTGGAAAGATTAGTCTTATCATTGTCTTAGACGAGGCTTTGATTTTTTTGGGTTTGTAAGGATTTCGGTCCTTAGGGGAGCATGATTTATAAATCACTTTTTGAAGATTCTCAACACTTGCAAAGATGTCCTGGTTCATTCCCTAGATAGTACTAGCTATGTTGATCATGATCGCTTGGACTTGTTGTATGGGGTGACCCATCTCATAGAGTGTCGGTGAAGGGTTTCATTTATTTTTAAGTGCAATGAGGTAGATTTCCTTGGATCAACCATTTTTTCCTTCTATACATCTACTCTAATGTCTACTTCTAACATTATATTGATCATGCAAATTTCTCCAAAGGGGAATTAAAAATGTTCATCATTCTCTAACAATTCCACTATCATTTCAATAGTTTTAGTTGAGATAATTGAGAATTATTTAGAGGTATCTCCTTTTTCAAAGGCATTAATTCATTTTTTTTCAAGTTCCATTATCTTAGAAGTTGTATTTACAACAATGCTTGAAACCTGACTACAAGTGTGGTCCTTTATAAATCAAATAGTTTGGTGTGTTGGCTTAGGTATCATGAGTTTGTTAGGAAAAAGCTCATATTTTATTGGTAGAACCACTTTATTTTGTTTGGTATTTGCTTTGAGTATGCTGAAATATTTGGGATCTCCCTTGGTGCATAGATATTTCCTAAGTGAAGGAATCTATTTTTTTTTTAAAGTGTGGAAGATATCACCTTCATTTTATGAATATAGGGTATTCCTAACAATAGGTTATACCCTCAATCCTTTTCTATTATCTAATTTTTTTTGGGACCGTCTTAGGTCTAAGAGAGACAAGCAAAACAATTTTCTCAATTATTTCTACTTTGAGATTATTGTAACTTCATGGAGTGTCTATAGTTTTTGATATTTGTGTACCCATACCGCATTATTTATAGGAGAAAAAAGGATGATGTTTTCTATAGCTCCATCATTCAAAAGGTTTGTTGATGAATATTTCATAGATCTAAATTTTAAATATAGGGTGGGATCACCTTCTATTTAACCTATTATATATGGGCATCTATTTATAGTCAAAGAATAATCCAAAATCATTCAACTTCAAATTCAATGGGTTCATGTCAAGGTTTACTTGATTTATTTGATCCTCCAGATGTGGGCTTATGTGATTGAGATAATTCAACCCAATTTCCTCCAAGATTGTTGTGTGATGAGGAGAGTTCCTATATATATATATATATGAATGTCTTCTTGGAGTCCTCAACCAAGTAGTAATCATTTATGAGAGTTGGCACAAGGTCTACTAATAAGACTATGAATCAATGATTTTACTTTTAAAAGATTACAAGGTTCTCTTAGAAGTCCTTTTTTTCATCAAGCTTGATTAACCTAAGCATATTGCTTTATCCTTTAATTCCCAACGAACTTAGGTCATTTGATTAATCAAATGGATTAGTAATGGTTTATTTTGATGTCACTTGGATAGTAGAATTTGAAAATTACATTATTGATACATTGGAAAGGATCTTAGTAGATCCTTAAGTTTGAGTTTTGAGGAGTGCTTGACCCTTGATGGTTATCATTTGGGTTTCTTGGTGAGAGGAAGAACATATCTAAAAATAAGCATTTTTATTCCTTTGGAAGGTCTAAAATGAATCAGTGGTATGTTTAGCATGATTTAATATCATTCTCCCTTCTCTTAGGGAACAAGTATTATTTACCAGTCTCAAGAATTAGAGGTCTCTAATACATACCATATTAGTTATTGTTATATAATCACTCATTTTGTTGTTTTATATTTTGATGCTCATTATTCTTTCTCAAGGATAGTCAATAGTGTTGAAATTTTCATTCCCCGCATTTGTATAGTTGTAATCCCCACCATATTTATGTACATTATAATTATGGTTATTATAATTTTTGGGTAGTAGAGCATCCATGACTATGTTAGTTATAGAATTTTGATTATTATTTAGAGTTTTTGGCTCTAGGGGGTTATTATTATTGTTTTTATTGCTACTATGGGCGACTAATCTTTTATTGGCACACATTCCTTTTTTCTATATCAATCGTGGCTTGGACTATTCTAAGAGCACTTTAAAGAGCATCTTCATATAATTTGTCCCTATGAGTGCATGAAATATCATATCACACCATTCCCTATTATTCATATTTGATGTAGTTGTGGATAAATATAGGGATTACCTCTATCACGTTATAAAGTGTGCAACCAATTTATTGGGGTTTTTAAAGCTTACACATTCTCAAATTCCTATTTGTTACCAATTTATTCATGTCAAACATAATGATAAAATCACTAATGAGTTATCAAAAGGAATGAATGGAAGCCTTTGGAAGTCTATAGTACCAATGTAGGGTTATTCATTCTAAGGTTTTAATAAAAAATCTCATGACAACTTCATCCCAAGGAAGGAGTTATTCAAGAGTCGTAGTGTACAATTTTATGTGAGACTTGGGATCTCCAAATCCTTTGAAATTAGTTAGTTCAATAAGTGTTCAAGGAAATACCAAATTGAAAACTATGTCATCCAAAGGCTCCTTTAGGTGTTCAAGATACATCCCAAAAGGGGGTCATGTGTGGAATGAGTGGCCTCTTTAAACAAGAGACATGTAGGTGGAGATTGTTGCATTTATAAAGGAATAATAGGTTGCTAATATATGAACACAAGCTGGTTTTTTAAAGGTAAGCTCAAACATTGAAAACTAGGTTGGATCACTTGATTTATATTTGTATTGCAAGAATTTCAGCTAATTGTTTTAGGCTCACGGTGTTGAAAAATGAAGGCAAAAGAGACATTAGGAGTATTTAGACTACCCCATGGATTGGTATTTCATGCCAAAAATGAAAGGGTTAGTGTGAGGTTGACACCTTAAGACCTTGGTCAATTACTCATCTATACTAGATTTTGTAGCAATCACTTGAACACCCCTACCCTCGAGTCTCCTAATATATTATACTAGGGTAGTTTTAAGTGCTTCTAATGTTGCTTATTTTGTATGTCACATATCACAACCATTAGGCTTTTTTCCCAAAGTGTAGGGGTTGAATGGTGCATTCATTGCCACCTTTATTTGGTTTTCAAGGCTTTCCCTTTAGGTAGATACTTGGTCATTTTAAAATATTGTGTTGATGGTTGTTCATGGTTCTCAAGTTTTTGTTAGATCTCTTTCAAAATGGTCAACCTCATTATCCATTTACATGGTCATATCCATGCAAGTCACAAAGATATGATTTTATTTCTAAACATTTTACCAAATTAAGAGTTGAAGAGCTCTTATTGCACATGTGTTTTGTTGTAATATTATACAATAATATGAATCCTATATGGTATTTTCAAAGATCATGAATTAATGTACCAAATGGGTATTAATGTCATGTTCTAACCATCCATGATCTAATTCATATAGGAACCATGTGATCAAAGGGGATATACCAAATTAATAGAGTCGGTTTTGTTAGAGGGAATTTCTCCTAAGGTTTTACCGGTATTAACACATTTTGGGGTAGATTGGTTACCAAAATTAAATAGGATGGAAAAAAATATGGAGAATATGAGAGAGACGAAAATTAAAAAATAAGAGAGTTGGTCACAAAATGATTTTCTCTTCACATCAAGTCAACTAAAATATGTGATGGTTCAAATCTACCCAATAAAATGTGATTGAATTGGATTTGTGTTAGCACATATGTGTTTTGCTATTTTCGCACACATGCCCCATCGAAGGCGAGGACCCTCTTTGCTTGCTTTTTCTTTTCGTTTTTGCTTTAGGTTTTGCCTTTTCCCCTTAAGGGATAGGTCCTTGAAATTTTGATTCACTTCGCCTACTGAGTTTTGATGATCATATCTGCACTTCAGGTGTTTTTGTTTTGCAGCCTTTGACCTCATTTGGATTCTTGAATTATTGAGTCTCTTAAAATTTCATTTTGGCATTGAAATTGGCTAAGTATGGTGAGTTTTGTAGAATCCGTGAGGGACCAAAATACTCGAGGTTGTAATTTTCGCTAAATTCGGTGTCCCTCGGATTCCTCGAAGTGTTCCTGTTCGCTAAATCCTTGTTGTGGTGGAATCCACAAGGTTCTCATTTTCACGAAATCCATGTCATCGCAGATTCTCCAAAATTTGGTTTAGTGTCTTATCGATTCATTTATTGATCTCTGTAGCTGCACAAGTCACCATTAATGCTCCTTTTAGTAGACTTGTGGTGCGATTTATGCATCTTTTTGTGTTATTAGTCGTTTAATAATTTGGGAACTTATACTTTGGAGAGCATTTGAGTGCTTTGGCGATTTTAAAGCTTGGATTTGTGCCTATTGCGCTAGTGGATTTCATCGATTGCTAGTTAGGGTTTCTTGGTGGATCTTTGCGTTTCATTTTCAACTTTCAGGCTGTAAGGTATGAATTTAAAACTGGATTTTTCTTTACTTATGACTTTGACATGGATTTGAATGATTATTTGCTTATGATGATAGTCGAAGTCACGTTTTGGGTCTAGCATCGAATTTGAGTTTATTTTGTTCATGTGCGCAAGGGTTTTGAATTATTATCATTTGTAATGTGATTTGATGCTAGGTCAATCTGGTTTTGTTTGAAAGTGGTCATTGTTGAATGCATTATGTATTCAAATTTCAAAGTTGAATTAGGGCATTATTTACTCAAACTAGGGTTTATGGTTCCATTTTTGGGTTGATTCCAATTCTGGATTGGCATGAATTAGGGTATCAATGGATTGCGTCTGAATTTTCATTTTGCTTGACTTGCTTGTCTTTGTATTGATTTCAGGGTCCTAAATGCGTTCATATTGAACACTAGGTCAACTATTTTGCGGACACAATTTTAAACAATGAATAACCATCGATGGTAATCTAGGGTTTGTGTCTTGAATGATTGTTTTATGCATTTTAGGGCATCGTTTGCTGGTGTATCAAATATCATTGATGATCAATTAAGGTTTCCCTAGATCTTGAATGAGGAATACTTTAAAACCCTAAGTTGTTCATGATGAAATGTGATTTGGAGCTATGAACAATTATGAATACCATTTTTTGCAATGCATTTAAGCTTATCAACTTCATTATATTTTGGTCAAGTGGTGAAATACAATCCAAGCTTATGGTTTTTAAAGTTTGAAACTCAATATGTACAGTGCTTCGCACAATCCTTCGACATACAAATTTTTGAGGCTTGGATTATATTGTTAAGTCTTTCACGACGCGGATTCCCCGAAACCTTTTTCTTCATGAAATCCATGCCTTAATGAAAAGCCCAATTGTCAATACTTCACTAAATCTGTTCATCCGTGGAGAACCCAAACTTTGTACTTCGTTGATTTCTCGTTGTTTTGGATTGCCCAAAAGTGTGTGTTTCACGGATTTCATCTTCGCTCAGATTCCCTGAAATTTCGCAACTTTCCTTATGATTGAGAAATGTGATGTGATGGATTGTTTGAATTGCATGATAAGAGTTAAATCTCAAGCTCTTAATTGCATCTTACTCATATGTGTGGAATTCACGATTGATTATTTTATTTTGGGTGAGTGTTTTGTTCTTCACAAAATTTGCTTACTCACGGAAAGCTCGAGGATCTCTTTTTCACAGAATTCTTGAGGTTCTAGATTCCTCAATCTGTTAGCAGACAAAATCCTTGAAGTTCTTAAAAACTCACAGGTGTTTAAAACTTGGTCTTAAGGCTTTGTAACTTGATTTTATGGGTTTTAATGATGACTTATGATTGATCACATGTTGCATATGAGCTTTAATGTTGAAATTAGTGATGCAATAATGTAATAGTTAATCTTTACTCTGCATTTTAGTAATTATGGTATTTTTCCTAACTAGATGTAGGAATAATCTAGCAAGGCTAAGATTTCTAAAGAAAAATCTGGCGAACTTGTCAAGGAGGAACCCACTACTCGAGTCGAAAAGATGAAGTATAACTTCAAGGGTAGACTTCTAGAGTCCAAGATCATATCTCACTAGGCTAAGGTTGGAGATACAAATATGGGGCATGTGGACTATGAGGATTTCAAGCAAAGGATGCATTTCTATGCTCCCACTCCTCTGGCTACTAGATTAGTGTACAGGATTGGCACAAGTTGTTGGATTTCCACCCTCAGTACAATGTCAAAAATTGATTATTGAGTGTGCTAAGCACTATGACTCAGATAAGAGGGTGATAGTAGGTCCCCAAGGCAGGGTAATGGAAAAATTGATAGAGGAATATATAGCAGAGGCATTCAACACTGGCTCACATCAAAAATTAGTGAAGATAAAATTGCAAATAGCAAAGCAGGTCTATGATGATGATCCAGTTGAGGCATTGGAGATCATGAACAAGTCTTGGATTGATAAGCCTAAATCTCACTATTCCAAGTTGCCCAAACAATTGCATAGGAGTTATTTCAAGTTGGAGTACAGTGATATGATCACTCTTCTCAATAGAGTGATGGGTCTAGAGAAGGCATTAGTGTTTGAAGAATGAATGTTTTATATCATGGCACAGATTGAGAAAGGGGTCAATTATCACTAGGCGGGCACTATCAGTGACAACTTAGATATGTAATTGAGGAAGGTGCAAGATACAAAAACATTTACTATGACTTCATATGTGGTGTATATGCTTACAAGAAATTATAGATATAAAGGTTTGAGTTGTAAAGGTGCAATAGGCCAAGACAGAGTATATGATGTATACCCTCAATTACACTTGAACACTTCCAATTATAGGAGGGTTAATGATGCCTTGACAATGTATATAAAAATAACCTTGCAAGATGCTTTACATATGAGGATTTCAGTAGAGGCCATGGATTTAATTAAGAAATATGGCTATTGGTTTATTCAATTTCCCAAGTTTTCATATATAAGAATTCATGGCAGCCCCAAGGTACCTTACAGGCTTCTAAGGTATCTGATAGATAAGGTGATTTTGCTAGAACTGACAAGATAACTGGTAGCCTTTGATGCAATCTTGAAGGGTATGCATAAAATTAGAGTTGGTGCAGAGTTCCCTTTAAGGATTGGTAGCTGGGAGGCTTGTCCATCCATCTAGAGTGCTCACCATTCAGAAACAAAAATGGCCCATATTCATTTGAATCTTTATTCAGATAGAGGCCAATTGTAGAGATGATTTTGAAGCGATTAAGAGGAAATATTCTAGGCTCAGATTGAAGATGATCAGACTCTATCAAGTGACTCAAGTACCTAGTCAGATTGAGGATGAGGAGGATCCAGTGTAGTACCACGACTATATGCAATTTCAAAACAAGCCTTTTCCTGCCATTGATTGAGCAGAAGATGAAGTGGTGGAGTTAGATCAAATCAATGCACAAGTGATCAGATACTCAAAATAGTGGGTCAAGCATAAAATATTGGAAATGGAGGTAGAAGGAATCAAGTTTACTTATGATTTGATGGGAAACATGGAGTCCCAATCTGAGGAGGGCGATTTTGAAAAGACAAAGGATGATATCTCAGTTGCTTAGGAAGAAGAAGAGGACTTTGATGTACAACCTCTCATTATCAAAAAAAGAACTAGGTTCAAACTAAGGCAATGGCCAAAGGAATTGAGGTTAAGAGGTACCTAATCCATAAAAGAAGAAAGCCTACAAAGGAGATAATTGAAGAAACCATAGAAGCTTAACCTGGAAAGAAAAGAAGACTTGTTAAAGAAGGAGAAAAGGGTTCACCTTCAAAATAATCAAAGAAAATCAAGGACAGTGAAGAAGGGGAAACCCAAGCAAAGGCAATTGATATTGAGAGCTTGGGAGATAGACTCAAGTATACTCTCAAAAGAACTCTCCTAAAGCTAAAGTGCAACCCCAAAATGTGGAGAATACAAATGAATTGGTTGAGGAAGTAGAGAAAGTTGCTAATGATCCACCATTTGATGAAGCTAAAATTGTTAAAGAGACTAATGTAGAAAGCACTCCTCCTCAGTCACCTCACCAACATGTGCAATCTGATAAAGAGGAAGGAGAGGTACCAGAAGATGAAATTGATGCCTCCAAGGAGAAAGAACAAGGCCAAGAGGAGGAAGAATTGGAAACTCCTAAGGATGGATCCCTTAGTGAATTTGGCACACAGTTGGAAAATACTACCTTTGGGGAAGGAAGAGATGAAAAGAAAGAATCTGAGGTGACAAAGAACGTAGATCATGAGTCACCATGAAGGGAGGAAGAGCAAGAATCTGAAGAAGATACAAATAAGGATCAAGGAAATGTTGAAATAAATAAGATAGAAGACCTCCTAGGACAAAATAGTCCTCATGATAAAAACTAACTTAGAAGAGTCTACTGCACCTAACTAGTTGAAGGAGAGCATGACGCCCAAACCAGTGGTTGATGAGGAGATAGCTCTAGATTGGGGTAACTTCCTAGAAGGGTTGGGAAATACTAAAGAAAATAAGAAGACCAGGACAATCTCAAGGATTACTAGGGATGAATCCAATAACAGGTTACTGCATATTTCCACTCCTGTAGTCAATAAGAATAATGATGAAGCAAATTTCATAGAATACAAAGTGGAAACAATCAACTTGGTTCCATCAACAAAGAAACAGGAGAAGGAAGATCTAAAAGATTTGGTAGATACCATTTTGAAAGGACTTGATAATGAAACATAGGCAAAGGAAAGGTTACATAAATAGGTGGAAGAATTACAAAAGTATATCCTACATCTTGTTAAACCTTTGCAGACCCAGGGCAGTGCAGGTACACCTGTTTCAACAAACATAATATGTAAGGAAGCTATTACTGAAGTAGAGAAAATGAAGGCCTACATGCAAGCAACTTAGCAATGGATTAATGGAGTCCATGAAAAGGGTATTTTCCTACTTGAGGAAATTTTACATGTACATGAGAATACTTCTACTTTTCTAGATGAAATGAAATTATTGGTTGCAGAATGTAAGCAAAAAAATGATAAATTTGTGCTTAAGTTAATGAAAATACTTGAAGTCCCCAAGGAAGTATTGGTAAAACAAGATATCCCAGTATCTGAAGATGTTGATAAGCTAACAGAATGGATGGAATAATTTAAATTTAAAAGGGGACTCATGGATAAAGCCTTGCAAAAGACTCAAGAAATTCAGGATAAGTTGAATAATATTTTGAATTATTGTATGTTGTTTTTGGAGATTGTAATTGGAAGGAAGAAGCTCAACAAAGAATATTTGTAGATCGACCAGTTAAAAAAATGGTGGAGGGAAGTATGTACCCAAGTCGATGATGGAGTAATTACAACAAATCATTTGGATGATGCATCTATGTATATCACAATTTTAGATAAATATCAAGAAATGAAGATAGACTGGGATAAGGTTTTGGATAAATATAAAGATGAAGTGAAGTCAATTAAATTGAGATTGAAATTTATTCCAGTTCCTGACTTAGCCAACCTCAACAAAGTATTCTACAAGTTTCAAGAATTTTTTGGAAGGCGAGAAGAAGATAAGGAGGATGACCAAGAATAGCTACCTTGACTTTTGTACCTCATCAACCAAATGGAGCTTCAGGCCAACTTCACCTAGATAATTGTGTTAAAGGGGCCCTTTTATTTAATTTTTTATGTATTATTTGAGACCAACCTTGGGTATTTTATTGTAAAAATTAAATGGGAAATTAAAATTGTACAAGGCCGACCTAAGTTAGAAGCCTTAATTTAATTTTCTCTAGGCCAACATGTTCATGTAGACTCTATATATTGGAGATCTTTCCTCATTGTAAAGAATGATCTTGGAATTGGTGCAAATTTTGGTGAAGTGAATACAAGAGAAGACATTGATTTTTGGTACTTTTTTATGTTTTGTTTCATCTATGTGCATGGTTCCTATGTGTCAAAGCTTTCCTGGTTAGTTGATTAAAGTTTTCAGATTTAGCTTAGATTTAGTTGTAGTTCTTTCATGTTTATGATAAAGTATTTGAGGTGTTTGAGGAATCTTCGATCCATAATTTTAGCAATTTGTTGATTGTAAGTTGATGTGTAAAGTTATCCTGGGCCTACTCTTTATTGCAATAGTTCAATTGTGAGTGTTTATACATTTCATGCTATTTTGGGTGAATTATTGAATTCTTTACAATCTAAAAATATTTTATACCTTTGGAGATTGCACTGCTTCTGTTATACTGAAGATTTGATCTTGGTTAAGCAAAAATTGGTTATTGAAAATTGGTTCACTTTAATGCTCTGTTATTTTCATGATTACACTTAGGATTTAGATTAGAAAGCTCTCTAAACCCTCATCTTTTGATATTTCTCTGATATCATTGTTAGAATAGGATTGGAAAGCACCACTAAATTGTTACATTTGATGAAAAGATAATTTGTAGACCACAAATCTGGGAAAATTGTTGACATTAGATTTCTAGTTGTTGTTTGACCATAAATGTCCATTGTAGTTACCAGCAAATCACATTTTCATTGAGTTGTTTATGCATTTTCAAGACCTGGCATTAGAGACCCTGGGGTTGTTTCTTGAGGCTTACTAATATAAACTTACCTTTCAAGAGAGATATGATACTTGTATTTTGTCTATGTTGTTACAGTGCTAAAAACACCATCAACAGAATTGGCATTAGAAGGAGGGTTGCATTGAATGAAGTTGGAGCGTCTTTGGTCATCCATATCTCCTTAGAGGTTCCAAAGAGAGACTCGATCTATAATTGATAAAGGATATTTGTAGGAACTAAAGGACCTTACCAGGTCTAAAAGGACTAAGAAAGGGGAGGCTTCATCATCTACACCCATTAGGACTTCAACTCCATCCTCCCCGTCATCCAATTTCGACTTCGAATACACTCTCATTACAATTCAATAGCCCCAGGTTGCTATAAATCAGCCATTACCACCTCCACCCCCACTAATGGCTCTCTTGTAAAATAATCCCTCACCCCTTTCCTTCAATAATTATCATGATATGCCTAAAATCTTGAGAATTTATTCTCTAAGTTCCATGTTAATGATCCCAACAAAACAACTGAGGAACACATCAGTATCTTCCAAACTGCTCTTCAAGATAGGCAGATTGTCCACAAGGATGTAGAATGCAGGATTTTTCCATACTCATTGGTTGAGGAAGCACTTTACTGGTACAATCATCTACCTGCTAGTTCAATTACTAATTGGGGTCAAATGGAAAATGATTTTTTGCAAAAAATTAATATCCCTATCAGTCCCAATGAATTGTATAGGCATTTTATTTCAGTCAAAAGGGAGATCAATGATCCCATAGATTCATTTAACAATAGGTTTCATCATCCTTACACCAGATTACAACCCCCATATGCTATTGATGAGGCATCAACTAAGGTTGTTTATTATGAGGCATTAGATAATCTCACCTCTGCATTAGTTAAACGGATGCATCAACCCCCAAGGACCTTAGTAGACACATATGCATAAGCAATCAAGGATAGTACTGATTTGGGACAACATCTAGTAGGACATCTTCCATCACTAAGACCCGTTGTCAATCCTGGGCAGATTCAGGGGATAAATCAAGCCCTAGCTAATCAAACACCCCTAATGAATCAAATTCCTCAGTTACCATTAGTGCCACATCCAGGTCCACCATTGAGTCAAGCTCATCCAATCCCAGGCTACTTGCATAATTCCAGTCAACTAGTGTATCCCCAACAACAAACTAATATCCTTACATATTTGCAAAATTCTGAGGTGCTACCTCAACCACAAAATTCAAGCGCACATCTTGTTTATCTGCATAATTCTGCCCTAGCACAAAAAAAGAGAGGATAGACAAACTAGTTGAGCAAGTGAAGAAGTTATCAACATAGGTTACCTATTTGAGAAATCAAAAACAATCAATTTCAAGCTTTATAGAGGAGTATTCAGTCCAACTACAATAGAGGTAATCGGGATTTTGGACAAAGTTCTAGACAAGGTTTTGAAAGAGGACAAGGATCAGGACAAAATTTTGAAAGGAGACAAACCTCAAGGAAAAAAATAACTTGGAATTCAATGCCTAATAATAGAGGAATTCCAACACCATTGGATCCACCCAATAATCCAGAAAAGTCATCAAGTGGGATCTTTTCAGCTGAGGTTGCATTGTGTGGATGGTGCAGGATTCATACAACAAATTATCATTTTGAATCAGACTATCTAGAATTCCAAACTGTTGCTACAATATTTCAGATGGAGGTCCAACAGACCACTAGTAATGATGGTTCAAGAGGATTGAAATAGTGCCTTTAGATTCATATGATTTAGTCTTGGTATTGAACCATGCTCCTTTTCCATGAGGTGAAGAAAATCAGCCCGAAGAAGAGTCGGCTAAAAATGGTGCCAAAATAGAGGATGTATGCAATGGGGAATCTATATCCTAACTATTTGGGAATAGAGATGTTGTTGACAATGGTCCCCTAGATGAAGAACTAGGAGTGAAGGAGGTGAAGATGTTTCATCAACACACCAGACCTTATGATTTGAGAAACAGATAGGTTGGAGGTCCTTTCACAACTTCTATCCCATCGAATAACTTCAACATTACTTCTGATCAAAATGCAAGCAATAATCCTTCCTATCCAAAGGTGTCAACACAATACTTGTCTAAAGGAGGAAAATCCAATTCAAATAAAGGAGGTCAGACTGATGTTAACAAAGGAAAGAAAGTAGACCAAGTGAGAAATGAGTGTGGAGCAAATGGGTGAGTATGTTACCGAGGAACTTAAGAAGGTAAAGGTCAATCTTTCTGCTTTTGAGTTATTAAGATTTCCTACAATTAGGAATGTTGTGTTTGGATCTATGAATGATGCAACACCTTCTAAGTCATCACAAGATACTGTTGTAAAGAAGGTTGTTTTCAATACAATTGTAAGTGAGCCTATGATCAAAGAAGTGAAGGGAAAAGCACAAAATTCACAACCAACAAAAGATCAAGTTAAGCAGTCAGCAAGCAACCAAAGTCAAGTGAAAACTGGAGACAAGAGTAAGGAGAAAGACAAAACTCAAGTAGCTTAGGTAGATACTACGGTAAGTCTATTCCAAGGAAAGCTTGAAACTCCTCCTTTCTTGATTTCCATTTGTTTTTTGGTAAGAATTTGCACAATTGCTTGTTGGATTTTGGGGCCTCTCCAAATGTTATGCCATTTTCGGTTTGCAAGGCGTTGGGAATCACTCTTGCTCCTTCAAAATGAAAAGTTACCCAATTAGATAAAACTAAGGTGAGTTTAGTTGGGGAGTTGAACATGATTCCAATGCAAGTTGCATCAGATCCTAGAGTGTAGTAGATGATTAATATTCAGGTGGTTGATATTCCTGATACTTATGGGATGATTCTAGGAAGAGATTTTACAAGAGAACTCAATGGTTATACTTATACTAATCTTTCACATATGTGGCTTCCATGGAAGGGAATGCCAAGTCAGATCAAGATTGAATGAGAGCCAAAGTTAAAGTTTATGATTACTGAATATCAGAATGCAACAAATTAAGTCTTGTTTTTTGAAGCTGACTTGGGAAATTATGTTCTTGTTGCAACTGTGGAGGAAACAAAAGAAATAGAAGAAGTCTTCATGTTCCATGATGCACCAAAGTACTTAACTCAACAACTTAATAGCACAGAGGAAATAGTTGAAACTAATGATAATGATTCCCAAGATGATGACAAGATTGTTATTCTTGAAAGATTCCAAGAATTTATTCAAAAATATGTGGAAGATCAAATTAATCTTGGAAGAAGGATGAATTCTAAAGAATTATTGTTGGCCAATTGGTGTAGATTCCATGATGCATCACACTCAAAATTTGAATGTTTCTTATGCCAAGAAATTGTAGACCAAATAAGAGGCAAGTTAATTCAGTTGTAGTTCAGGCAGATAATCAAAAAATCTAGAATAAACCAGAGGATGAATAGCAATGGAATATGGCCGAAGATCCTTTTCCAAAGAGTGATGTATGTGTAGTGAATTCAAAAGGTGCACATCCTACCAAGTTTTGGACTTTTCACTTTGACGGTTCTAAGTCACGACAAGGATCAGGTGTAGATTTTGAGCTGATCAGTCCAAATGGTAAGACTTTTTTTGTAGCACATAGGTTATAGTTCCATTGTACAAATAACATTTGTAGCAGAATGTGAAGCTTTGGTACATGGTTTGTTAATGGCTTTGAGAAAGAAATTTAAAGCCCTGCAACTTTTTGGGGATTCAAAGTTAGTAATTAAGCAAGTTAGAAGGCAATACTCATGCCATGATAGAAGAATGACAAATTATAGGCATAGGGCATGGGTTTTAATAGAAGGATTTGATTCCTTTAACATTCAGTTGATTCCTCAAAGTAAAAATTAGACTGATGATGCTTTGTCTCAAGCTACAAGTACTTTAGAGCGTTTGTCTTTATCAGGTTTGAAGAGTTTCACAGTTGAGCTCACTCCAGTTCCATCAGTACTAGATAATGTGAAGGGGAAAAAAGTACTAATCTAAAATGCAAAAGAAAACTAAAATGAAAGAAGAATACAAAGACACCTAATACCTCAAAAATGATTAGCCTAAGTTAAACACAAGATAAAAGGAAGATGAAAATGAAAATCAAATTGATATACCTTTATCCATGTTTCCCTTAGTTGGCCCTTTGATAGTTGATATTATGTGTGCTCCTTGATGGAAAAATGATGCAAAGTGCTTACAATGCAAAATGAAGATGTAAATAACTAAGATGAATATTGGATGAAAATGATGTGATAATAACTTATGGAGGCTCAAATGGCTCAAGATCATAAGCTGGCTATAAATGCATAAGGATCCTTTAATGAAGGAAGAAGGGGCTATTTAGAGGAAAAGTTGAATTCTCTAGAGAATTCAACGGTCAAGATTGAGCCACCATGGCCAAGATGAAGGGCTATGGTGAGTTGAGGACTCACAAGCCCTCACATTTGGACATGTGGCGGGTGAGTTGTCCAAAGGACAAGGTGAGATGGACAAGGGTACAAATGACATGGAAGAGGCCATGATTAGATTAATTAATGATGATTAGAGGCAAGGGGCAAGTTATGGAGGATGTGACATTAATCCTAATTTTAAGGATATGCACATTTTAATGAAGGATTAATTAAATTAATCCAGTTTAGTGAAAGATTATGGAGAATGTGACAAGGAGAGAGAAATAATGAATTAAAAATGATAAAGATAATTGACCAAAATAAATTGATTGCATTTATTTAATCTAGAGATGAAGTGGGCTTTTGTATAAAGTATTTAATTGATTAAATTAAATACATTAGGGAAAAATGAATATTAATTAAATAAATAATTCAATTAACGTTGATGAAGGGGATGAAGGAAAGGATAAATTTGTCCTTATGTAAAGGGTCAAATTTAGGTGTCTACATTTTAACCCTCTTCGAAATATTGTTTAGAATAACGGTGTTTCGAAGAAGAAGATGCCCCAGCGTGAGAGAGGTTGCCCAAATGGAGGGGAATGATAGGAGATGCCCCAATCAGGGTTAAGAATGTGATGTGGTGAATATGGTAGGGTATGCCCCCTCGAGAGGGCAGTAGGGGAAAAAGGGGTTCCAAACAACGTCTCGATATGAAGAAATAGAAGGTATGGTTGGAGAGAGTTCGAAAAATCAAGCAAGTTTTCTTTTTGAATGGAGTCAATTTGACACACGTGGCGCAAATGACGGCCCACGGAAGTTTCAGGATTAGTTAGAAGAAAAAAGGTTAAATAAAGGAAAAAAAATTCCCTAAATTTAAAAAGAGGGGGAAAGGTATAAATAGGAATGTGAGGATTACTATTCCTCATTTGGACAACTGTCTGTTGGAGAGGAAGACAAGAAAGGGACAATGTCGGATGACTATGATGACGACATTGTTCACCGTGCGGACGAGGTGCGGAGTTTCTGGGCTGAGTACGTCGTTCCCCGTCAGGTTAGGCTTGAAAACCACCTTTGTGATTTGAGCACATTTTTATAAGTAATGTGACCATTATTAGAATTTTGAAAACATGGGTTGGGATTTGGGAGTAGAATAGAGAAATGGGTAGAAGAGAAAACCAGAATTTAATAATTGTTTTCGAAAGAAAATCCTTCGAATATAGAGAAAAAAAAATGAGGTGTGCCCGATCGACCCCTCATTAAGGCGCTTGGGGCCACACACAGGTGACCCGACCCCACATAGGGGCAGTTGTGCCCGTCAGGAGGCCGCCCCACCCCATATAGTTGCGGTTGCGCCCACTGACGGGCGGTCGTGCCCACCGACGGGTAGCCCTGCCCCCACACAGAGGCGACCGCGCCCACCAGGGGCGGGCACGCCTCGAATAGGGGCGGTTGTGCCCGCGAAGGGTGTTCATGCCCCGAACAGGGGTGGACGTGCCCGCCGAGGGCGGTCGTGCCTCCAAAGGCAACCCCGCCTTGTGAGGCGGTCGTGCCCGCCAAGGGCGGCCCCAGCCGAGAGGCAACGACGCCCGAGAAATGGGCGGTCCTGCCCCAAAAAGGGGGCGGCTACACCCGTAAGTGGCGGCACCCGGCAAGGGGTAGCCCCGCCCCAGACAAAGGGGCGGCTCCGCCCCCGGAGGAAAAAGGCGGACCCACCCAATAGGTGGCCCACCCAGTGAAAAGGCGGCCCCGCCCCAAGTGCGGGGATAGTTAAAAAGAAGGGGGGAGGAGGGCAACGTTGTCTGGGACACGGGTAAGTTAGGGATAGTGACGAGGGACGTAGGGTCAAAATAAAATGATTTGGTATATGACAAAGTTTGTGGGGTGATTGCAAAGATTCAAGACGTTGCGAACGTGGGAAAGGAGGTCAGAGGTGCTTGTGGCGATGCAACAGGCAATGACCGGAGTAGATCATCAACATCTAGCGGAGGTGGGGTTGCTGCATTTCCTGGGATATCCTTTTATCAGAGTGCATTGGACGATGCTGACAACTTTGATCGAGTGTTGGGACTCAGCGACGTCGACCTTTCATCTTCCGATAGGAGAGATGACTGTGACACTGGAGGATGTCTGGCAGATTTCGAGGTTGCCAATAGCAAGTCAGTTGGTTAGTGAGCTGAGATTAGAGGGAGAGGAGCTGAACCACACCATGTGGGTCTTGTTCAGGCGGGAGGACTTGTCAGTGGAGAAGAATGGTTTGGATGTGGATCAGTGCCTTGGACTGGGAGTACCACCACTACCATTGTACTTGTGTGGGTTGATTAGCAACATACTCATACTAGACAGGAGTGGGAGATGGTGCAGCTTAGGTTATATGGAGGTTGTCCGACATATCGTCGAGGGGAGAGATGGCCGGTTTGTGTGGGGTCCATGCATATTGACACATTTATACAGAGAGATGCATGTGGTGTGCTATTGGAATGTAGTCAGTGTGTGTCATGTGACGTTGTTGCAGGTATGGGCGTGGGAGCACATTAGTGTGGCCAGACTAGTGGTGGTGAGGGAGGGACAGACAGAGGAGATAGCATTGGTAGCCTGGTGGTATGATGCAAAGGATGGATGGATGTTTCGGTATCAGGATGCAGGGGATTTGGAGAGGTGGAGAGTTTTTGATGATCTGAGGGAGGAGGATATGCTGTGGAGGCCGTATATGTTCCAAAGGTTCAGGGGATGGAGAGAGGATGAGGCAATGCATAGGAAATATTTCATGACGTGTTGCTATATAGTGAGGGTCCAGATAGTAGAGGCACACAGGTCAGATCGGGTGATGAGATAGTATGGGTTGGAGCAGGACATTCCAGGTGCCCCGGAGATGTTCAGGTGGCTAACGCGGGAGTGACCATGGGGTGATGAGATTTCAACAGTTTTCTCGAGAGCACTGGGGGACACTGGGGCAGGAGCTAGTAGAGTACCCAGGTAGAGGTGAGGGACCAATAGATATTGGGATCACATTGAGATATGCAGCATGGTTTGCACGACATCGTCTTAGACGAATCACACCAAAGGTGCCGATCACAGAGGCAGAAGGGTTTGGATCGGGAGAGGAGGCTAGGCCGATGATAGGAGAGACGAGTCAGCGAGTTGACGGGGCCGGGGGGCAGTAGAGGAGGGGGACAGAGGCAGCCTGAGGAGGAGATGATTAGAGAGGATTAGATGTGAGTAGCCCTAGAGGATGGCAGAGGAGAGTACCGAGAGTGGGCAGAGTAGGTAGGTAGCAAGAGGTGCCAGAGGTGACAGGATTATGGAGGCAACAGAGGGTGCCAGAGGGGGTAGGGTCAAGCAGGTAGTAGGAGGGGCCAGAGGGGGTAGGGTCAAGCAGGCAGCAGGAGGTGTTGAAGGTGACAAGATTACGGAGGCAGCAGAGGGTGTTAGAGGGGGTAGGGTCAAGCAGGCAGCAGGAGGTGCCAATGGTGGCAGGGCAGGGGGAGGATCAAATAGGAGGTCTGTGAAGATCAGCTAGGAGGAGGAGATAGAGGGGTTGGGTCCAACCCGAAGAGGAGAGACAAGAGGCATAGGCGATGGAGAGGGATGAGGCCGAAGTGATGGACACAAGAGATGGAGAGGGAGCAGAGGTGATGGATACAGAGGTACATGACATTCCTCCCCTAGCGATGAGGCCACTGATAGCAAATGATCCGATCACCTGGGTGAGAGGAGTGGAGGCGGGGGAGCAGACCACTGACCAGAGATTGAGGGAGTCAGAGGTGGAGGTTATCAGACTCGGGGCAGATAGGAGGAGACTGTAGGAAAAGGTAGTCGGATTAGAGGGCATAGGATAGAGGGTGTATGGCTTTATTGTGGACCACTTGACCGCCTAGGTACATGATGCAGAGAGGGAGAGGGTTGAGTCATAGGCAGAGGAGAGCATGCTACAGGCCAAGGTGAGTCGGTTGGGGGGAGAGGTAGGGAGGGAGCAAGAGATCAAAGAGTCAGTGAGATGGGAGAGGGACAGACTGGAGGCGATGGTGGCACTATTATAGGTAGGGGGTCAACATTTGTCTGGAGGAGAGGCAGGTCGAATATCAAAGGCACTGGTAGAGGTAGAGAGAGATATGGGGAATCTGAGGAGACAGGTAGAGGGAATGCTGAGGGAGTGGAGGGAGTTGAGGTAGGAGCGAGATGAGCTTCGGGCTCGAGTTGAGGTGGTTGGGGAGACAGTGGAGGATATGGGAGTGGTGTAGGAGAGGGAGGAGAGCTTGAGGGACCAGGTACAAAGGATGGAGGTAGAGAGGGAGGTCGTTCAGACACAAATGCGGGTGTTGCAGGATGAGAGGGATGAGGCATTGACACATAGACATGTCTTGGAGAGGGAGGTATCATTGTTGCAGGGTCAATTAGATCAGCTACAGCGAGACCGAGACAGATTGGTGGAGGGTATGACCTAGTCGTAGGATCAGACAGGGTAGCCACAAGGTGGGACAAACATGATAGGGGAGGAGAGGAGACAAATGCAGGAGGAGATAGAGCTATTGTGAGGTGATAGAGATAGGTTGGTGGTCGAGATGTCATGGGTGCAGGGACAGGTAGATCAATTGCAGATGACACAGGATCTATGGGAGCAGGAGAGAAGAGTCCTTTGTGGTCATCATGACAGGTACATATCAGAGTGAGATATCACGAGATTGTAAGTAATAGAGAGGGATGAGCTCATATGAGAGTCGAGCTATTATATGGGGACGTATTATATGGCAGTTCTAGATCCAACACGTCATGTACCGTCCTTCATTCGGGCAGTGCCTCAGATGATGACACCATCATGGACAACAGGGACATATTCACGGGGCCTCAGCAGCTATAGGGAGACACCGCCACATAGAGCAAGCACAGGGTTTAGAGTACCAAAGGCAAAAGAGCCTGATGTTTGATAGTTATAGGGCAGGTACAATACAAAAATCATAGTAGATGCATAGCCATGTACTCGTACCTTTATTTTGAGTGATGGTTATGACGGATATTGTATATTTTTGGATTTTAGATATGCGAGGACCCTTATTGATATTATGTGATGCGGATATGATGAATGAATTTATTTATGCATTATGATGTAGTGATGGATATGTTTGTATGGATGCATGTTTATGCTAATGTATGATGATGATTAATGATGATTGTATTGATGCCTAACGGTGGTGATGCAGGATGTGATGGATGCAGGAGATTTTATTATTTATATGTTGTGATATGCATGATGTCTAACACTTATGATGCAGGATGTGATGAATGCAGGAAAAGTATATGTTGTGATATGCATGATGTCTATATGTTTGTGATATGCATAATTATGTTTATGGTGGACGTATGAATGAAAGTGAATGGTAAGAGGTGTAGAATAATTAATGAAAACTAGCCTACACAACTTAAAATGGGTATGCAATTTAATGTAAATAAGGGCCTGCAATAAATGATGTGATGAGTGGGGTGGCTTGCACTTGTCAAGAAACATAGGACCCTGAAGAAGAAGAAAAAGAGGGGGGAGATGGAGGAAATCGTCGTTTGCACAATCCAAAATCCTAGGGAAAAGAAGAGATGAAGGATACACGAATTTAATGGATGAGAATAATGCAATGTAATGTGAATGCAAGTTACCATCTTTGGAGCACTGATTTTCGCTATAGCATAAGACACTGAGCGCCAGGGTATGTAAACCAAGACGAGATAGTGTCCTATGCATTTACACACACAACAAACAAGAAGGCGATCCTAACACCCCAAAATCGCGATGAATTTGGTCAGGCTAGGTATTAGGATAACCACAAGCACAAAAGGATGCCCCAACGTAACACAAGACCTCGGGGATCTTGGTGGATACTACGTGGGACAACTAAGAAGATAATAAACACAAGAAAAATCAAGATATGCCCCTATGTTAACTAGTCCAAAACACACCATAATATTAGAGATTATGGCGGCCTTGACAAGTAATGATAGGGAGCTCAAATGATAAACAAAATGTCAAAAGCATCAAAAGATCACAATCAAATTCAAAACATCCTTTGCCATAGGATCAAGATGATGGATGGGGTTGATGCGGTCTATTAGGAAGTATACATCCTGTTCAGACCAAAGATGGATGCTAAACTAAAAGATTGATTAATGACGCAAGATATTTGGAAACCAATTAACCCTTGTGACACAGATGGATTCTATTTGTGAGGTACTAGCGAGATAAGGACATATCTCAATAACAAGGCACAAGACACAAAACACAAGACACAAGACATAGACCAACACAACCTAAAGACCTAGGGGCTCGAGGGTTGATCAAAGATCAACCTTGCCTACATGAAAGCGCAGAGCCCTCGTAGTTCAAGAAAAGAATGTGGTAAAAGCGGAAAGAGGACGATGAAGACAGATGGATGACTGAGACAAACATAAGCCCCGGGGGCAGATCAAAAGATCAACCTTGCCTACGTGAAAGCGCAGGGGCAACATAGTTTGGAAAGGTTGAAAGACCGAGGATGGACAAGATCAAAAAGTGGACCATGAGGATAGACGATGAAGGACAAAATCCCTCGGGGGTGATCAAAAGATTAGCCTTGCCTACGTGCAAGCATAGAGGCATCGTAGTTCAAGAAAAGACATGATGAGACCTAGATGGGGACAAACACGAGGAGTGAACCTAGATGGAGACAACCAAAACAATGAGATGACACAAGTTTAGTATGTTGGATAGCGGATGACAGTCGTCCAATGCTCAACCAGAATATACCATGCGATGAGATGATGCAAGCAGATGGGAGGATATGGGGATTGATGAGCCGATGGATAAGCCATAAAGTAACCAAGATGCGAGGTAGATAATGATTAAGCCCTATACGAGAGGCGCCTGTTGCTAGGTTTTCACCAATCGTACATATCCAAGGCGCCACGCAGGGGTGGTTTTCATCATAGGATGAATTATTTCTTTTTACTATTTTTTTGGATTTTTGATGTTTTTGTATTTTTTTGACTTATTTGATTTTTTTTTGTATTTTTTAAGATTTAACCAGGAAGGATACCCCAGCCAACCTAAGTATAGAATTTCTTCAGGTGCATGATGTTGATGGGTTCTTCCAAGGGCTCCCCTTCAGGGGTGGATAGCCTGGATGCGCCAAAACCATACTTTGTGGTGATGACATAAGGGCCCAACCAATTTGCTTCAAACTTACCCTTTTTCTCTCGATCTTGTTGATTCCGTTGATTCTCTTTAAGGACCAAATCACCAAAATTGAATTGGCAAGGGTGGAATTTCTTATTGTAGCTCCTTTTGAGTCGGTGTTGATAGGCTTGCAGATGGTTATAAGCCTTGACCCATTTTTCATCCAGCAATTCCAATTGTGCTAGCTGTGCCACTCAGGTGTCTTTGTCTGTGATGAGATTCTTGAGTGATATTCGGAGTGAAGGGATTTCGACTTTGATTGGAAAGATGGCTTCAGTGCCATAGATAAGGGAGTATGGAGTAGCACCGGTGGGGGTGTGGATGGATGTACGGTAGGCCCAAAGAGTAGGATGGATATGGAGGTGCCAATCTCGACCAGTGACCATCTTCTTAATGATTTTGATCAATGTTTTGTTTGTTGCCTCTGCTTGTCCATTACCCTGGGGGTAATAGGGGGTGGACCAACAATGTTGGATATGATATGTTTCACAAAGGGACTTCATGCACTTATTCTTGAATGGCTTTCCGTTGTCGGTGATGATGGCGGAGGGGATACCATACTTGCAGAGGATATGGTAGAGGATGAACTTAGAGATCTGAACACCAGTGATTTGAGTGAGTGGTATGGCCTCTACCCACTTGGTGAAGTATTCAGTGGCTGTGATGATAAAAATGTGACCATCGAAGGACGGAGGGTAGATCTTGCCAACTAAGTTGAAACCGCATTGTGAGAACGGCCAAGGTGTCGTGATAGGTTGCAACTCTTGTGTCGGGGCATGAATCAAATCTACATGTTGTTGACACAGAAGACACCTTTTGAAAAATTCACAAGCATCATGTTCCATTGTAGGCCAATAATACCCTACTCTTAGAATCCTTTTGGCTAAGGTCATACCATTAGAATGGGCCCCACAAATACCGCTATGCACTTTTGTTAATGTCGTGCGGGCTTCGGTTTCATCTAAACAATGAAGGAGAGTTCCATCATACCCACGTCGATAAAGTGTATCATCGATGATGGTGTAGCGGGCAGTGTGTTGGATAAATGATTTACGTTGGTTTCTTGTGAGATCAGGCGAGAGGGTGTTGTCATGAATATAGGTGTAAATTTCGTGGTACCAAGGGGATTCAGGACCTACAATATCGCACACCATCTCGTTCTCAGGGATATCATACGCTGGGATTAAGAGTTGTTTGACTAGGAACTGACAATTAGTGCGGTCTTTTGGCATGCCAAGGAGAGAACCAATGGTAGCCATAGTGTCCGCTGCCTTATTCTGAAGTCTTGGGATCTGCTCAAATTGGATGAAGGTGAAATATTTTTTGAAGTCATCCACCATGCGTTTGTAAGGAAACAACTTGCCATCTTTTGTTAGAAACTCATCATTGATCTATTTTATAACTAACTAGGAGTGACCCAAAACTTGCAGATGAGTGATGTGCCATTGAACTATGATTCTAAGGCATGTGAGAAGGGCTTCATATTCGGCATTGTTGGTGCAAGGAAAAGCCAATCTGAATGATTTTGGTATGTAATCGCCTTGGGGGGTGATAAGCAAGACTCCTACCCTTGATCCATTATGTGTGTGATCCGTCAAAGTACAATGTCCATGTGGTAGCTTCTGATACTGCAAAGTCTCCTTCATCTGGAAACTCGGCTTCTATGGGATAAGCATCTACTAATGGAGCGTCTGCCAACTGATCTGCTATTACATGTCCTTTGATTTCTTTTCTATCCACATATTCTATATCAAATTCACTTAGAAGCATGATCCATTTAGCCATTCAGCCAATTAGGGTTGTCTTAGATAACAGGTACTTGAGGGGGTCAACTTTTGATATTAACTTTACCGGATGGCTAAGCATATAATGACGTAATTTTTGTGTACTAAAGACCATAACAAGACATGCTTTCTCCATAGGTGAATAATTAAGTTCATGACCGACCAGTGTTCAGAAAATGTAATAGATTGCTCGCTCTTTGAGGATTCATCATGTTGTGCCAACAATGCCCCCAATGCAACTGAAGTAGCAGAGATGTATATCAAGAGGGGTTTTCCAGGGATAGGTGGCATCAAGATTGGTGAGTGGGCCAAGTATTCTTTGATCGTATCAAAACCCAACTGACACTGTTGATTCCATTTGAAGGTGGTGTCTTTCTTTAGAAGGTGAGTGAACAACTGACATTTATTTGCAAGCTGGGCTATAAACCAACAGATGGATTGAAGCTTTCCTTGAAGGCTCCTTAACTGTTTCAGGTTTTTAGGTGGAGGCATATCCATGATAGCTTTTACTTTAGCAAGGTCAACCTCGATGCCTCTCTGGGAGACTATGAAGCCCAATAATTTCCCCGACGTGACACCAAACACACACTTTTTCGGATTCAGTCTTAGCTTGTACTGCTCCAAGCGCTCGAAGATCTTTTTCAGAATGACAGGGTGCTCTTCTCTAGTTTTGGATTTTCCCAGCAAATCATCAACATAATCTTCCATTATAATGTGGATGAGGTCATGGAATATAACAGTCATTGCTCGTTGATATGTTGCCCCCGCATTTTTGAGGCCAAAGGGCATGACATTGTAACAAAAGGTACCCCAAAGTGTTGTAAAGGCGATTTTGTGTTGATCTTCAGGGGCAATTCGGATCTGATTGTAGCCAGAGAAGCCATCCATAAGGGATAACATCTCGTGTCCTATAGTAATGTTGACCAACATGTCGATGTTAGGCAATGGGAAGTCATCTTTTGGACAGGCTTTGTTAAGATCCCAAAAATCTGTGCAAATCCTGATGTCTTCGTTAGGTTTAGCAATAGGTACTATATTCGAAATCCAATCGAAATAATCAATGGGTCTTATAAAGCTAGCATCCAGTAATTTTTCCAATTCTTTTTTGACTAATAGTGCTACCTGCGGGTGCATCTTTCAAAGCTTTTGATTGACAGGTTTGGCATCTGGACGAACATCTAAATGGTGTACAACAAGGTCTGGATCTAGGCCAGGCATATATGAATAAGCCCATGTGAAATTGATAACCCCGTCTCGGAGAATTTGGACAATGGTGAGATATTCTTCTTCTAATAAAGATTTGGCTACATAGGTGATCCTTGGAGTTTCTATTGTCCCCAAATTTACCTCTTATGTCTCTTCAATGAGAATAGAAGACTGCTCAGATATTTGTGTTCCCACAAGGGGAAGATGAACGTCCCCATCTTCTAGTGTCGTATTGAGGTTTTCACTGTCGGATGGTAGTTGCTTCAATGGGCTGGCATTTTCCTTGTTCTTCCACGCCAAGGCCTCCACCTTGGTAATGACACTTTTCAAAGAACTTGGAGGCACGTGGATAAACTTCTTGAAAGTATTCTATAAGGGGATGTGGTGGCTCAGGTTCCTCTCGATAAACCCATTAGCTGATATCAACTTCCATTTGATCCTGAAGGGATCCCAGATCATTGAATGTTGTCGAACCCATGTTCTTGGAGGTGAGTGTAAGTGTCTTTTCTTTCACTATTGGTACTGGCAGAGTTGGTTGTCCATATGTGTGGGGCGAGGGTGGCATGGTTGCCACATTTAGTGTGGTATGCATTTTGTATTCGCCACATCCCTTGTCTATGATATGGACCTTGGTGATGGTGGAAGCAGGTGTGGATGATGGTGGAGATGAGGTGTTTAGTGTATTGGTGGATGGATGAGAATCAGATGTTGGGGATGCCCCCATTTTGACTCCTGGTTAGTAATGTGAATGTGGAAAGGAAGCTTCCAAGGCATGACAATATTCAAAAGGTTGGGGATCAGCATGTATGGTAACTTCCATTCCTTGAAATGGGAACTTTAAACATTGATGGTAAGTGGATGGGATGTCTTGCATAGAATGAATCCATGGACAACCAAGAAGGATGTTGTATGGAAGTTCAAGGTCCAGAACATGACACATAGTGTATTGTACAATGGGGCCCACTTGAATAGCGAGGAAAATAATTCCTTCAGAATCCCGCTTTGCGTTATCATATGCATTGATGGTGATAACTTGACTTTTTAAATCAGCCTGGGTGTATCCAACCTGTTGTATGAATTTTAATGTGCAAAGATTTAGGGCCGAACCATTATCTACTAGTACCCTTTTTACTTTTTGACAATTTACACCAACCTCGAGATGGAGGGGGCGGTTGTGGCTTGAATCAAGGTGTGGCATGTCTTTTTGGCTAAAGGCTAACTAATAGGTTGATGAGAGATTGCCTACCAATGCTTGGAATTGGGTGGGGTCAATAGCATTGGGCACTTGTGTGATTTTCAAAGCCTTAGTCAAGATGTCTTGATGCATGGGAGATGACTTAAGCAGATCTAAGATGGATGTTTGGGTTGTGGTCTTGCCTAAGTGGTCAAGGATATTATATTGCAAACTGACGGCTAGCCGTTGGGTAGATGGAGTTGTTGGGACTGTAATGCGGGTTCGCCGATTGGTAACAACACATTGTGGATCTTTTCCTTTGACATGTATCATGGATACACATGGCTACACTTGTTCTACATATGAGACCACACCTTGGTAATTGAATGGCACATTTTTATAGCTGATGTTATTGGTATTGTTGCCTTGCTTGTTATTGTTGTTAGATCCAGGATTAGAGTTGAAAGTACTAGGACCCTGATTGTGGTTAGGAAAAGAATTTTGATATATCTGGAGTTGAGCATTGGACGAAGATGCTGTGTTAGCATCTACATGGATTTCACCTCGATCGATCAGGCCTTGAATGTAGGTTTTTAGGCCTTGAAATTTATCTAAGGTATGTCCCTTAATTTTGTGAAATTCACAATATTCGTTGTCTTTAAACCAAGTAGGTTTGGGTTTAGATGTATCAAGAGGTTTGGTGACAGGATACGTGATGGGATAATTAGCTTGAAGAAGCTTTTTAAACACCACGCTAAGGGGTTCTCCTAATTGAGTGAACTGTCATTTGTTTCCCCCTTGGTTATTTTGGTTGGATTGTTGTCATGGTGCCCCTTGGGGGACGGATATGGCGTCTGGACTGACGGTTGTCGCTGAGGAGGGTATTTTTGTGTGGTGGTGCCCCCTGAACATGTTTGGTGTCAATGACACCATCATTGACAACATTTTTATTTCTATTCCAATAACGAGGTTTATCCCCAAAGGACTTCTCTCTATCAGAATTAAAAAGTCTGACTTGCCCTTTTGCAACAAGGGCTCGTTCCAAGATGGGAACCTTCTCCACAAGTGCCACAAAGGTGGTGATACAATGGATTTGGAAGTTATGAGCCATATCTGGGTGGGAATTTTTGATAAATATTGTGACCATGTTTTTTTCTGATGGTGGGAATTTCATCCTATTGGCCAAGGCACGCCATCTTTGCAAGTAGCTTGCAAAGGTCTCTCCATCGTATTGTTTTTCTTTCAGGAGATCTAGTGTGTCAATATCCTTCTCTAGATTAAAAGAGAAGTGGGAGACAAACTATTCAGATAATTGTGCAAAGGTTTTGATAGATCCTTTTTCAAGGCCCATAAACCAGTTAAGGGCAACTCCTTGTAGACTTTTAGGGAAAAGTCGGATAAGATAATTGTCATTATGCATGACCTCTTAGCAATGGGCATAAAATTCTTGAAGGTGGGCTCTAGGGTCCCTGGTTCCTTTGTATTTATCGAATTTCGGTATCTCAAAATGTTTGGGAAAAGGAATCAAGGAGATGGAGGGATCAAAAGGATAAGGACATATGTCCTTGAACTTGAATGTTTGTTTACCCGTTCCAGCTTTTAGGTCCTTTAATGCTGCTTTTACTTCTTCCAAGTCCTTATTGACGAGAGTTGCGGGAATCAAAGTGGATTGATTATATGGATAGTATTGTGGATATGATGAGGATGGCCCTACCATTGTCGGATCATAGACGAGTTGAGTCGGATACAAGTGTGTTTGTTGATTATAAGTGGATGGATAGTTGGATGATTGATTGTGATGAGTGGGAGCCACTTGTTGGTAAGGAAATTGTTGTTGATAGTGGGAAGTGAGGGACGGGTCTTGTTGTTGTGTAGCATTTTGGTAATATGTGGAGGTAGAGCCTCTTTGTTGATGTGATGATGGTTGTTGGTAATAGGAAGTGTAAGGTGCCCTTTGCTGATAAGTTGGTTGTTGTTGAAAGTAGGGCGGATAGGATTGGTATTGTTGTGCAATGGTGGGTTGTTGCGTGGCATATGGGGATGGATTCGATGATTGTTGGTGGGGATGATGTTGAGGTTGCAAAGTATTGGTGTAAGGTGGCGGTTGGGTATTTGTTTGGTTTTGAGCATTCTGATGAGGATTCATATTGAGATGGGATGGAACAGTGTATGTGCTAGAGGGATGATAGAGGTACTTAGTAAGTGGATTATGGTGTGGTTGTAGGGGGCATTGTTGTGGCTGTTGTTGATGGGATGGGTGAGATGAGATATGTTGTTGCCGGGGGGCAACCACGAAAGGGTTGTGCGGTGGTTGTTGTGGCTGTGAGATAGGTTGCACTATTTGATGTGATGGTTGTGTAAGAACGGTAGTGTGTTGCGGATGTTGTGGATGCAAGGGTTGAGATGAAGCTAGAGCGGTAGTAGTATGTTGTGGTGGTGTTGGTAGTCTGGTGGATTGGTGTGGATTATTTGGAGGCTGTTGAAATGCAGGAGGTGGCAAATTGGTAAGTATAGGTGTGCCCCCATTATTAGGATATGGGGGCGGAGTGGTGGAGCAAATGGGATGTATGATGGCATGCCATAGATATGGGGATCATTAGGATCTGGTGGTGGAATAGTAGATGTTGTGTTCGAAAGACAAGGATACTCTTGGACTTGATGGATGACGACATTTCCAAATTCAGGATGATACCAGTTTTCAGTGGGTGCACCTTTAGGAATGTAGGAACTCTCTGGAACATTTTGTGAGGCTTATGGATTGAAAACTGTGGGAAGGGCATACTATGATGTATCAAAATCAGACGGTGGTTTAACCCCCTTCATGAGTAAGGTGGCAAGGATCTTATCCCCATGTTCGTTTAAGAGACGATCTGTCATCTGGACATCGGTAGGGTTACTAAGATATTCATCAACAGTAACCTCGGGTTGGTTAGCCATATGTTCATCACTGGGTAGTGTGGTATTCTGGATGTCAGTGTTTGATTGGGATGAGGCGTCGTTCTGGGGATCTTGTGGATTGGCCAGAATGTTATGGGGATCTTGCAGAGTATTTGGAATGTGATTAGGATTGTGTGGGACGTTCGGGTGGGTACCTTGAGCTTGTTGATCAACCATTTACCTTTTTTCTTGAGCGTGGGTCTGAACGAGCATGAACGTGCAAAACAACTAAGTGGTTTAAGACACAACTAAGTTTCTAAATGACAATCTAAGTGATGATTTGGATTGAATGTTGGATTGGTTGATAAGATATATGATGGATCAATTGATGATTTATCAATTAATCGAATGATCAGATAATGATTTGATTAGATCTGATCGGTAAGATGATTGAAGATTAAATGGTTTGGATGATGTTGAAGGGTTCCTAAACCAGTTTTAGAGATCACCTTAGGTGACGCAGAGTGTTGATTGATCGAATTAAGGATGAATTGATGATCACGACACCGAATCCGCCTTGAGATGAAAGGGGATTGATAGGGCCAAGGATAATGACTAACTTAGGATGGATAGCGATCCTAAGCGGGTTTTCAAAGATGACAATCAAATTCAAGCACCTAGGTCAATTTGGATGATGACTCCAAACAGAGTTCAAAGGATAAAGTGATGATGGGTGAACAATCCAAGGGGGATTATGTATGCAACCTATATGATTTGGAGAATGATGTAGACACAAAAGGTCATGATATGAGCGAACGTGGTGCACAAACATCAAGATAGTTAACAATCCTTTTTGACAGCACGGGAGGTTGGATTTTTAAATCAAACAAGGGGATGGGTGAAGTTTTAGGTCAGGTTCGCCGCCCAAAAATTTGGTCAAGGCCGCCCCTGTAGGTCAGGGCAGCCCAAACAACAAAAAAAAGATTTGACCAAATTTTGACTTTGAATAGGCCAAGCAGTTGGGTAACGATTCTTGGAATGGGCAAATGGATACTCGGAATGGATAAAAGATTGATCGAGATGGATGGTTTGGTACCCCGGACAAGGGAACAACACTCAAAATGAGGAAAAAGGTTGTTGGAATGAGCGAACAAATAACGAATGGGAGCCGAAAAAGGTTGTTTTGAAGGTCAGGGCCGCCCTTCTAGGTCAAGGCTGCCCAAGTTGAGGTCAAGGCCACCCCTCTAGGTTAGGGCCACCCAAATAAAGATCAGGGCTACCCAAACAGAGGTCGGGGCCGCCCAAATAGGAAAAATAGTTAATTTTGTTGACTTGAACTGGCCAAACAGCTAGGAAACAGGGGGACAGGGCTGCCCCTATAGGTCAAGGTCGCCCCTCTAGGAAAAGGATGCCTCAACAGATTGGTTTGATCCCAACTTAGTCAAAATAGTGATGGAAAATGATGAAAACAATAAGTAAAAAGACCAAAAACTGAGTGACAAGTACTGGTTTTTCACAAGAAGATACTTGAAGCAACACAAGCCTAATTTTAGTGTTAAGGTATGGCCA
Source organism: Sequoiadendron giganteum (assembly GCA_007115665.2). Taxonomy (NCBI): domain Eukaryota; kingdom Viridiplantae; phylum Streptophyta; class Pinopsida; order Cupressales; family Cupressaceae; genus Sequoiadendron; species Sequoiadendron giganteum. The sequence continues at coordinate 452,486,760 of CM021103.1, read as the reverse complement.
ACATAGTCCTCTATCTAGGATTAACAATTTTACTAGTGGTGTCTCCGATATATGCACGGTACGTGGGGCACAACCGTGAACACCAACTAGTCTACAAGCGTGAGTTGGGAGCAACCAGCGAGAGACTGGGAGCTCGGACCAACCCTTCACATCTATCTAGGTATCACCCTAGTTTCGACGCTCCACCAAACACAATGTGACTGGATTGAGGTACAGCTTTCGCCTCCCCCCTTTATATACCACGTCGGTAACACATGGTTGGAATTGTCCCTTGGGGTGATGAAATCCCAAGCAAGTCCCGCTAATAAATATAAAAAGGGATATAAAAATGGACTAAGTGAGCTACGATTTCTCTTCACCCAGGATCGCCAAACGACGTAAGGGGATTAGATACATCAATAACTCACTTCAAACATGACAAACAGATTTATTGACCCTTTAATTAGTCCTATATTCCTATTTAAAAAAAAAACGAAAAAGACAAGACTAATTGGACATTATTTTTCACCTGCAAAACACGTGTCAGTAGTTTCATTTTTTTTGTCTTTGACAAGCCGACTTTCTGAATCTGCAAGAAACAATTGTTAGAAAATGATCAAAAAAAAAAAAAGCATCAAAAAGATTTGTTCCTAGGTTAGGGCCGCCCCTCTAGGTTAGGGCCACCCAAACATGAATCCTGCAAAAAATAGAGTCAGAAAAATGCAGAAAATAGTAAAAAATAGCATAAAACAGTAGCAGAAAAATCTGATACCAGGTCAGGGCAGCCCAAACATGTAACCTGCACAAAAAATGGTTAGAAAACAGAAAAAACAATAGCTGAAAAATCTGCTGCTAGGTCAAGGCCGCCCCTACAGGTCAGGACCGCCCAAACAGAGTACCTGCATAGCAAAACAATCAGAAAACAACATAAAACAGCAGCAGAAAAATATGCTACCAGGTCAGGGCCGCCCAAACATGTAACCTGCACAAAAGACTGTCAGAAAATAGAGAAAAACAACAGCAGAAAAATCTGCTGCTAGGTCAAGGCTGCCCAAATAGAGTACCTGCACATCAAAACAGTCAAAAAGTAATAGAAAATAGCAACAAACAACATCAAAAAAATATGCTACCAAATCAAGGCCGCCCAAACATGTAACCTGCACAAAAGACTACCAGAAAACAGAGAAAATAGTAGCACAAAAATCTGTTGCTAGGTCAGGGCCACCCAAACAGAGTACCTGCACAGTAAAACACTCAAAAAACAACAGAAAATAGTAGCAAAAAAATCTGTTGTTAGCTCAGGGTCGTCCCTCCAAGTCAAGGCCGCCCAAACAGAGGACAAGGCTGCCCCTCTGTGTCAAAATCTGCAAAAATCTTTAAAAAAAATAACTGTTAGTACAAAAAGAAGACCCGTGAAGTGGGTCCCACCGGACGTTCCAGAAATGTGAAAGGAAAAAACGTACTAATCTAAAATGCAAAAGTAAACTAAAATGTAAGAAGAATGCAAAGACACCTAACACTTCAAAAATGACTATCCTAAGTTAAACACAAGATAAAAGGAAGATGCAAATGAAAATCAAATTGATATACCTTTATCCATGTTTCCTTTGATTGGCCCTTTGATAGTTGATATTATGTGTACTCCTTGATGGAAAAATGATGTAAAGTGCTTAAAATGCAAAATGAAGATGTAAATAGCTAAGATGGATATTGGATGAAAATGATGTGATAATAACTTATGGAGGCTCAAATGGCTCAAGATCATAAGTTGGCTAAGAATGCATAAGGATCCTTTAATGAAGGAAGAAGGGGGGTATTTATAGAAAAAGTTGAATTCTCTAGAGAATTCAATGGTCAAGATTGAGCCACCATGGCCAAAATGAAGGGCTATGGTGAGTTGAGGACTCACAAGCCCTCACATTTGGACATGCAGCGGGTGAATTGTCCAAAGGACAAGGTGAGATGGACAAAGGTACAAATGACATGGAAGAGGCCATGTGGTCCCAAGGTACTTGCAAGTACCTTGGGATGGGAGAGGATTTCTTTAAAAAGTTATTCCTTGGCCCCATATGGGGCTGAAAGTGACATGTGATGACTTTTAGAAAGTCATCATTTGTCAACATGGAGAATGGGAAAGACCTTGGAAAAATAAAACTGTATTTTTAATTCACTTTTAAGGAGAGACTAAAAGATAAAATGAGATTCCTCTAAAAGAGGTCCTTGTCCCTTGGGTACGATGTGACACATGAGATGTCATGGGGAAGACAAATGCATGGGGGGAATAAGTGTGAATTTTTAATTCACATGGGGAAGAGGTCAACCCAAAAAAGGTAAGTACCAAGAAGGTTGACTTAAGGACATGTTAAAAGGGGTAAGTGATTAGGATTAGGATTGTGCAAACAGATGATTAGATTAATTAATGATGATTAGAGGCAAGTGGCAAGTTATGGAGGATGTGACATTAATCTTAATTAAGGATATGCACATTTTAATGAAGGATTAATTAAATTAATCCAATTTAACGAAAGATTATGGAGAATGTGACAAGGAGAGAGAAAGAATCAATTAAAAATGATAAGGATAATTGACCAAAATAAATTGATTGCATTTATTTAATAGAGATGAAGTGGGCTATTGTATAAAGTATTTAATTGATTAAATTAAATACCTTAGGAACGTTAGGGAAAAATGAATATTAATTAAATAAATAATTCAATTAACATTGATGAAGGGGATGAAGGAAAGGATAAATTTTTCCTTATGTAAAGGATCAAATTTAGGTGTCTACAGATAATATCACCAATTTCTAAGTATTTGAGGATGATAAACATATTCCGGATTTCATTACTAGTTCATATATTTTTTGCTTCCTAGATTATCGATGAAGTAGAACTAGAAGAAGCAGAATTGGACATGGAAGGAGTGATTAATTTGAAGACTAACACAATTCCCAGAGGTATCATACAATTGGAGAGGATTTTTTATTTTAATAGGATAAAGGATTGGGATCAACAGGCTAGAAAAGATTCCATAGACAGTCAATGTGAGACACACAATATGGGTACTAAAGAGGAAGTGAAGAATGTCTTTATTGGTAAAGTTTGTACCCCTGAGGAAAAAGAAGGAATAGTTAATGCATTGCATCAATAAAGAGATATAATATCATGGAGTTATGAAGAACTTAAGACATATGATATGCCCATTATCATGCATACGATTCCTCTTAAGCCAGATGCAAGGTCGTTCAAACAAAGACAAAGACCAATAAATGCATTGTTGGAGCCTGTTATATAGAAAGAGGTAATGAAGTTGCTATCTACTCCTATTATTTTTCATGTTAGACATTCCACTTGGGTAGAAAATTTGGTTCTGGTACGTAAAAAGAATGGTGAAATCAGACTATGTAGACTTCAGGAATTTGAATTGTGCATCTGAAAAGGATAATTACCCAGTGTCTTCATTAGATGAAGTGTTACAGATTGTTAATAGATCTCAAATGATGTCTTTCCTTGATGGATACTCAGGCTATAATTAGGTAATGGTTCAGAATGAGGACAAACATAAGACAATTTTTACAACAAAGTGGGGAACTTTTGCATACAAGAGAATGCCCTTTGGATTAATCAATGTTGGAGCTAACTTTCAACAGGCCATGGACATTGCATTCAAGGACTTGATTGGTAAATGCATCATTATTTATATGGATGATCTGACTGTCTTTTCTGAGAAAAAAGGAAACCATATTTCAAATTTGTGCAAGGTATTCCAGAAATGTAGGGAATTTGGTATTTCCTTAAATTCGAAGAAGTGTATATTTGGAGTGATAGAAGGCAAGCTATTGGGTCATGTTATTTTAGAGAATGGTATTTCCATTGAACCTGAGTGTATCCGGGCTATATTAAAATTCAGCCCCTAGCCAGTAAGAAAGAAATGAAATCATTCTTTGGTAAAATCAACTTTGTTAGAAAGTCCATTACTGGTTTTGCTGAGATTGTTAAACATCTGAATGTGATGTTGAAGCAAGATGCCAAGATATAGTGGACTTCTGAGGTGAAGTAGGCATTCAAAGAAATAAATAGAGCAATAGTTGAGGCCCCCATTTTGGTAATTCCATATTACTCCAAGCCATTTTATGTATACTTGTTTTCTTCAAAACACTCTTGTGCTAGCATGTTAACACATAAATCAGATCAAGGAGATGAACATCCTATTACATTTATGAGTAATCTATTGAGGGATGCAAAGATAATATATCTAAACATGGAAAATCAAGCTTATGCATTAGTTTGTGGTGTGAAGAAGTTCTGGCATTATATCTTAAGAAACAAAGTGTTTGCGATTGTTCCAGACCCAGCAATCAAGCTTTTACTAATACAAAATGAGTTGGGTGAGAGAAGAGCCAAATGGGTGACCATGCTACAGGAATATTATATAGAGATACAACCCATGAAGCTAGTAAGAGGTCAAGCATTGACCAGGACAATGGTTGAAATGGGTCCAGATCTTATAGCACAATAGTATCACCTTGAAGATGTTTCACTAGATGATTGGTATGATGATGTCATGTATTATTTTCTCAATCAAAGGTGTCTAACACATTTGAATACAGTGCAATGAAGATTTTTGTGGTTGAAGAGTGCTAGCTACATGCTAAAGGAGGCCATATTCTACAAAAAGAACCATGAAGGTGTTTATCTTCATTGTCTTGGGAAAGAAGAAGCAACCCATGTAATGATTGAGTTCCATGATAAGTTTGGGACATGTCATGATTTTGGTCCTTTGACTGCAAATCAAATCCTACGAGCAACGTATTACTGGCCCACTTTGTTCAAGGACACACACAATCATGTAAGATCATGCCACATTTGACAAACCAGTGCCACTAAGGAAAAACATGTTGTTCCATTGCAACCAGTCATTGAGGTAAGATCATTCGCACAATGGGGACTGGATTTCATCGGTTCAATCAACCCACCATCCTCTGCAAGACATAGGTACATTCTAACCACTATTGATTACTATACTATATGAACATAAGCTATTTCTTGTAGGCAGTGTACAATAGAGGTGATAATTAATTTTCTTCAAGCAAGTATTATTAATCATTTTGGATGTCCTTTTGCTTTAGCTTGTGATAATGGTTCTGCTTTTGCATCATTGAAGTTTTCTAGGTGGGCATTTGATCATGAGGTTATTCTTGAGTTTGCTTCAAATTTTTATCCCCAGGGTAATGGCCTAGTTGAGTCCACTAACAACAATCTGTTGACAGTCATTCATAAGCTGATTGAAAAAAATACAAAGGGTTGGCATACCTAGCTGCAATTTTCTCTTTGGGTAGATCATACATGTTAGAAGGCTTCCCTAGGGACCTCTCCATATCATTTAGTTTAGGGTCTGGAACCTATTTTTCCTATTCAGCTGAGAATTCCCACCTTGCAATTCATTAATGAATATTATGAAGAGGGGGAATGTCTCAAAGCCCGCTTGGCTGAACTTCTGTAGTTGGAAGAAAAGAGAGATGAAGCTCTAAAAAACTTTGCTAGACATCAGGGCATAGTTAAACACTGGTTTCATCACAAATCTAAGGTCAAGGCCTTCAAAATTTCTGATCTGGTCTTGTACTGGGACAAAGCCCATGAGAAGAAAGGGGGACATGGGAAAATCGAAAAGCTTTGGCTTGGCCCTCTTTAGATTTTTGAGATCTTGGGAGACAATGCTTTTCACTTAAAGACTCATTGGAGAGGATGTCCCATTGCTAGTCAATGGGAAGTATTTGAAGCATTACTTCTTTGCTTGAGTTGTCTCAAGTCAACCCTGTAAATAGTTAGTTTAGGTGTTTGCTTTCTTTAGGTTAGGTTTGCTTTGCTTTGGTTTGCTTTATTTTGGTTTGTTTTGTTTCAGTTAGTGTAGGTTTGGTTTTTGTTATTGCTTCTGGTTTTGGAGTATCCTTGTCCTCTTTGCGGGAAGTGTCTTATTTGCATAACAACAATTTATTTATCTGGGACTGCTCTAAGTATTTCTTTGACAAACTTTAATCATGTTTTCTGGAATGGTTAGTGGAAGTCCTCCATTTAGTGTCACATGATCTAAATGTTTAAAGAGGATAGGTCATTGGATTGAGTTAATTCCTGAATATGCTAAGATCTTATATCTTTTAGACATATCTTAAGAATCTTGATGTTTCTATATGTTTCCTTGTGAGGTCTTGTTAAGTGAAAAATCTTAGATTTCTGCTTCAGCACCACTGTGATTCTTGGCCCTGAGTGTGAACTTCATTATTCACAGGTTGAAAAGAAAAGAACTGAAAGAAAAATCAGAAAGAAAGAAAGAAAAATAAATACCGAAAATCAAAAGAATATTCAAATTTTCAGGAGGATCTAAAAATTTCTACCGGGGCTATGGGTGTCTGGCTAGTAGTAGAGCTATGTTCAGGAGAATCACAATGATAACCTCGTCGGGGCTATGGACGCTTGACTGGCAGCAAGGCTCTATCCAAGTTGCTTTTGGAGTTAGAATCACTTATGTACCTTAACTTGAATAAACTTGGTTTCTACAGTAGCTTAAGGAGGGAAATTAATACAACCGCACACTTAGATTTTTAGTATGTGATGGGTTAGCTTGTCTAGTGCTTTTGAGTCTTTAGTTTATTGGTTGACCTAATGTGAGGATCAAAACCAGAGATTTTGGGTTCTTGATTCCAGTTTGTCATCGAAATGATCTGGAGCATTTCCCTAGCAGAGTCACCATTTGTTATGCTATTTTCACACACATGCCCCACCGGAGGCAGGGACCCTCTTTGCTTGCTTTTTCTTTTCATTTTTTCTTTAGGTTTTTCCTTTTCCCCTTAAGGGATAGGTCCTTGAAATTTTGATTCACTTTGCCTATTGAGTTTTGATGATCATATCTGTACTTCAGGTGTTTTTGTTTTGCAGCCTTTGACCTCATTTGGATGCTTGAATTATTGAGTCTCTTAAAATTTCATTTAAATAGCAACAAAATTGGCTATGTATGGGTGAGTTTCACAGAATCCGTGAAGGACGAGAATACCTGAGGTTACATTTTTTGCTAAATCTGATGTCCCTCATATTCCCTGAAGTGTTCCTATTCGCTAAATCCTTTCCGTGAAAAACTCCACGAGGTTCTCATTTTCATGAAATCCATGTCATTGTGGATTCTCTGAAATTTGGTTAAGTGTTATCGATTCATTTATTGATCTTTGCAGTCGCACGACTCACCATTAATGCTCCTTTTGGTAGAATTGTGGTGTGATTTATGCATCTTTTGGTGTTATTATTCATTTGATATTTTGGGAATTTTCATTTTCGAGAGCATTTGAGTGCTTTGGTGATTTGAAAGCTTGGATTTGTGCCTATCACGCCAGTGGATTTCATCAATTGCTAGTTAGGGTTTCTTGGTGCATCTTTGCATTTCATTTTTGACTTTCAAGTTGAAAGGTATGGATATGAAATTGGTTTTATTTTTACTTATGAATTTGATGTGGATTTAAATGATTATTTACTTATGATGATAGATGAAGTCGTGTTTTGGGTCTAGCATCTAATTTGAGTTTATTTTGTTTATGTGTGCAAGGGTTTTGAATGATTATCATTTTTAGTGTTATTTGATGCAAGTTCAATCTAGTTTTGTTTGAAAATGGTCATTGTTGAATGCATTATGTATTCAAATTTTAAAGTTGAATTGGGGCATTATTTAATCGAACTAGGGTTTATGGTTCCACGCATGAGTTGATTCCAATTTTGGATTGGTACGAATCAAGGCATCCATGGATTGCACCTAAATTATCATTTTTCTTGAATTTCTTTCCCTTGTATTGATTTGAGGTTCCTAAATGCATTCATATTGAACCCTAGGTCAACTATTTTGCGGACCAAATTTTAAACAATGAATAACCATCGATGGTAATCTAGGGTTTGTGTCTTGAAAGATTGTTTTATGCATTTTAGGGCATCATTTGTTGGTGTATCAAGTATCATTGATGATCGATTTAGGTTTCCCTAGATCTTGAATGAGGAATACTTTAAAACCCTAAGTTTTTCATGATGAAATGTGATTTGGAGCTATGAATAGTTATGAATACCATTTTTTCCAATACATTTAAGCTTATCGACTTCATTATATTTTGGTCAAGTGGTGAAATACAATCCAAGCTTATGGTTCTTAAATTTTGAAACTCAATATGTACAGTGCTTCACACAATCCTTCGGCATACAAAGTTCTGAGGCTTTGATTATATCGTTAAGTCTTTCATGATGTGGATTCCCCAAAACCTTCTTCTTCACGAAATCCTTGCCTTAACAAAAATCCCGATGTTCAATACTTCACTAAATTTTCTCATTCGTGGAGAACCCAAACTTTGTACTTCAATAATTTCTCATTGTTTTGGATTTGCCCGAATGTGTGTTTTTTCGCGGATTCCGTCTTTGCTCGGATTCCTCAAAATTTTATAACTTTCCTTATGATTGAGAAATGTGATGTGATGGATTGTTTGAATTTCATGATAAGGGTTAAATATTAAGTTCTCAATTGCATCTTTATCATATGTGTGGAATTCACGATCGATTATTTTATTTTGGCTGAGTATTTTCTTCTTCGTGGAATCTACTTGCTCACGGAAAGCCCGAGGATATCCTTTTCGTGAAATCCTTGAGGGTCTGGATTCCCCAAAATCCTTGAAGTTCTTAAAAACCTGAAGGTATTTAAAACTTGATCTTAAGGCTTTGTAACTTGATTTTATGGGTTGTAATGATGACTTATGATTGATCACATATTGCATATGAGCTTTAATGTTGAAATTAGTGATGCAATAATGTAATAGTTAATCTTTTCTCTGCATTTTAGTAATTATGGTATTTTTCCTAACTAGATGCAGGAAGAATCTAGCAAGGATAATATTTCTAAAGGAAAATCTATCGAACCTATCAAGGAGGAACCCACTACTCGAGCCGAAAAGATGAAGTATGACTTCAAGGGTAGAATTCCAGAGTCCAAGATCATATCTCACTAGGCTAAGGTTGGGGATACAAATATGGGGAATGTGGACTATGAGGATTTCAAGCAAAGGATGTATTGCTATGCTCCCACTCCTCTGGCTACTAGATTAGTGAATACAGGATTGGCACAAGCTACTAGATTTCCACCCTCAATACAATGTCCAAAATTGATTATTGAGTGTCCTAAGCACTATGACTTATATGAGAGGGTAATAGTAGGTCCCCATGGTAGGGTAATGGAAAACATGACAAAGGAATCTATAGCAGAGGCATTTAACATTGGCTCACATCATAAATTAGTGAAGATAAACTTGTAAATAGGAAAGTAGTTCTATGATGATGATCCAGTTGAGGCATTGGAGATCATGAACAAGCCTTGCATTGACAAGTGTAAATATCACTATTCCAAGCTACCCAAACAATTGCAAAGGAGTTATTTCAAGTTGGAGTACAGTGATATGATCACTCTTCTCAACAGAGTGATGAGTCTAGAGAAGGCCTCAGTGTTTGAAGAATGGATGTTTTATATCATGGCACAGATTAAGAAAGTGGTCAATTATCACTATGTAGGCACAATTAGTGACAACTTAGATATGCAATTGAGGAGGGTGCAAGATACAAAAAACATTTACTATGACTTCCTATGTGGTGTATATGCTAGCAAGAAATTATAGATATAAAGTTTAGAGTTGTAAAGGCACAATAGGACAAGAAAGAGTATATGATGTAAACCAATAGTTACACTTGAACACTTCCAATTATAGGAGGGTTAACAATGCCTTCACAATGTATATAACAAGAACCTTGCAATATGCTTTGCATATGAGGATTTCATAGAGGCCATGGATTTAATTAATAAATATGGCTCTTGGTTTCAGTTTCCCAAGTTTTCATATATAAGAATTCATGGCAGCCCCAAGGTACCTTATAGGCTTCCAAGGTACCCGACAGATAAGGTGATTTTTCTAAAAATGACAAGACAACTAGAAACCTTTGATGCAATTTGAAGGGTATGCATAAAATTGGAGTTGGTGCAGAGTTCCCTCTAAGGATTGGTAGTTGGGAGGCTTGTCCATGCATCCAAAGTGCTCGCCATTCAGAAATAGAAATGGCTCATCTTCATTTGAATCTTCATTCAGATAGAGGCAGTTTTGATCTGCATGGGGTAGCCCAAAGAATGGCCAATAGAGAGTACACGTACATGGATCATATAGAAGACTATTGGGCCAATTTTAGAGACGAGTTTGAAGTGATTAAGAGGAAATATTCTAGGCTTGCATTAAAGATGATCAGACTCTATCAAGTGACTCAAGTACCTAATCATATTAAGGATGAGGAGGATCCAGTGGAGTACCACGACTACATGCAATTTCAAAACAAGCCTCTTCCTGCCATTGACTGGGCAAAAGATAAAGTGGCGGAGTTAGATCAAATCAATGCATAAGTGATCACATGCTCAAAATGGTGGGTCAAGTATAAAATATTAGAAATAAAGGCAAAAGGAATCAAGTTTACTTATGATTTGATGGGAGACTAGGAGTCCCAATCTGAGGAGGGCGATTTTGAAAAGACAAAGGATGATATCTCAGTTGCCCGGGAAGAAGAAGAGGACTTTGATATAAAACATCTCATTATTAAAAGAAGAACTAGGGGTCAAACTAAGGCAATGGCCAAAGGAACTGAGGTTAAGAGGTACCCAAAAAGAAGAAAGCCTACAAAGGAGATAATTAAAGAAACCACAAAGGCTTATCCTGCAAAGAAAAGAAGACTTGTTAAAGAAGGAGAAAAGGGTTCACCTTCAAAAAAAATCAAGGAAAAGCAAGGACAGTGAAGAAGGTGAAACCCAAGCAAAGGCAATTGATATTGAGAGCTCGGGAGACAAGACTCAAGTATACTCTTGAAAGAACTCTCCTAAAGCTAAAGTGCAACCCCCAAATGTGGAGAATACAGATGAAGTGGTTGAGGAAGTAGAGAAATTTGCTAATGAGCCACCAATGGATGAAGCTAAAATTGTTAAAGAGACTACTACAGAAAGCACTTCTCCTCAGTCACCTCACCAGCATGTTCAATCTGATAAAGAGGAAGGATAGGTACCATAAGATGAAATTGATGACTCCAAGGAACAGGAACAAGGCCAAGAGGAGGAAGAATTGGAAACTCCTAAGGATGGATCCCTTAGTGACTTTGGTACATGACTGGAAAATACTACCTTTGGCGAAGGAAGTGATGAAAAGAAAGAATCTAAAGTGACAAAGGACACAGATCATGAGTCACTAAGGAGGGAGGAAGAGCAACAATCTAAAGAAGAATATACAAATAAGGATCAATGAAATGTTAAAACAAATACGATAGAATACCTCTGAGGACAAAATAGTCCTCATGATGAAACTAACTCAGAAGAGTCTACTGCACCTGACTGGTTGAAGGAGAGCTTGAGGCCCAAACTAGTGGTTGTTGAGGAGATAGCTCTAGATTGGGGTAACTTCCTAATAGGGTTAGGAAAAACTAAAGAAAAGAAGAAGGCCAAGACAATCTCAAGGATTACTAGGAATGAATCCAATAACAGGGTACTGCATATTGCCACTCCTATAGTTGAGAAGGATAAAGATGAAGCAACTCTCGCAGACTACAAAGTGGAAACAATCAACTTGGGTCCACCAACAAAGAAACGGGAGAAGGAAGATCTAAAAGATTCGGTAGATGTCATTTTGAAAAGACTTGATAATGAAACACATGCAAAGGAAAGGTTACATAAATAGGTGGAAGAATTACAGAAGTATATCCAACATCTTGTTAAACCTTTGCAAACCCAGGGCAGTGCAGGTACACCTATTTCAGCAAACACAATATCTAAGGAAGCTATTACTGAAGTAGAGAAAATGAAGGCCTCCATGCAAGCAACTAAAAAATGGATTAATGGAGTCCATGAAAAGGGTATTGTCCTACTTGAGGAAATTTTACATGTACATGAGAATACTTTTGCTTTTCTGGATGAAATCAAACAATTGGTTACAGAATGTAAGCAAACAAATGATAAATTTGTGCTTAAGTTAATGAAAATACTTGAAGTCCCCAAGGGAGTATTGGTAAAACAAGATATCTTGGTATCTGAAGATGTTGATAAGCCAAGGGAATGGATGGAATCATTTGAATTTAAAAGGGAACTCGTGGATAAAGCCTTGCAAAAGACTCCAAAAATTTAGGATAAGTTGAATAATATTTTGAATTGTTGTATGTTGTTTTTGGAGATTGTAACTGGAAAGAAGAAACTCAACAAAGAATATTTGTAGATCGATTAGTTTAAAAAATGGTGGAGGGAAGTATGCAACCAAGTTGATGATGGAGTAATTACAACAAATCATTTGGATGGTGCAACTATGTATATCACAATTTTAGATAAATATCAAGAAATGAAGATATACTGGGATAAGGTCTTGGATAAATATAAAGATTAAGTGAAGTCAATTAAATTGAGATTGAAATTTATTCCAATTCTTGACTTAGCCGACCTCAACAAAGTATTCTACAAGTTTCAAGATTTTTTTGGAAGGCGAGAAGAAGATAAGGAGGACGACCAAGAATAGCTACCTCAAGTTTTGTACCTCATCAGCCAGTTGGAGCTTCATGCTGACTTCACCTAGAGAATTGTGTTAAAGGGGCTCTTTTATTTAATTTTTGATGTATTATTTGAGGTCGACCTTGTGTATTTTATTGTAAAAATCAAATGGGCAATTAAAATTGTACAAGACCGGCCTATTTAGGCCGACCTACATTAGAAGCCCTAATTTAATTTTCTCTAGGCTGACATGTTCATGTAGACTCTATATATTGGAGATCTTTCCTCATTGTAAAGATTGATCCTAGAATTGTTATAAATTTTGGTGAAGTGAATACAAGAGAAGACATTGATTTTTAGTGCTCTTTTCTGTTTTGTTTTATCTATACATACATGGTTCCTATGTGTCAAAGCTTTCTTAGTTAGTTGATTAAATTTTTCAGATTTAGCTTAGATTTAGTTGTAGTTTTGTCATCTTTATGATAAAGTATTTAAGGTGTTTGAGGGATCTTCCGTTCATTCTTTTAGAAATTTGTTGATTGTAAGTTGTTGTTTAGAGTTAGCCTAGGCCTACTTTTTATTGCAATAGTTCAATTGTGAGTGTTTATATAATTCATGTTGTTTTGGGTGAATGCTTGAATGCTTTACAATCTGAAAATATTTCATACCTTTGGAGATTACACGGTTTCTGTTATATTGTAGATTTGATCAGCTTGGTTAAGAAAAAATTGGTTATTAAAGATTGGTCCACCTTGAATGCTTTGTTATTTTCATGATTGCACTTAGGATTTGGATTAGAAAGCTCTCTAAACCCTCATCTTTTGATATTTCTTTGAGATCATTGTTAGTATAGGATTGAAAAGCATCACTGAATTGTTACATTTGATGAAAAGATAATTTCTAGACCACAGATCTGGGAAAATTGTTGACTTCAGATTTCTAGCTATTGTTTGACCATAAATTCCCCTTGTGATTACCAGCAAATCACATTTTCACTGAGTTTTGTATGCATTGTCAAGACCCGACATTAGAGACCTTGGGGTTGTTTCTTGAGGCTTGCTGATAGAAATTTACCTTTCAAGAGTGATAGGATACTTGTATTTTGTGTATGTTGTTCCAGTGCTAAAAACACCATCAACAATATACTACACTCTAGTGATGGTTGAGTATTCAAATCACTCATACTCATGTAGAAAAATCTAATAAAGGAAGCATCTAAAGGACTATCCCCTTCACAAGGAGATTCATGTGAGTGACAATGTTACTAATACATAGGGTGGGTATTACACCATGTTTTTAACTCACTTTTTGATGAAGTGTCTCATGGAATATAGCTTTATTTAGGCATGGAGTTTGAGTTGGTTTGTTTCGGTGATACCTATCAAACCTTTGGAGAGGCGTGGTTGTAACAATCCTTATATAGCTAAGTGTATCATTTGCATAGATTAAATTTAATTCTTGTTGAGCAAAGATATGAAAGGTTTTAAGCCTATATTCTTATAACTCAATCGAGTCTTGTAGGAGGGCTAGCTCTCTTGCATGCGCTAGTTCTCTTTCATGCCTCATGTTATTTTTCTCTTGTATTTGGTACAAGATAGTAGCATGATCTTGCACTTTTTCATAATTGCATGTTTCTTGGTTTGGTTGTACAATTTTGTGTAAATGGATTTCACTAAATATTCTCTAATTTGAGGACACGTGGAGCTAAAAGTAGAGGAAATAAAAGAAACATGTATGTGCCTTGATTTTTATAGTTACACTTTTAGTTACTATATTTATTGATTGACTTTCTCATTAATTTTCTTATTATTTATAATTTGATTTTTGTTTGTTTTTTATTAACTACAATTGATAACTTCATTTTATTTTACAATATTGAGTGATGATTAAATAAATGATTTAATTTAAATGAGAAAATTAAGAACTATTATATCTTTTTGTATTTATCCAAATTGTAATATGGTTTAACTATCTATTTATATTTTAATAGAATTTATATGATTTCAATGTAGTTTAATTTACTATTTTTTGGATTTTCAATTTTGGTTTGATATGTTAGATTTTTGAATTAATTATTGAATTTAAATCAAATTTAATCTTATCTATTTTATCTTTCTAAAACTTTAATCTAATAAAAAATCACCAATCTAGGGAACATTGATGATGCTTTAATCTATTTATAGATTCTATTATATTTCCTTTCAAAAAAATAAAATAAGAATTGAAAGCAATGAATAAATGACACCTCACACTTGGAAGTTACTAGATGCTTGGTGAAGGTGTAGTAATCCTCAATATTTTAGTTCTTCCATATTATTATCTTCTCTCCAACATGGGGTGCTTCAAATGATGGAATAAGGGAAAACATAAGAAATTAAGCTTAGGGAATGAGTGCTATAATATTGTGATAGTGGCTATGGAAGTTTCTAAATATTCAAAGAGAATTAACCATGGATGGATTATTGGGAGTGACCAATGCTATATGGACTATAAATTTGATGCCTAAAAATAGACTTGATAACCTACTAAAGCAATCATGGGTAGAGGGGAGCAAACAAATCTCACAAAGAAGAAAATAATTAATATCCAAGGACTATTTGAGGGAGAACTGAAACTTTTTAAATAGGTTGATGAAGCCTAATGAAAATAATGGTTGGGGAGGTAACTATAAATAAAATTCATGATTAGGGTGAGAATTTAAATACAACAAGTGGTGGGTATTCCAATCACAAGTCAAACTAGAAAAGAAATAGCTAGAACTAAAGGATTCATCCACTAACCAAACATGATAGAATTTCCCCTCTCATCAAGTTCGGTCACCCATTTTAACAAGGCAAGTCACTTAGGTGTTCCTCAAACTTGACTTGGTTCATCCAAGAGATTCTAGGATCTATTGGGGAACCATAAGATCTAAAAGATTCCCCTGCAACTCAAGGAGTAGAAATTCAATTTTGGAGGATGGTGAGAACATGCAAGATGAGTATATGTAGTTTGCAATGTGTGATGTAAGAAAAAGGGATCTAGGGTCTAAATCACACCTCCTCCTATATCACAATGGAAAGGACTAAAATCAATCTCAAACACCACTTTCTACTAACCTCAATGGAAGAGTCAGAATGGTGGATTAGGGTTTTAGTACTTTGATGTGTGTGTGTTGATAATGATTAATTGATTCTTAATTAATCTAATTTGATAATACAAAAATACACCTAGGTTAACTATGAAAATACAACAAATTGAGATGATCTCTAGAAAATAAAAAATTGAAAATCATAAATAGGGTTCAAAAGAGTAGAGTGCAGACACAAAAGAACTTGGCATATAAGTTTGAGCTTGAAATGACTAGACATGGGTGTAGGGCATCATAGACCTAGAACTATCATGTCCCCGAAATAGCAAAACCATAAAGACCAAGTGTTAGAATACAAATAAATTAATAAATAAAATAAATAGCAATATTAATATTAAATATAAAATAAATGTGTATCATATCAATATAAAAATATATAAATATGAAATAACAAATATAATAATAATATATAGGCAAATCATTGTTATTACATTCTAGTATTAAAAGCAAAAATAATAATAATAAATAAATATTATAATCATTACACATCAAACATTGTAATACATTAGAATAAAATAATAATAAGATATTAGCAAATTGGTTTTATTGTTATACTTTAATGTTAAAATATGTTCAATAAAACATCAAAATAAAATAATAAAATAAGTATAAATCTGAAATATCAAAATTATTAGTAATAATATATTATTTTAAAAATAGATATTATTGTGATAATAAAGGCAACAATTAAATCTAACAAAGAGATATATTTTATGAAAAGTCACCTCTTTCACCAAACAATACGTTCCCCCATGAGTATAAATAGAAGGAAGAAAAATAAGGAAGAGGGAAAAAACATTGAGAAACAAAACAACAGCAACAATGATTGTTATGCATTGGAATATAGAGCCATTAAATATATATATATATATATATATATATATATATATATAATTTAATAGGCATACAAGTATATATGCATAGATATAGATAAATTTTATAATGAATAATATGCAATGAATAAAGAATATACATATGAATAAGGAAAGAATAATTATATAAACATATATAAATGAATACTAATGGATACAAGTAAAAGAATAATTATATATATATATATATATTTATATACGATTATTCAATCATGATACTTATAAGTAATGATGACTCTTTAATATAAATATAAGTAGATTATGTATATTTATGAATTGTCTTCATACTATGATCAATTCAGTATAAGGTTGAAGGAGGTAAGTAAGGACACATGGAGAGATATAGCAACTCAGGTGATGTACTCACTTAGCAATAATATTTAGCATATTTTGAATATAAGAAACATATATTGCTAATTTGATTATTGGTGTAATGCTTTCTTTAGTAACATCATGATGATAATGATGTTGATATTAACTTAAAGAATCAGTAATAAATGCAAGTGTATTTGATTGCTAAAAGATTGTCTTCCTCGTGTTTGCAAGCTTATTGGGAGGAAGGGTGTGAGGGAAGTGGTGCCTAAAAACCCCACTTAAGTCCGCCCCTGGAACCCAAGGTAGGGATGGGCCCTGGAGGGGTGGAAATTCCACTCATAGTCCGCCCAATCCCAAGGCCTAGGTGGGCCATGGAGGGGTGGGGGTTCCACTCATAGTCCGCTATGGCCCTGGAGGGGCGGTAGGCCCAAGCCACTTATCCACTCCCCGTCTATCTCCAATAAGTCAAGTGTCTTCTGAGGTGCTGACATGGGTAGAGAAAGCAGGTACCAGTGTTTCCACTAAGCACGCCACTTCGAGTATGTAATGATCTTAGTTTGGATGTTCAACTCGGAGCCAAGGGGTGGGTTGTCCTAAGGGGATACTTGTGCCCTTGGGCTTAGATGGATAACTTCAAGAGGATCTACCCATGCCACTCCTCTTCTGTCTTCATTATTACTTTTTTATTATGCTTATATTTTGATATCTAGATATTAATGCTAATAGATATGTTGTTAATATGGTGAATACAGGATTCTTATCTAGGGTTATTGCATTAAGAGAACATTCATTTGGAAAAGAAGAATTCTTAAACCTAATCAACAGATGAACTCTAGGGAAAATCAGTTAAGGGACATTACAGTGGTATCAGAGCATCTTTCCTGCCATCCTGTGCGTACTTGAGCTAGTTGCCCACTTGCTTGAGCTACTTAATTGTGTGCTTGAGCTGGTTGCTTGTGTGCTTGAGCTGGTTACCTACTTGTTTGAGCTGGTTGCTTGTGTACTTGAGTTGGTTGCCTACTCACTTGAGCTAGTTGCTTGCATGCTTGAGCTACTTGTTTGTGTGCTTAAGCTACCTACTTGTGTACTTGAGCTGGTTGCTTGTGTGCTTGAGCTACTTGCTTGTCTACTTGAGTTGGTTTCTTGTATGCTTGAGCTACTTGCCTGTGTGCTTGAAGCCTTGAACTACCCGCTTGCTTGCTTGGTTGAGCTACTTGTTTACCTAATTGAGCTACTTGGGTGTTTGCTTTAATTTTTGATTCATGTGGTTTTAAGTTGTGCTGAGTCACAAACTCTAACTCGTTGCTTTTGAGAATGGAGAAATAGTAGAACTTAAGAATATTAGTCAATATATTGTCCTCATAACCAGAGTAACCCTCACTTGGGTTAGAACTTCCAACTCCTATAAAAGATAATAGCATCACCACAAGATACATCTTAAAATCACACATCTTAGATCATGATTGCTTGAGGGCAAGCAATCTTGGGCGGGGAGGACTGTCATGTCCAAGAAATAGCAAAACCATAAAGACCAAGTGTTAAAATACAAATAAATTAATAAATAAAATAAATAGTAATATTAATATTAAATATAAAATAAATGTGTATCATATCAATATATAAATATATAAATATGAAATAACAAATATAATAATAATATATAGGCAAATCATTGTTATTACATTCTAGTATTAAAAGCAAAAATAATAATAATAAATAAATATTATAATCATCACACATCAAACATTGTAATACATTAGAATAAAATAATAATATGATATTAGCAAACTGGTTTTATTGTTATACTTTAATGTTAAAATATGTTCAATAAAACATCAAAATAAAATAATAAAATAAGTATAAATCTGAAATATCAAAATTATTAGTAATAATATATTATTTTAAAAATAGATATTATTGTGATAATAAAGGCAGCAATTAAATCTAACAAAGAGATATATTTTATGAAAAGTCACCTCTTTCACCAAACAATACATTCCCCCATGAGTCACCTACCTTGAATGGTATAAATAGAAGGAAGAAAAATAAGGAAGAGGGAAAAAACATTGAGAAACAAAACAGCAGCAACAATGATTGTTATGCATTGGAATATAGAGCCATTTAATATATATATATATATATATTATATATAGGCATACAAGTATATATGCATAGATATAGATAAATTTTATAATGAATAATATGCAATGAATAAAGAATATACATATGAATAAGGAAAGAATAATTATATAAACATATATAAATGAATACTAATGGATACAAGTAAAAGAATAATTATATATATATGTATATGAAGTATATATATATATATATATATATACACGTACACGATTATGCAATCATGATACTTATAAGTAATGATGACTCTTTAATATAAATATAAGTAGATTATGTATATTTATGAATTGTCCTCATACTATGATCAATTCAGTATAAGGTTGAAGGAGGCAAGTAAGGAAACATGGAGAGATATAGCAACTCAGGTGATGTACTCACTTAGCAATAATATTTAGCATATTTTGAATATAAGAAATATATATTGCTAATTTGATTATTGGTGTAATGCTTTCTTTTGTAACATCATGATGATAATGATGTTGATATTAACTTAAAGAATCGGTAATAAATGCAAGTGTATTTGATTGCTAAAAGATTGTCTTCCTTGTGTTTGCAAGCTTATTGGGAGGAAGGGTGTGAGGGAAGTGGTGCCTAAAAACCCCACCTAAGTCCGCCCCTGAAACCCAAGGTAGGGATGGGCCCTGGAGGGGTGTAAATTCCACTCATAGTCCGCCCAATCCCAAGGCCTGGGTGGGCCATGGAAGGGTGGGGGTTCCATTCATAGTCAGCTGCAGCCCTGGAGGGGTGGTAGGCCTGGGCCACTTATCCGCTCCCCGTCTATCTCCAATAATTCAAGTGTCTTATGAGGTGCTAACATGGGTAGAGAAAGCAGGTACCAATGTTTCCACTAAGCACGCCACTACGAGTATGGAATGATCTTAGTTTGGATGTTCAACTCGGAGCCAAGGGGTGGGTTGTCCTGAGGGGATGCTTGTTCCCTTGGGCTTAGATGGATAACTTCAAGAGGATCTACCCATGCCACTCCTCTTCTGTCTTCATTATTACTTTTTGATTATGCTTATATTTTGATATCTAGATATTAATGCTAATAGATATGTTGTTAATATGGTGAATACAGGATTCTTATATAGGGTTATTGCATTAAGAGAACATTCATTTGGAAAAGAAGAATTCTTAAACCTAATCAACAGATGAACTCTAGGGCAAATCAGGTAAGGGACATTACATATAGATACTTAGAATCAAAATTTAGATCTCAGTTGGTCTTTATCTATAAGCTCTCCTCCTCTAGACTCAGTGTCAAAACTTCATTTTTCCAACTTAGTAAGGATGAAGGAATGTTTCCCTACATAATTATGCCTATAAATAAAGAACACAAAGGCTCTCCCAAACCATCATAAGCTTAACTGTTAAATTTATAATATATTTTTTAATCATTAGAGGCATCTCCTCAAAGTGCTCAACTATTTCATTAATTGTTAATATTTATTTCTAAGAAAAATCCTAACATGTGGTTTATCGTTTTAGTTTTTCTTGTTTATTATTTCTTGACAATGGAGTACTATGTGAGTTGTATGATTGACTTGTATGTATATGAGTTGCATGATTGGTTTTTAGGTATTGTTATGTTGTCAAACTAACTTTGGAATTTGAATTTTAGTGACATTCCTATAAAGGATTAGTTTGAGATTCATATTATATCAACTTTGTTGATGAATAACATAATTGGTTTTTCATAGTGTGGTTATTTTTTCACAAAAGTGTTTTCACGACATAGATTATCTTGTCACAGTATGATCTTCTTTGTGTAATATATTTCCTATAAGTATAATATCATTTATTTATGATCACACCTCTTATCAATGTTATTATACAAATTATTTCTACACCATTTCTTCCTTTCATGGTATCAAACATTAATCACCTTAGGTTATTCATGTTAATGGTAAGGGTTTTGTACCAACCTTGGATTGAGAGAGAGCTTGAGAAAATGGAATATTGTTGTGGGAAAATAGAAATTACATCAAGCATAGAGATAGAGAAGTTCATTATCACTTAATTTTATCTTTAATATTGTATAGAGATAGAGATAGATAGAATCATGTTTGGATCAAATTCTATTTTATAAACATGGAGATAAGGAATAAGGCATTTCCTAGACCAATAAAATTTATTTTTTTAGTCTCGTATGATATCAATTTAACAACTTGATAAAAATGTTAAAGACAGTCAATCATTAAATATGCCTATGATGTTATATATATATATATATATATATATATATATATATATATATGTGAGTGTGTGTGTATGTGTATATGTATATGTATATATATATGTGCTCTTATGGCGATTCACTGGCTAATGATGGTCATTTCTAAACATTCTTGATGTGCATTGCATGCTACTATCTTTTTTAATAAATTAGGGTTTGACCTTTAATAAAACACCCTAGAGTATTTATGAATGGTTCAGACTTCATGACAACTCATAATGGATGTGTTATTATTGAGGCCCAAATTTTAAAACTTGACATAGGACATGTAGGTTCATTTTTGTAAATTATGTAATTAACCTAGGTCAATTCTATAATTCATAGATCTACACAAATATAATAGATGTATAAAATAAAGATCGAGTTTTGAAATTGAGAGTAATTATAGTTGGAATCAAGCTATGATCAATTTATTTCTCAAATTATTCTCAAAATACATCATTTTTCAAAACCAATCATTGTATTAGGGATAACTAAATTATTAAAATGAACCAAAGTAAATGAGAGAAGTGAAGGATATCCAATGTTCATTTATAAATATTATGTAAAGGGTTTAATAATTTTTTATATATCCTAAATATTTTAGGTAATAAGTAAAATCTCTATCAATTATAACTATTTTTCCCAATATTATAATTTTTGAGAATGTCTACTAGATTGAGCACATATTTTTATAAATGTCTTAACATTTATGTGAAGATTGAGTTTTTTGTACTTCCAATTTTTCCTTTCCTTTTTTTCCCTTCAAAAATTGAATGTAGTTGTAGTGGCATGTTTTCTTTTATGAACTATTAAATAATAATTTAAGAGATATTTTAGATTCATTAAATATTGTCTCTAAGGAATTAGTAACATTGATTTTGTGATTCTTTCAATTAATAATATTTATATCATATAATATTTTATAGGGATTCAACCATGTAGTTTTTAATCAATTTTTATCAACCTATATTTAATGAGTATTTATTCACAAGAACAGTTTGTCATAAGTACGAATGGTCCCTCTAAAAATAGTTGCATTCATGAGATGCTCACAAGTCTAAATCATCAATATTTCTTAGGAGGCAACTCATCCCAATAATTCTCCAATTCAAGCATTCTTAAGTATGGAGATTCCCCCAAGGTCAAATCCACTTAGCTTACTATTACAATGCAATTTTAAAACACTCAACATGTTTTGTTGCTTATGAACCATCCATCATAAAGCTCCCTAACTTTTTCATTTACATTTAGGCGGTGTTTTCAAATGTATCCAATTAAATGATGCTTTATCAAGATTCAACTGCATAATTTTTAATCAATCTTTACTAACCCATATCTTATTCGAACATAATGGTCTACTTAGAAGTAATTACATTTAGGTGTTGATCACAATGGTAAAGCTTTAGAACTTATTAAAAGATCATCCTGCTCGATACTACTCCAACTCAAGTGCACTCAACCATGAAGTTTCTTCAAAGATAAAACCCATGTAGCTTACTATTTCATTTGCAAAACCCTCAACAAACTTTGTGCCTTGTGAAACATTAATTATAGAGCTCCTTAGTTCAGTCATTTATATTTAGGTGATATTTGCCTATTGTGGATCAAATTATGTTCAATGTTTGATCAAACTGAATGACATAGATTTTAGGTTATACTTAATATTTTTTAGATTGTTTTATTTTTATTTATTTAATAATTTTGCATCTAAACAAGGTGAAATGGAGAGATAGAGACATAAATGGTATGAATGTGGGTTGGATAGGTTTAGATGAGGATTCCTATAAGAGATAATGTATGAGGAAGGGATATTTAGAGAATGAAGGATATTGATTTCTATCAAAGAACAACAAAAATGATTCATCCTTGTATACTATAATAAATTTGAGTAGTAAAATATAGAGTTTATTTTTGGTGAAAATCAAAGATAAATATAATAGTGTACTAAATGGACACTAACCTAATTGTGATAAGGTTTATATGTTGTGACTAAGTTTATGTTTACTCAAAAATAAAGTTTTGTTGAATGATGAAAAAAATTTAAAAAACAAAGTAGAATTAACTAAATTCTGGACAGTAGAATGAGAGTTTGTTGTTTAGAGGGAGAAATTCTTTCGAGGATGAAGAAAAGAATAAATAATGAAGGTTAGGATTCACATCAAGCTCATTACAAATATAGATACAAAATAGATAGCCTACATAATTTAAATGTAGGAAAGCCTTTTCAATTGTCTATCTTAAGATTCAACATGCAACCTATCATACATGGGTTTACTTAAGTTAACACACACACACACAAATTTTCTACCAACTAAATAACAAATTATATTTCTTTCTAGTTAGAATGCTTAACATGTCTTACTTAAAATAAATTTTCTTTAAATGGGATTTTGTTGGAAATGATAACACAACAAAAAATTGGTCAATTCATTAACAATTAAATTTTTGAATAACAAGATTGTTTAAAGATATTTAAAAGGCAATAAGAATGAAAGATAAAAATAAGTAGGCCGATAGGTATTTACAATGAATGAATGAAAGATTTTAATGACGTCCACGAGACTAAATAGTCTTTGGGACCGAGACAAACAACTTAATTTATCTTCAAGCTCTTTTCCAAATCGGACCTCCTGCTATTGATTTTGACTAGAAGGTTGGCTGTTTGATTGATCTTATCTTATCTCCAGTTTCTTCAGTTTTCCCTGTGTCGTTGAACTTTGATAGCATGTTGCGTATGACGTTATTTTAGTTTCCATGAATGTTTTATATGTTAAGATAACCATTCTTTGTAACCGTGCATTCATCTGAAAGGAAAGTTTCTAAAGCCTTTTATTCTTGCTTATTCTGCTCTATTCTTGCTTATCCTCAACTAAGGTTTGAGAGGTAAATTGCTTCCCCAAAATACAATTAGATTGCAAAAGAAAAATCTGAAATGGTGGCCTTGAAAAAAAAACCCCAAAGTTCTTGTGTATGAATTTTTGCATAAGATTGAATGTGTTGACATTTCGTTAGAAATTTACGTTGATTGGTGTACCTGGAGGTTGCTGAGTGTCTGAGGTTGTATGCGCACTAAACAGTTTTAGTTTAAGTACTTTTCTCTTTTTCTGCCCACCCTTCATCCATTTTATATGTATTCAGGCAAATAGTGCTTTAGTTTCCTTGCACTTGTATTTCATTTTGAGTCTTTGCTCTTTGTTTCTAGATTTCATCATGAGTGACTATTATTAGTCTCGCCTATCTAAAGGTGGAGACTAATGTTTTCATTATGCTCCTTTTTGTATTAATGAGTCTCGGAACTGGCGTCAGGGGATGAGAAATGCGTTTATCTTATGGTCTATGGCGATTTCATTATTAAAATGGAATTTCTGCTATTTTTTCAATTTTCTGATTGGCATTCATAATTTTACCAGTGGTTTTATGTTTTTTCATTTAAAAATTGTTTTGGCGACGAATCAAAAAGAAGGGAGGAAAAAATATCATGAGTTTCCTATGTATTTCTGTTGTGGACATGTCTTTGCTGTGAGGGTTCCTGGTGAACAGTTGCATTCTTGCTATGTTTGGACGTGGCATGGAATACTGCTTTTTCTGGGCATTTGGCTACGGTTGAAGGTTGTTGGGCGCTACGTGTAGAGAACGGAAGCCTCAAAACACATAATGGATATGTGTTAAATGGTTTACAGGATCAAACAGAGTGGTTAAGTAATATTTTCGAGAATGTCATAGACATTCATTTCCATAGGCTCCCCTTTGTCCAGGCGTGTGTTGCAGAGCTGAGCAGATGATCTCTTTTAATGGCTACATGCCTGTCGTCTGTTTGACTATTTTTATACACAATGATTGATTTTGTTGATGGAAACCATGCAGCACTGGTAACTCTGGTAGGGAGTGCGGATTTACTTTGTGTGGAAGTAGCTATGGAGCAAATCCCTTGAGGAGAG
This sequence comes from Sequoiadendron giganteum, assembly GCA_007115665.2. Lineage (NCBI taxonomy): Eukaryota > Viridiplantae > Streptophyta > Pinopsida > Cupressales > Cupressaceae > Sequoiadendron > Sequoiadendron giganteum. Next base: position 452,461,602 of record CM021103.1, on the reverse strand, counting down.
CTGATCAATTCAAAATGGAATACCATGAACCAAAAATCAGGGTTTAAGATTGATAGGTCCTCCTTTTGGGGTTTGGCAGGCCCAACAATAGTGACGAGTTGCTTGCTCTTTTGTTTGATAGGCTAGAAAACTAATGCAAAGCTGAAATATCTACTTAGGATTGCTGAGAAGTGCTTGTGTAACTTTTACAAATTTTCAAGTGCCTTACTAGTATTTGGATCATTGCCTAGCATCTTTCTGTTTTATGAAGTTTGGCTGCCCTCTACTGTTGTTGCCTACTTAATGCATGCTTTTCAACCAGATTCTCACAATTCTAGAGCACTTGTATTTTTGGAGACGACAAACAATAAGTTTATTTAATATTAATCAAACTCTAATTCTTTTTGGAATTATCCTTTTCTAACAATACTTATGTTTATGGGTTATCACAAGTATGACTTTTGTATTGCTATCTACAATGCTTTGCACATATTCTTTGCCATGCTTCTTGCTAGCCATAGCAGCAAGGCAATAAACTCTTTGATAAAATGCTTTGGTAGACATGTATGAAAAATGTGGTAGCATAAACAAGGTAGTGAACTATTTGAAAAAATGCCTCAAAGATTGGTAGGGAAAATTTGGAGCTAGCTGTAAGGGTTTTCGCCAGGGTTTTAAATGGAAAATCTTACTCCATCCCTACAAAGTTTGTCTATCTTTTCACATTTTGATAGTTTCAGGATTTTACCACTTTAGGAACTTACCTCTTTTGTTATGTTTAGTGGCATTGCTTAGCTAGGATCCTTTTTAGTTTTTACTAGTATTTTGAATGTTACTGTTGTATATTTTTGAATCTCATTGACCTACTTTTGATCATGCATGGACATGGATCTAATAGTATCACACCTTGCATTGTTCTTGGTATATAGATTTTAATGGGCAGTGGATATCCTAAAATTTAGTTCTTGCTACAAGTGCTAAACAGAAATGCCCTAAAAAAGCTAAGATAAGTCAAACCTTACTGAGCTGTTAGACCAAAATCGAGCTTCAAAGTTGAAGGGCTACAACTTACCAATACTTGTAGAAGGTACAGATGATCTTGAGGTGAGCTTGAAACCATGAAGCTTTTACGTTAAAACAATAGCTAGCTATGAATGCTTTTCTTGTTTTAAACTTTTTCGTATCAATTCAGCTTCATATTTTTGTGACGAGTGGATAGGTGTAATTGAGTAGATAAATCAGTGAGCATTTTCCAGATCAAAGCAAAATGATATTATTTGGGCATACAAGGAAGCATAAATTTTGAATAGGTACCAATTTTAGATTCAAATGTTTTAGAATGTTAGTGTTGACTCTACATTAACTGTTTACATTAGTATGTATCTACTATAGATTTTTGAACAAGTACCAATTTTAGATTCAAATTTTTTAGAATGTTAGTGTTAACTCTACATTAACTGTTAATATTAGTATGTATCTACTACAGATGCTTGTGTTGTTTTCATCTAATAACTCATACTACATATTCATGCAGTTAATTGTATTTGTATCACATAAAGTATTTTGTCCAAGATCCTACAGTAGACTCTTGTTCTCATGGCTTCATATGATTTTGATAATTGGTACAACAGTAGCCAAGGCTTTGTAAGTACATGGTTCCAACCTTTAACTGGAGCAGTGATTTTGAGAAGGATTGAACTAACAGTGGCGCCCCAAGTTCTAGTTAATTTTAAGCATGGAAGTTATAAAAGCCTATTTTCAAGAATTTTGCTTTTTTTCCTTCTCAAAAGTAAAACAAGGAATTTGGCAAAATGAACCAGGGCCAGTAGTGCCCAGTGCCTTCGAACATGAAGTCTAAATCACCTCGAGTTCCCATAAGCAACTAGAGAACAATATTTTCCCGTCTGAATAAGGGCTTATTCTCAATATAAAGAATCTCAGGCACAAAGCTTCTGATAAATCTTGGTCTCTGAAAGTATCTATCTAGAGATGCTCGACAGTGATCCCAAATAGAAGAATCCTCCCCAATTATATAGGTAGGGAGAGTCACTAGGCAAACCATCAGCCCCTGGCTAGTAGGGCATCACTCAAAATTATGGAATATATTGTTAACTTTTATTATTTTATTGCTTGGTTGTTTTAATTATAGGGTAGACTTCCATGAATTTGATAGAGGGGAAAGGAGTATAACTCAGAGCTTTGACTTGCCTGTGCTGGACCTCTTATTTCATTGTCGCTCGTCGATAGCCCTGCAAGGAGGAGCATTAATTCAGAGTTTTGATATGCCTATGCTAGGCCTCTTGTTTCATTGCCACCATATGTGGTTTATTTTCACGGGGCCATAAACCCCAAACTGTAATGTTACATAAGATAAATAACTATTAACCAGGAGCAGATGGCAATTGCATTTGCTTGTTATGGCATTCCATGAGACCACATTTCTTGAAGGCATTTTTCCAAACAGTTCACTGTCTTGTCTATGCTACCACATTTTCCATACAGGTCTACCAAAGCATTTTATCAAACAGTTCAATGCCTTCCTGCTATGGCCAAAAGCTTAAACAAGTGCTTTCGAACAAGCTATGGATGCTTGGAAAAAATCTATCAAAGAAAAAACCTTGTCTATGCTACGACATTTTCCATACAAGTCTACCAAATCATTTTATCAAACAGTTTAATGCCTTATTGCTATGGCTAAAAGCTTAAATAGGTGCTTTCGAACAAGCTATGGATGGTTGGAAAAAATCTATCAAAGAAAAAGCCTTGTCTATGCTACCACATTTTCCATACAGGTCTACCAAAGCATTTTATCAAACAGTTCAATGCCTTGTTGCTATGGCTAAAAGCTTAAACAGGTGCTTTCGAACAAGCTATGGATGCTTGGAAAAAAATCTATCAAAGAAAAAGCCTTGTCTATGCTACCACATTTTCCATACAGGTCTACCAAAGCATTTTATCAAATAGTTCAATGCCTTGCTTCTATGGCTAAAAGCTTAAACAGGTGCTTTCGAACAAGTTATGGATGCTTGGAAAAAATCTATCAAAGAAAAATCCTTGTCTATGCTAAATGTGACTGCTATTTCTGAGTCCATGTGATGCCCTAAATGTGACTGGTATTTCTTTCTGCCCATGACTGAGTAATAGGTCCATGTTATTCAGTGCGACTATATGCCACTAGAAATCATGACTGAACCGCTTTTCATGGCAACGTCTACCCAGCCCCAGGAATGCACTGGGGCATGGATGCATGCTACATACCTTAACTTGCACGGTTGTGCAGACTATGCTTAAGCAGGTGTACGAATGACAATTCTCCGTATTTGCTATATTTTTAAAAAAATTTGTTGTCAGTCCCTTTGGTGAATATTTAAACGCAGTCATAAGGTACAATGCAAAATAACTTTTGATTGACTTATGATTAGTAAAACATTTACTGTTTTAATTTTTTTTAAGCTTATGAATAATTAAAATAATTTACTATTTTCAATTGTTTAAAAGTGATTTAAATTTAGCTTTTATAAATTAGAGTTTAAATTAAGTATAGTTTATTTATAATTTAATATATTCTATTATAAATATTATTAAATATAAATTAAAAGAATTAAAATTATAATTTGTTTACATTTTCATTGTTTACAATTAAAATTTACTAAAATATATTTATTGCAACACTAAATACTATTATTTAAAATAATATAAAAATTTATACAATGTTAAATTTTAAGTATTATGTTTAAATTATATTTAAATAAAAAAATTAAATATAAGTATTCAATAATACGTATATTTAGTTTTTTTATTTAAATATAATTTAAAATTAATACTTAAAATTTAACATTGTATAAATATATTCAATTAAATGTTTATTGTTATGAAAATGTAAATAAATTATAATTTTAATTCTTTTAATTTATATTTAATAATATTTATAATAGAATATGTTAAATTATAAATAAATTATACTTAATTTGAACTCTAATTTATAAAAGTTAAATTTAAATCACTTTTAAACAATTGAAAACAGTAAATTATTTTAATTATTCGTAAGCTTAAAAAAAATTAAAACAGTAAATGTTTTACTAATCATAAGTCAATCAAAAATTATTTTGCATTGTACCTTATGACTGCGTTTAAATATTCACCAAAAGGATTGACAACAAAATTTTAAAAAAATACGACAAATACGGAGGGCTGTCATTCGTACGCTTGCTTAAGCATAGTCTGCACAGCCGTGCAAGTTAAGGTATGTAGCATGCATCCATGCCCCAGTGCATTCCTGGGGCTGGGTAGACGTTGCTGCTTTTCATTGGGTCGGGAGTTCCTTTCACCTACACATGTTGTGGTGTATTAGAGCTTGTGAATTGGCTTCTTCCACATGGTTTTTTCTTTACGTGGCAATCAGATCTTTACCCTGATAACTGTGCTATATAAAATTTGATTATGAATGTTTAACTTCACAAATAAACAAGTCATGGAACAAACGCCTAAAATATTGGTAGTCTAGTCTGTCATCAAACTGCAGTAATTGGCAATAGTGAAAGTATGATGCAAATTCTGAAGGGTAGGACTTGCACAATAACTTAATAAAGAATATAAAAAACATATCAGTTACAATCAATCTAATATTACACCCAGAGTATAATACAAAAGCAATAAAATAGGTGACTTACTTCAATTGGAGTTGCCATCTTTCTTTCAGTTATTTTGTCAAAGGGCAGTTGTAGCGAGAACATCTAACAAAATACTTGTATTATGTATGCTTTGAGGGATGTCCATTCCCGGTTAATCTCCCATTTAGCCACAGGCAGAGTCGATGCTGGGAAAGATCACACAATTTGACTTTACACCTGACAATTACATTTTCTTGTAAGTTTCTTAAGCCTCTTCAACAAATCTATTTTGTGCATACCCTGCAATCATTGTAGTTCATGTGACCACATTTATTTGGGGTATTCTGTCAAACTATTCATGTGCCTTGTCTATGGTTCCACATTTTGCATACATATCTACCAGCGCAGTTGCATCTACAACATTTGCCATCTTTTCTGCTTTGATGGATGTTTGAAAAAAAAAAGTGTTCAAATAAATTAGTAAATGTAAATAGTTTTTGTGAAACAATTAAGAGAAGAGTAATATTGCAGTATGATGTTTGAAAATTTGCTATCTTCAGTCATGCATACGTACAGGAATGCAATGGTTGCACAACATGTAGAGTTTAAATTAAAGTATCCTACTATTCTGGGTATTTTAACTATTAGTATTACCTTTTGTCCTAGAAGAAAATCAATTTCACCATCATTGTTTTATTTACAAGGATAGGTTTTGCAGAGCAGCAACACAAGCACTAATGCATGGAGAGAAAAATAAAAATAAGGCTTTATATTACACTAATCAAATGACCAATCATAGCCAATCACTTATACTAGCACAGTTAACTTAGAACAAAGAAGAAAGACCATTTTCAGTGAGCTATTTAGGAAATATAAGTGAAATAATCAAATAATTCATAAACGCTAAAATAGGAAAATTCATAGACTATAACCCACTGTCGATTATTCTACAGCTGTACAGGAAACACCATTAGTACCAAAAGAATCTAGAGCAAGTGGAAAAGAATCCCTCAATTAGAGTTGTATTTGCAATCAGAATCGTTGACCTTCAAATCTTAGATCCATGTCGATTATCCAGTGAGGAGCATTATTTTATTATACTTTGGCAGTGTGATTTCCAAGATATAAATTAGTTATATTAGTTCTGACTATGTAGAGTACTAGAGAAAGAAAGCATTTGTATAGTGATCTTGATCAATGTAACATTCTATCCATCCATGGCTCTGTAGTTAAAACAAACATTAGAGCATGTTTCCTGAAATTCTATTTTCTTAACAAAATACAGATTCTTTCCTGAAATGTGACAAATTATGAAAAGTCTATTGTTGTTTGGGATTTTCTGGAAAAAAAATTGTTTTAGTTGATGCGTTGGGAATCGTGTGCTGTTATACATCACCTTAAACCAAAGTCTGTTTTCTTTCGTGCCTCTCGAAATGGCGCCAGGGGAGGAAATATGTTTTATACTATGGTCTGCAGCGATTTTTTAATTAAATCGGAATTTCTGGCTGTTTTCCCAATTTTCTGATTGGCACTCGTATTTTTTCCCATGGTTTTTGGTTTTTTCATTTAAAAATTGTATCAGTTTGTAATGTTTTTGTGCTATCAACGTGTCTTTGTTGCCAGGTTCTTGGTGAGCAGGTGGCATTGTTGAAAGTAGTTCATGTGGCTTGTTTCTGCTACCACATTTTGCATACATGGGCTAAATCAAACTTCAGGGCAGTGAGGGTTAGGTGGCATTCTTCATGGAGTATATGGAGGCAAGTGTTTCTTGTGTAAGGTTTATTCACCATGTGTTGCAGCGTGATGCATCTTAGGGCTCCCGAGATCTCAGCGTTTAGTATAAGTGCTCATTTAATGCAAGGCTCTAAGTTTTCTCCCCTCTTTGAAATTAAAGTCTGCAGGGCTTCTATTGATTTCAATGTTGTCACCAATCTATACTTTTTTGGCGGGCAAAACTCTTTTGACAGTAACCGACGACAAGTGATGGTGATGTGCTGATTTACAATTATGTTTGGTATGCTCTGTATTCTACTTGCCAGGCAGAATTTGGGGATTGACAACAAGTGATAAAAGAGCAGTGTTTTATTTTTCCTTTTCTAGCAATTGGCAGATTTTTTATTTTTTTGATATGGAGGCTTTCATTGTTAGGTAGTCCCTAGAATATGAATTTTCGTTGGAGCCCTGTTCTTTTCAAATGGGTGGAGAGAAATTATTGATGTAAATGTTGACAAGAACAGTCTACATGGTTCAACGAACACGGGTAAGTGTCAAGGTTTCTGTATATAGTGTTATAACATTTATTCATTTATCAAAGAGAATGTCGTGCCTATTGGAAATTTGAAGCCACAATTTTAGAGATAATCTACAATTTTCAACCTGAAATCGAAAAACAGCTCCGTAGTAGGTTGTTCACCGTATGGGGGGGTAGGTTTTGTGTTAGAATACTAACCTATTCAAAGTTTCAAACTTGGTATCAGGGTCAGTATTGAGTGTTTGGATAGGAGCTCTCATTGACTGTGGCTTGACAACAACAAATTGTCAAGGGTATCTCTTGTTGGCCTTCATTTTATTATAGTTAGTATTCCATTTTCTTCCATGTGGGTGAATTCCTGACACAAACTTCACCATTAGTCCTTTATAAAAGAAATTGCATGCATTTAGGGTAGCAAACAATCCATGCATTATAACTTCAAATGGTGTCAAAGCGTTTCAGATACCTATGAAATATATGCATTCTTCCTTCCACACATTCATCTTTGATATTGAGCCAATGCAATGATGGATTGGAACTCCCCAGGAATTGGCTATGTGGTATGTTCAATGTTGACGCTGAAAAATTCTAGTGGTCAAGGTGTATTGGCCCATAAAATTTCATTTCCTCCCTAGCATGATTGGCACAGGTTATATAATGGTAATATTCACAGAGACTCCATTCTTTGCAGCAAATATTGAATCGAGAATTAAATATTTATGTATACATTATTGCAACGTTATTTCATTGTCAATTTAATACCTTTTATATTTGATGTGTGTTCTCGTTCCTCACTAATGCCCAACTCTTGGATATTCATGTGCCTTCTTTTAGCTAAAGAAGGCTCCTACCCGAGTGAGCTGCTAACTGCATTTGCTTGAAAGTTTCTAAAGCCTTCTGAATAAATCCATTTTCTGTAAATCCTGCAATCATTATAGTCCATGAGAGATTATGTTTATTTGACGCATTCTATCAAACAATTCATGTGCCTTGTTTATACCTTCACATTTTGCATCCATGTTTACCAGAGCATTTCCAACTAATAAGTCTGATAAAAACCCGCCTTCCATTTTGCTTTGATGTATCTCTATACCCTGTTCCAAAGCTCCCATTTCTTGCAGTCCATGAGATCACGTTTATTTTAATCATTTTGTCAACAATTCATGAACCTTGTCTACACTTCCAGATTGTGCATACATGTCTACCATAGCATTTTCAACTATTATATCTGACAAAAATATCCCTTCTATTATGTTTTGATGGATCTCCATACCCTGTTCTAAAGCTACCATTTTGGCACAGGCAGGGAGGATGTTGTCAAAAGTCACCTTGCCAATTGCGTTTACTTGAAATTTTCTAAAGCCTTTCCAACATATGCAAATTGTGAATATCCTGCTCTCATTGCAGTCCACGAGAGAATATTTCTTTGGGTCGTTTTGTTTGACATTTTACTTGTGTGTATCCTTCCGCTGGAAACCATGAGAGCATATTTCTTTGGGTCGTTTTGTTTGACATTTTACTTTGCGTGTATCTGTTTGCTGGAAACTCGTGGCACCAACTGGAAACACCTTGGTGAATGATTTGACCTTGAAATTAGAACCTGGTTCTAATCTTCTTATCACTAGTAAGTATCATATATAATGCTATGCTATCAGCTTTTATTATTATATCTTGGTTCTACTATCTTGAAGATCAACTTGAAGAAAATAATTGATACTAGCCATTTTTCTTGGTTGTTCCATAATATTTTGTTTCAATGTTGTTGGAATTTGGAAATTATAGATTAAAATGTTTAGATATTCTTGAGGAGACTTGTGGTTACTGCATCCTGAAATATTATATGGTTCATCAGGTCTATGTGGAAGCATATACATGCCCACGAATTCGCTATCATCCTGTTGAAGCTAGTTTTGTTGCTCAATTAAATGGTAAATAGAAGACAATAGCAAAATCCAAAAAGCATTCATCAAAGACCAACTCCAAAAAACTCATAACATTTTTTTCCCTACACCCAGACCTGCTTAAGGCAGGGACTCCAGCTCACGCAGAGCGCTTGTTTGTTTATGTAGTTCATTATGGGTGACTATCATTTTTTTTTTTATTTTATTGTGGGTGACTATCATTTGTTTTTGTATTTCATTATGGGTGATTGTCATTTGTTTTTGTATTTCATTATGGGTGAGTTCAACTATTTAATCATTTTCATTATGGGTGACTTTAACTATTTAATCATTTGCTGACATTTTTGACATTTTGAATAATTTATCAATTGATTTGCTTAGGTGATTCTATTACTTGGTTCAACTTGATACACCAGTGGTTTATTCTGAATTTTTCAATGGAGGAACCACATCCTAGATTAAATGTAGTTTCTTTGGATTTGATCCCTATGAAAGATATTGAGTCATTTGAGCCATTGCAAGGTTGTTTTGAGGAGAAGTTCAACTTTCCCTCTCCAAAGCTTCTTTTTGATCCTCAGCAATCTTTTCCCATATTTTTACATATTTTGTAATTGAATTTTAATTTTTAATGTTATTGTTAAGGCAAGTTAAGATTGTCTAAAAAAAAGACAAAATATTTTTAATTTTTAGAAGCTTCTAGCTGTTTTAGAAAAGAACATTGAACTGTTGCAAAAAAAAAATAAGTTTCCAAATTTTAGAGTTTTCTAGAAAGCTAGAAGCTTCCAGACTTCAAAGATTTTTAGTTATATATATGTTAGTGTGGACAACAACTCTAAACAACATCTAGATTGAGTGTAATGTATTCATGCTGAATAAATATATATTTTTATGTTATTCAACTCTGTTTTGCCCTGTTTTATCATTTTATTATTGTTGTTCTATTATTTTTGGGTCTGTTTTTACATAGTATCATAGCCATGTTCAGCTAGAATATATTGCTAGAATGATTTGTTTGTAGGTCAGATATATTATTGGAAGTGGTTTGTTTGCATGGCCGATATATTGTTGGAGTGATATTTGGTTGCAGGGCTGTTATATTGCTGGAGTAATATTTGTTTGAATTTTTTTTGTGGCTAACATGGGCTCTACAAATGAAGTTTTGTCTATCTTTGTTGGAAGTGGTTTTGCAGATTGGAAGATTGCAATTAAGAATGCTCTAAGAGAGAAGGCTTTATGGAGGATAGTGAATAAAGAAATTGGGGAACCTTAACAAAATGATAGAGACAAGGAGTTGTGGAAATGCAAATTGGAGCAAGCAAGAGGTATTATTGGTAAGGCTTTGAGCCCCAATCTAAATAGAAGATTTGTTGATGTTGATAATCCAATAGAGCTGTGGGAGAATTTAGAATTTTTTTATAAAGATGCAGATATTGCTAGCATGTTTAGTATAGAACAAAAATTGATGAACTTAGATCCATCTGATTTTGAAAAAAATGACTGATTAAATATATTACTTTTTTAAATGCTCAGTTCAAAAAAATAAGTGTTGAATATGCAAAAAAAGATTTTCAATTTATTGCAATGGTTGAAAGTAAGCTTCCCCAACCATACAAGGTATTCAAGGAATGAAGGAAAAGGGTTCTTCAACTAAATCCCAATACCCCCCAACAAACTTTTGATCAATTTTGCAAGTCTGTTTTAGATGAAGAAGTTCAGCTTATTAAAGAGAGATATATTAAGAAGAATCATGCATATGCAGCTAAAAGTAATTTTTTTAGAAATGATGGAAAAAAGAATTGAAAATGAAATAATAAATTTCGAAATAATGAAAGTTCTAACCAATTTTCTAGAAATGATGGTGCAGAAAAGCAAGTTGGAAGAAAATCCATAATTTGCAGGTATTGTGGAGGTGAGAATCACATGGAAAAATTTTGTTCATGAAGAAGAGGGATAATGAAAAGCAACAATACAAACCCAAGAAATAAAGGTTTAAGGATGTAAAGAAGGATAAACATAGCTTTGCAGCCATCTCCCTAAAAAGGCAAGAGAAATCAAATGAGGAGGTAATTGTTACACCCAAAAGTAAATCTAGTGTTAAGGGGGGGTACTTTGCTTCAAATTCTAATAAAGAATGGATTTTAGATTCAGGGGTATCATCTCACATGATTGGGGATAGATCTTTGTTTATTGATTTTTTATGAAGGAAAAAATTCAGATCAAGAAATTACTATTGGGAATAAAATGAAACTCGTAGTTTTAGGAACAGGGACTGTTAATGTAACAAATGGGTCTTTGAAAAATGTTTTATTGGTTGAAGGATTAGGGGTGAATCTTATTTCGATATATAAAATAGTTCAAGCTGGATATGAGTTTGTTGTCACTGATGATCAAGTTATTGTTAGAGATAGAAAAGACCCAAGCAATATAATTACTATTGGTAGAGTTGATCATGAAGAGAGTCTATTTGTGGGGTTTGTTGATGAAGAATACACACTCTCTCATGCTTTTATTGCTCAGGTTGATTATATGTCCAAAAAATTTATTGTGCCATTGTCACGTCTGTCAAGACAGTTTTATTTTCTTGTACTTACCAAGTACGACTACGTGTTTTATCCTAATCAACAAGTTAATTGCTTGATCTTAGTAGTTCTTAATAATCATTTCATGCAATTATCCTTTGTATCATTCTTGGAAAAGTAAAGAAAGGTGACAACATAAAAAAAAAAAAAAAAGCAAGGCGAAAAAAAAGTTTTTTCAAATTTTCAGAAGAAGTTTGAGTTTTAGGAATCTCAGTAGGGATAATTTGTGAATATGGGTGGCCAGTTAGTGAGACATGAGCCTGCAGATCATGAAGCCTTGATGCAAAATTCTCAAGTGGTTCAGGCATTCAACAATTGCGGATGGCTGAATTATTTTCTGGGGATAGATTCCTTTAATGAGGGAGCTGCAGGTGAGTTTTTGAGAACTCTTTCAGAGGGAGAAGCTACAGTGTGGGGTTTGACAATAGCCGTTACAGAAGAGCGGATTGCTGAAGTAACTAGGTTTCTGGCAATAGGAGAAAATTTTCTTTCAAGCAGAGATGCTATCTCTTCTAGGGCAGAATTCACAATACCAACAGATGGACCCTTAGAGGTTTCCAAACAAGGATGCAAATGGGTGTCACTCCTTCTCCATACTCAGAATATGCCACCTTCATAATCAGGTATTTGACTTGTGAAAGACGTTTTTTCTATTTGCATTCTTATCATTTCAAACTATTGAGTCATATGAGGCATGGTTTAGTTGTCAATGTTCCAAACTTTTTGTTAAACCTTTTGGAACGTAGTGCCCATGAAACCCAGAGGGGTATGGACAACTCTATCACCCATCATGCCCTCATTAAATTCTTGATTGAGCGTTCCCTGAAGGATGTACCACCCCTTTCTTGGCAAGAATTTGTTGCCCAGAAGGGTTTGCAACCTCCTGAACCTCCTAGAGCACTCCCTGCACAACGCAAGAAAAATAAAAAGAGAGTAGAATCTATGAGTAGGGAAGCAGAGCAAAAATAATCTACTCCTGTAGCACCTAGTCCTCCAGCCTCCACACCAGAGTCCTCTACCCAAGTAAAAACCAGGTCTGCTGGTAGAAAAAAAAAGGGAAAATGAAGGTAGGAGAGTCATCTAGGGCAGAACAAACCCCAGAATCAAGCCCTCATGTTCAAAAGTGAAAACGTTCTACTCCGCTCTCTCCTACAACATCTTCCCCTGTTGCAGTTTCTCCTGCAGCAACGCGTGTTGCCACTGCAGTTTCACTATCACCTTCTCTTGCTGAGTTTGAATCCTTTAGGCAAGTTAGAAAGAGGAAAGCTACGAAAGAGTCTCCTGCAGCTGTTACATTGCCAAAAAGAGTTTCATCAAGGAAACAGCATAAAGTTACCTCAACCTTCGTTCAACCTGAAATTATAGTCATTCCTAATGAATTTGAAGAATTCAGTCATGATGTTTCTTAGAGTGTATCTGAGAATGTTCCACAAAGTTCATCTGTTGTTCCTGGGGAACTGCAAACTGAGACAGTGGAAGTTGAGGAAGCACAACATGGTAGTGGTAATAAAAGGAGGATGCCAAGTCTTGATGACTTGGCTGAAGCAGTTGGGCAAATTTCAGGAGAAACACAATCTCCTCCTGGGCAATAACAGGAGTCCATCTTGCAGCAAGAGGAAGAACAACTTGAACAATCTGAAGTGTCCAATGAAACACTATTACCCTCTGAAACTTGTCGAGCATTGGTTGTTAATAAAAGGACATTGTTGATTGAATATTTGGAATATCTTAGGATTACATGGAGGCCTGTTACATTTCAAACTTTGAGTTTCCGCCATTTAACTAGAACTGACCTTCAACAAAGTCTTTGGAAAGAAGAAAAGAAGAAATTGAAAAAGGAAATTGAAAGAAAAAAACAAGAAATTCAAGAAATGAAAGAGAAAATGGATGAAATGATGAAGGTAACTGGTAAAATTATGGAATGTAGACCACCACCTAGGGTATATGCTATGTGCCTTAAAGAGCAATTTCTATGGTTCCAATTGATGAGAATTTCCAGAAATTTAGACCCTGACATTCACACAGCTAAGGAATTTTATGATGCATATTAAGGAGCACCCAATTGGCTGAGAAATTCTTTATGTGAGTTTTATCTGCATTGTTTGCTAATTCCCTTTGAAACAAAATGGAATCCGCTTCTCTACATTGGTGACATTCATCTAAGGTCACTCATGTCTTGGGCGGTCAATGAAACTAACTCTAGAAAACAATTAGAGGCTTATGAAGAAGCTGAAAGGAATGAACCTATTCGCTACGACTTGAAAGCTCAAATCCCCACACAGTTCTTAGAACTTGGCTTATAGTTGCGTATGGATTCCATGATCCTACAACAAGAATGAAAGTATTTGATATCAGGAAGTAGGTGTATGATGAGTTCAAAGACCAAACATATATGTTTTGGAAGCTTTCATCTTCCAGAATTGAAATAAGATGGGAAAAACTAACTGTTGGTCTGAGGAAATCTGAGCCTCATAGCCCTCTGAACTTTAAAGTAGCCATAAGAAGGACAAAGAAGTATATGCAGTTGGGTCTCTAGGAAAGGTTTGAGTTATGGTTACCATTAAAATTTTGACCTCCAATTTTGATGTGGCCACTTTACCCTTATTTGGCTACAGATGTTAATGAGGATGCAGAAACCCGCAAGTATGAGAGATGGCAAAGTTTCAGAGGTTTCTACTACAAATTCAGAACTTCATTACAGGGCTATGCTACTCCTACTGATTTCAGATAAACAACTAGAAAACTTAATGCTGGAGGACCATCATTAGGATAAGTAGGGGGAAAATGATGAGCTCGAAATATGTTCATAATTTGAATATTATGATGTATTTTTAATACCCTTACTCTTTTGCTGATGGTTGTTTAAACTCTTTGATTAAAGATTTTTTATCTAAAATCGGGTAGTATCTTGTAGCAACACATTCCTATATTCCTGCAACTTAACATAACTGTGTGTCTATATTTATTGCCATGTTTGACCTCTCGAATGACTGATATAATGCATGTGGTTTTAGGATAATGAAATGGATTTAATGTGTGATTAATGAATGTGTATCATGTTATTGTGTGCGTGCTTTCTTTCGTTTTTGTCGCCATGTGTATCGCAGGTTGTTGAAAGAGGCATGAACGAGTCAAAGCGCAATAGATCTCGACCTTGCAGTAAAGTCCATTTCCAACATGGCATCGAGGAAGTTGTTCCAACAAAGACTCTCTAACCGAGTCGTTGGGAGGAAATCGAAATGATCATTAATCTAGGAAGAGTGGAATGCTAGATTCTCTCTGAATCGGTTGAACAGGTATGCTTTCATTTACGAGAAGTTTGTTCCTCGTCATCAGGAGGCATTTATGTCCACATCTTTCTCTGTTAGAGTTAGGTAGTTAGTTGTTTTTCTATAAATAAGTGTTCCTCCTATGTGAGTAAAAAAAGAAGAGAACATAGTGTATTAAGATTAGTATTATAATGAGAAACAGAGTTTTGTGCTAGTTTTCTTACAAGCAGAATGATCAATGTATATGATTCCAAGTTTATAAACTTCATAAGCTTTTATTCATAAACTTTGAATCATATACATTGATCATTTTGCTTGTAAGAAAACTAACACAAAACTATGTTTCTCATTATAATACTAATCTTAATACACTGTTCTCTTTTTTTTACTCACGCAGGAGGAACACTTATTTATAGAAAAGCAACTAACTACCTAACTCTAACAGAGAAAGACGTGGACATAAATGCCTTCTGACGTCGAGGAACAGACTTCTCATAAATGAAAGCATACATGTTCAACCGATTCAGAGAGAATCTAGCATTCCACTCTTCCTAGATTAATGATCATTTAGATTTCCTCCCAACGACTCAGTCATAGAGTCTTTGCTGGAACAACTTCCTCGATGTTGTGTTGGAAATGGACTTTACTGCAGGGTTGAGATCTGTTGTGCTTTGACTCGTTCATGCCTCTTTCAACAACCTGCGATACACATGGCGACAGAAACAAAAGAAAGCACACACACAATAACACGATACACATTCATTAATCACACATTAAATCCATTTCATTATCCAAAAACCACATGCATTATATCAATCATTCGAGAGGTCAAACAGGGCAATAAATATAGACACACATAGATGTTAAACTGCAGGAATATAGGAATGTGTTGCTAAAAGATACTACTTGATTTTAGATAAAAAGTATTTAATCAAAGAGTTTAAACAACCATCAGCAAAAGAGTAAGGGTATTAAAAATACATCATAATATTCAAATTATGAGCATATTTTGAGCTCATTATTTGCCCCCTACTTATCCTAATGATGGTCCTCCAGCATTAAGCTTTCTAGTTGTTTCTCTGAAATCAGTAGGAGTAGCATGGCCCTGCAATGAAGTTATGAATTTGTAGTAGAAACCTCTGAAACTTTGTCATCTCTCATACCTGCGGGTTTCTGCATCCTCATTAACATCTGTAGCCAAATAATGGTAAAGTGGCCACATCAAAACTACAGGTCGAAATGTTAATGGTAACCATAACTCAAACCTTTCCTAGAGACCCAGCTGCATATACTTCTTTGTCCTTCTGATGGCTGCTTTAAAGTTCAGAGGGCTATGAGGCTCAGATTTCCTCAGACCAACAGTCAGTTTTTCCCATCTTGTTTCAATTCTGGAAGATGAAAGCTTCCAAAACAGATATGTTTGGTCTTTGAACTCATCATACACCTGCTTCCTGATATCAAATACTTTCATTCTTGTTGTAGGATCATGGAATCCATACGCAACAGTAAGCCAAGTTCTCAGAACTGTGTGAGGATTTGAGCTTTCAGGTTGCAGCAAATAGGTTCATTCCTTTCAGCTTCTTCATAAGCCTCTAATTGTTTTCCATAGTTAGTTTCATTGGCCGCCCAAGACATGAGTGACCTCAGATGAATGTCACCAATGTAAAGAAGCGAATTCCATTTTGTTTCAAAAGGAATTAGCAAACCATGCAGATAAAACTCACATAAAGAATTTCTCAGCCAATTGGGTGCTACTTGATATGCATCATAAAATTCCTTAGCTGTGTGAATGTCAGGGTCTAAATTTT
Source organism: Sequoiadendron giganteum (assembly GCA_007115665.2). Lineage (NCBI taxonomy): Eukaryota > Viridiplantae > Streptophyta > Pinopsida > Cupressales > Cupressaceae > Sequoiadendron > Sequoiadendron giganteum. Next base: position 452,445,208 of record CM021103.1, on the reverse strand, counting down.
TGGAAATTCTCATCAATTGGAACCATAGAAATTGCTCTTTAAGGCACATAGCATATACCCTAGGTGGTGGTCTACATTCCATAATTTTACTAGTTACCTTCATCATTTCATCCATTTTCTCTTTCATTTCTTGAATTTCCTATTTTTGTATTTCAATTTCCTTTTTCAATTTCTTCTTTTTTTCTTCCCAAAGACTTTGTTGAAGGTCAGTTCTAGTTAAATGGCGGAAACTCAAAGTCTGAAATGTAACAGGCCTCCATGTAATCCTAAGATATTCCAAATATTCAATCAACAATGTCCTTTTATAAACAACCAATGCTCGACAAGTTTCAGAGGGTAATGGTGTTTCATTGGACACTTAGATTGTTCAAGTTGTTCTTCCTCTTGCTGCAAGATGGACTCCTATTGCTACCCAGGAGGAGATTGTGTTTCTCCTGAAATTTGCCCAACTGCTTCAACCAAGTCATCAAGACTTGGCATCCTCCTTTTATTACCACTACCATGTTGTGCTTCCTCAACTTCCACTATCTCAGTTTGCAGTTCCCCAAGAATAACATATGAACTTTGTGGAACATTCTCAGATACACTCTGAGAAACATCATGATTGAATTCTTCAGATTCCTCAAGAATAACTATAATTTCAGGTTGAACAGAGGTTGAGGTAATTTTACACTATTTCTTTGATGAAACTCTTTTTGGCAATGTAACAGCTGCAGGAGACTCTTTTGTAGCTTTCCTCTTTCTAACTTGCCTAGAGGATTCAGACTCAGGAGGAGAAGGTGATAGTGAAACTGCGGTGGAAACAAGCGTTGCTGCAAGAGAAACTGCAACAGGGGAAGATGTTGCAGGAGAGAGCAGAGTAGAACATGTTCACTTTTGAACATGAGGGCTTGATTCTGGGGTTTGTTCTGCCCTAGATGACTCTCCTAGCTTCGTTTTCCCTTTTTTTTTTCTACCAGCAGACCTAGTTTTTACTTGGGTAGAGGACTCTGGTGTGGAGGCTGCAAGACTAGGTCCTGCAAGAGCAGATGATTCTTGCTCTGCTTCCCTACTCATAGATTCTACTCTCTTTTTCTTTTTCTTGCGCTGTGCAGGGAGTGCTCTAGGAGGTTCAAGAGGTTGCAGACCCTTCTGGGCAACAAATTCTTGCCAAGAAAGGGGTGATACATCCCTCAGGGAACGCTCAATCAAGAATTTAATGAGGGCATGATGGGTGATAGAGTTGTCCTTACCCCTCTGGGTTTCATGGGCACTACATTCCAAAAGGTTTAACAAAAAGGTTGGAAAATTGATAGCTAAACCGTGCCTCATATGACTCAATAGTTTGAAATGATAAGAATGCAAATAGGAAAAATGTCTCTCACAAGTCAAATACCTGATTATGAAGGTGGCATATTCTGAGTATGGAGGAGGCAGTGACACCCGTTTGCATCCTTGTTTGGAAACCTCTAAGGGTCCATCTGTTGGTATTGTGAATTCTGCCCTAGAAGAGACAACATCTCTTGCTGAAGGAAAGTTCTCTCCTACCACCGGAAGCCCAGTTACTTCAGCAATCCGCTCTTCTATAACGGCTACTGTCAAACCCCACACTGTACCTTCTCCCTCTAAAAGAATTCTCAAAAACTCACTTGCAACTTCCTCATTAAAGGAATCTATCCCCAAAAAATAATTCAGCCATCCGCAATTGATGAATGCCTGAACCACTTGAGGATTTTCCATCAAGGTTTCATGAGTTGCAGGCTCATGTCTCACTAACTGGCCACCCATATTCACAAATTATCCCTGCTGAGATTCCTGAAACTCAAACTTCTTCTGAAAATTCGAAAAAACTTTTTTTCCGCCCTGCTTCTTTCTTTTCAGGTGTCAGGTACCTTCTCATTTTTATTGATGATTATAGTAGGAGAGTATGGGTTTATTTTCTTGAAAGAAAAAATGAAGTATTTGAAGTTTTTCAAAAGTTTAAGGCATTAGTTGAAAATGTAAGTGGATTTTTTTTTTTTTAAATGCTTAAGGACGGATAATGAGGGTGAATATTGCAATTATGCATTTGAGTCATTTTGTGAAAATTATGGTAGTAAGATGCAAATAACAGTTCCTTATACTCCACAACAAAATGGGTTGGTTGAACGAATGAATATAACTCTTTTAGAAATGGCTCGTTGTATGTTGCATTTTAAAAGTTTGCATAATAAATTTTGGGGTTTGGTTGTTTCTTGTGCTGCATATATTGTGAATAGAATCCCCACCAAAGCCCTCATAAATATCACCCCTGAAGAAGCTTGGAGTGGTAGAAAGCCCCACATTGGGTATTTTAAAGTATTTGGGTGTATTGCTTGGGCACACATTCCTGATGAAAAGAGGCACAAATTAGAACCAAAGAGTCATAAGTGTTTGTTTATGGGTTATAGTGAAGAATCAAAGGCTTACAGATTATATGATTTGACACAAACAAGGTCTTTGTTAGTAGAGATGTAAAGTTTGATGAGCATTCACAACTTACAACCACTTCCTCTCACTCTACAACAACAAATGCTTCTATTTTTTTTGATATTTTAGAAAGAAATGGAGACTACATTGATGAGGATGAGGTGTGCACTACTAATACTATTGAAAATGAAACAACTAATGCTTGTAATCAACCATTTTTTGCAGGTAGTGATGATGAAGAAGATGAATTTTCAGCTAGACAAAAGAAAAGGAGTGTTGAAGAAATATATAGGCAAGGCTCAAAGATCCCAAGAAGGAATGGTAGTGCTCTCATGGCCAAAGTACTAGAAGTAAATGGCCCAACCTCATATGAGCAAGCTAGAGGGAAGAAAGAATGGGAGTAAGCTATGAAAGAAGAATATGATGCTTTAGTGAAAAATAAAACTTGGGAACTTGTGCCACTTCCCAAAGGTAAGAATGTGATTGGTTTTAAATGGGTTTATAAAACAAAATTTAAATCAGATGGTGTTATAGAAAAATTTAAAGCTAGATTGGTTGCTAAGGGATTCAACCAAAAAGAGGGTGTTGATTATGAAGAAAAATTTGCTCTTGTCATTAAAATGAATACAATTAGAATTATTCTTTCTTTGGTTGCAAGTCTTGGGTGGCATGTTCATCAATACAGACAGGTCTTCGTGTGGCAACCCTGGTCCTACTGGAATTGGTGGAGTGGGCAGAGATAGCATGGGGACTGTTCGATTCATTTTTTTTTGTGTTCAAAGGTCATCATACCAATTATTTGATGGAGGTTTTAGCTATTTTGTATGTTGTCGAGCATGCTTGTGCTCTTGGTTGGAGACGTCTCATATGTGAATCGAACTCACAGGTGGTGGTGCATTTGTTGACCTGACAGTATTCTCAGGATGTTAGTTGGAGGTTGGTACTGGTGGTTAACCAAATTATTTGTTTGTGTGATGCTTTGGAGTTTGTTGCCTTTACTCACATCCCTAGGGAGTGGAATGGTGTTGTGAATTGTCTGGCCAAGTGGACTTCTGACTAGATGCAAAATTGGAATATTAGGGAGAAGGATCAATTACCTATAGGTTTGTCTCAATAGTTGGATCATTTAGTGGATCTTGATAGGGTTGTTTGTTTCCCCTTCTTTGTATTTCTTCTTGCTTGAATAAATTTTAACCGCTCCTTTATTTAAAAACCCACCAGGTTTTGTAGATCAACATCATAATCTTGTTTGCAAACTAAAGAAGTCAATTTATGGACTTAAACAAGCACCAATAGCATGTAATGAGAATATTAACAAGTATTTTTCAGCTTCATGGGTTTAAAAAATGTAAATCAGATCCAAATATTTATGTGCGAAGAGTGCAAAATGAAATTATTCTTGTTGCAGTTTATGTAGATGATTTACTCATAGCTGGACCAAATATTGGGTTAATTAATGATTTGAAATAAGATCTTAAAGGGCATTTCGTATGAGTGATTTGGGTGAACTAAATTATTTTCTTGGCTTACAAATTAGTAGGCTTCATGATGGGTTGTTTATCTCTCAAACAAAATATGCTTTGGATCCTTTAGAAAAGTTTAAAATACTTGAATGCAAGCCAGCCCCTACTCCTTTCCAATCTAGAGCTAAGCTTACTAAGGAATGCACCTCCAAGAAGGTAGATGCTACTCTATATAGATAAATTGTAGGTAGCTTGGTTTATCTAACCCATTCTAGACTAGACATTTGTTTTGCAGTCAATATGGTATCTAGATTTATGCAGGAACCGAGAGAAAGTCATTGGTTGGCTGCCAAGAGGATTTTGCAAGATATTCTTGGAACCATTTACTATGGCATACATTATAGTTACAAGTCCTCAGCTTCTTTGATTGGCTTTATAGATTTAGACTGGGGAGGTGATATAGATGACAAGAAGTCTACTGGTGGTTATATTTTTCAGCTTGGGCCAGGTCCAATCACATGGAGCAACAAAAAACAAACAATTACATCATTGTCTTCTTGCAAAGCAGAATATAGAGCAGCAAAAGAAGTAGGAAAGGAAGCAGTTTGGATTCGAAATATTTTATTTGAGCTTGGTTTTGCACAAAGTTCAGCTACTACTTTGTATTGTGATAATCAAAGTGCTATACAAGTTGCAAACAATCTTGTTTTCCATGCTAAAACAAAGAACTTTGAGATTGATGTTCACTATATCTGGGATCTTGTTCAAGCAAATTTTGTTAATCTCTAATTTTGTCCAAGTGAAGACCAAGTAGCAGATATATTTACTAAGAGTATGCTTGAGGCCAAATTTTTGAAATTACGGGATATGCTGGGCATGATTGAGGTGAACATTAAGGGGGGATAGTAACATAATGTAACATAATGTTCCCCTCTCTTTTGTATTTTCCTTGTATTCTTTTAGCCAATCTTAAGGGGGGATGTAAAGGAAAGTTAAGATTGTCTAAAAAAGACAATATTTTTAGAAGCTTCCAGTTGTTCTAGAAAAGAACATTGAACTATTGCAAAAAACAAGTTTCCAAATTTTAGAATTTTCTAGAAAGCTAGAAGCTTCCAGGCTTCAAATATTTTTAGTTATATATATGTTAGTGTGGACAACAACTTTAGACAAAATCTAGATTGAGTGTAATGCATTCATGTTGAATACATATATTTTTCTATGTTATTCAACTATGTTTTGCCTTGTTTTATCATTTTATTATTGTTGTTCTATTATTTTTGGGTTTGTTTTTACTGTTATCTGCACTAACAATGGAATCAATTTCATTCGTGTTTGAAGTGAGGTAGAGAAGAAGAATAGGAGTATTTGGAGGATTGAAGAGGAAATTGTTGGGAAGACTTATAGTTTCATGGAAGGAGATATTGTCATACCCAAGTCTTTCAATCAACAAGTGGATTCCATTTGTGGAGGAGGGAAAGGAGAAGAAAAATGTAGCACAATCACATGATCTACCTCTGCCAACCTTTTCTCTACAGATTGCAGTGTGGGTTACACATGTTAAATATAATACAACTCTTCCATGGAAAGAAGCGATCAAGATGAAAAGTGATTCAAAGGGTAAGTTATTTATAATTCCTTGAGTTTAATTAAGGCCTTGTATAATCATTATTCTTCCATGCATCTATTTAATACTTCCTCAAAGAGACATTCGAAGGCAATCATATAGAACCACTAAATAAAAAGAGCACACAAAAACTAAATACAACATACCAAATTTGACATATCTTTCAATTTAAATTATTGTTGAGAAGGTTTTGAGAAGGGGCTAAGAGTGTAAAGGTTGCACCAGAGGAATTGTAGGAGTGGAGCTAAGCATAATAGAACATGAGATACAAATTCATATGCAAATTGAATTTGAAATACAAACTTAACTCCTTCAAAACCTAAATGGTAGTTTTCAAACGAGGTACAGACATTCATCTAAACATAAAAGATAGAAGGATCTATTGAAGCATATAGAAGGCATACATAACTTGCAATCAATATGGAAAGCTTATGGATAATAGTGAAATAAGATCATATCAATACATTGGAAGCCTCTTTTCAATGCCTTTAATTGTAGAGGAGAGTGTGATTCAAGTTGTGCATTTTAGTGACAAAACAAAAGATAATAATGACTTCATGGATTTTATTGTGGCATAGTGGTTGTAGCAATGCCATAAATTATCTGGGACTATATGAGGAAAGTTTTCAATCCATCTAAATTTATGCCACAACATATATAACGACTTAAAACAAAACTCATCTAACAAGTTGTTTTGTCATCATTACAAATGAGTACAAACTACTTAGTTAATTGTTGATATTGAGTTTGTAGAAGTAGTCTTCTCCCTCTTGGAATACAACATTTACATGTTTCTAGCATCTATGCCTTGTGGTCACTAAAAAGCTTCCCAACCTTCAAGGGAACCCTTTTGGAGGCATGTGAGATGTCTAAATATCTTGTGGAAAATCAAGAATTCTCAATGAACCAAACCTAGTATGCTACTAAAAAGTTAAAAATAAAACATATTAATTAGGTCTAAAATTTGACTTTACATTTCAAAAATTAAAACCAAGGAAATATAAGGATATACTAGAACAACTACAAACCTTAATTGTAAACCTCTACTAACTTATGTATCCAAGTAGGAAAAATGCATATTAGCCCATATAACTCAAACTCCATATTAGCCCATATAACTCAAACTCACATGCATCTGCTTAAGTCACACTAATGTTCCCTTAAGTCTAAAATTTGACTTTACAATTCAAAAATTAAAAACAAGGAAATATAGGGATATACTAGAACAACTAAAAACCTTAATTGTAAACCTCTACTGATTTCTATATCCAAGTAGGAAAAATGCATATTAGCCCATATAACTCAAACTCCATATTAGCCCATATAACTCAAACTCACATGCATCTGCTTAAGTCACATTGATGTCCCCTTAAATTCCTACATCGAGGCTTCTTGTGTAATTGGATAAAATGATTGGATTATAATTGAAACAAAAAACTTGCAATCGAAAGCTTATGAATAATAGTGAAATAAGATCATATCAGTGCATTGGAAGCTTCTTTTCAATGCCTTCAATTGTAGGGGGAGAGTATGACTCAAGTTGGGCATTTTAGTAACAAAACAAATGATAAAAATGACCATGGATTTTATTGGATAGATTTGTTAAAAACACACTCTTAGTGACTTTAATTAATGAAAAAAGAAAGCAATTTGCATTAACAAGTATAATATTATATAATTTTCTATATTTCAACGTTTAATTAAATAATTAATTAATAATATAAGAAGACAAAAAAAAGATTACCTATAAAATTATATAATTAAAAAAATATAAATGCAATATAAATATATTAAACAATGGAATAAAAAATGAACTTCTTGAAAAGGATATATCTCAATGTTATTTATATAGATTATTTTTAATATGATACTTCAATAATTTTAATAATATAATAATAATATTTAAAAATATGAATATAATAATAATATGAATAATAGAATAATTCTAATATTAAAAATATCATACTTATATTTATAATATTATATTAAAAAAATATAATAATATAATTATAAATATATAAAAATAATAATCATAATAATATATAAATATAATAAGAATATAAGAATTTAATACTTATTCGATAAAACCCTAACCCTAAACATAAGTGAAAATTAAACTTTAATGAATAACACTCCTAATTGAACCATAATCTAAAATTTTAACCTAAGTCAAAGTGATCCACAATTATAATCTTATCCCAAACTTATCATACAACCATAAACCTTACTCTATCCCAAAAATCAACTCTAAACCTAACCCTACCCTAACCTTTAACACTAACATTATTCAAACATCAAGACTAAAAACAATGCACCAAAAACTCCAATCCTAAACCTCACCCCTAACTCTAATTATAAACCTTACTCTAATCCTATTTCATCCCCAATCTTAACCAAATTGAACCTTGACTATTAATTGTAATTGAAAGGTAAATCTTATTTAGTTTAAATAGTAGCACTAATAAACCTTTGTTGTTAATAATATCATAATAATAATGTAATATAATATAATAAATTAATAATATTAGAAAATAATAATAATATAATCAAAAAATAATAATACAACTAATGTAAGCTAGATACTTTGTCATTCAATACAATATCTATATGCATAAACAATAGTCATTGGCCTTTGTTTACTTAAATATCATACGTGTTTGTTCTCTACAAAATAGATTCCTATAAATTGATATATCTCGGTGTTTCCTATATTGATTATGCAATAAGATAGATAAGCTAGTAGAAGGGTCCTATTGAAAAAATTCAAATTACTAGTAAGAGGAACACAGTCTAATTTTTATATAAAGATGTTGGTATCATTATAGCATGCAACCATGCCATTATTACATGCAATTTTTTAGGAAAAAAGTAGGATAGATAACAACAAACAAAAGAATGCTAAAATTTTGGACAAATGAAAAATAAAAAAAGCATGTAAAAGTCCTTGTAAATGTGCAAGAAATATGGTTTCAAAATAGTTCACGCTTGTTTCTTGTGCTTCCACATTTTGCATGTCTACCAGAGCAGTTGCAACTACAACATCTGACAAAAAATTTCTATCCTTTATGCTTTGATGGATGTCCATACCCTCTTCCAAAGCTCCCAGGTGATCCCACAAAATTGGTTTACGATTCCGTTGAGGAAGAAAAATTGCAAAAAATGCCCCCATGAATTTTTTTTGGGTTTTGGGGTGTTCGAATGAACTTAGGGTTTGAACGAACCCAATAAGGGTTCACTCAAACCCCCTTTCAAGCGAACCCTATTAAATGTTGGGTGCCACATATTTCACATTTTCTGGAATAAAAAACAAAGAGAAACTTTGTAGAAAGGGGGGTTCGCTTGAATCTAGGTTCATTCGAACCCCCCTTTTCCCCCTTTTCCCTCTTTGGCACCAAAACTTAGATCTAGTTGAGGATGAAAATGGAAGAAACTTTATAGACCCAATTAGATGATGGTAGTCCTCAGAATGAGTTATCCATCAAATATAATTTTAATATGTTTTGGTTTTATTATGTATTTGTTTTTTAAGTTTGATTAAACATAGGTTTTTCACCGAAAATCAAGCTCTTTGTTTTGCACATGTGGAAAAATAGAAGATTATCAAAATAAAATTCTGAAAAATGTGCAGGCTAGGTACTGATGTCCTTGATCCAGTAAAAAAAATTGAATTTCAATACATACAAAAAAGTTATGTTGTATACAGTCCACCTATATCTGAATTGTAATTGGTTTGACTTCGAAACTTGATTAAGGAAAAAATATTAAATAAAACACTATGAAACCAAATGAAAGGGTTAGATATCATAGTTACAAATCTAAATTCGAAAAAAATAGAATTTTATTCTTCGTAGAAAAAAAGTTATGTTGTATACGGTGAGCACCACTCCTTAAAAATGGTGTTTACTGATAAAAACTAGTTTTTGAAGGACATGGAAAAAGAGTGCAATCTAATTCCAAAAATTTTGAAAAAAATATATTTATAATCTATAGACAAAATGTCACAAATCGCTAGTTTGCATCATCTTCAAATTCCTCACGGTTTAGCCACTATAGGTGCCCGAAAGTGAAGATTTAGTTAGAAAAAATCAGTTCAGTGTCCAGTTTGGACAAAAAATGTAAACCAGTATTGTGGGATCACCCTCCCATTTCGACATAGGCTAGGAGGATGCTGGAAAAGGTTGTAGTGTCTATCTTTACATCTACCAATTACATTTGCTTGAAATTTCCTAAAGCCTTTTTAAAAAATCGACTTTGTGAATAATCTACAATCAGGGCATTCCATGAGAATGAGTTTCTTCAAGGAATTTTGTTAAACTGTTCTATGCTTCCACATTCTATGTACCCTATAATCATGACAATCCATGAGACCACATTTCTTTTAGGTATTTTTTCAAATAATTCATGTTCATTGTCTATGCTTCCACATTTTTCATACATGTCTACCTAGGTAGTTGCAACTACAACATCTGACAAAATTCCTTTGTCCGTTATCATTTGATGGATTCCACACCCTGTTTCAAAGCTGCCATTTTCACACAGGCGGGGAGGGTGCTGACAAAGGTTGTGAAGTTTGGCTTTACAGTTGCCAATTGCATTTGCTTGAAAGTTCTTGAAGCCTTTTCAACAAATACATTTTGTGTATATCGTGCAATCATGGCATTCCATGAGACCATAGTTCGTTCTTTAAGGCATTTAGTCAAATAGTTAGTGTGCCTTGTCTATGCTTCCACTTTTCTCATAAATGTCTATCAGAGTGTTTCCAACTACATCATTTGATTCCAAAGCTCCCATTTCAACACAGGCTTGAAGTATGCTAGTAAATGTAACTTGATCTGATTGTAAACCTGCTTGTTGCATATAGTGACACAGTGGGATTGCCTCCTAATGATATTTCATCAGAGGCTCTTTTTTAACTAATCCATTCAAACTTATGCAACGTGGAAACGGGAAAGGAAAGGAAAGGAAAGGTCCTTTTATAGTCCATGATACTAGGTGATCTATTTTTTAGGTCTACAAATGGCTTACAGTATATGGGACTACTTCATACTCCCAATATGCGGGAGGCACCTAACTCATGCTCCACAATATGAGGCGTGCATACCCTACCCCTACAGGATTTGAACTTGTGACTTCTCTTTCAAGAGTACACGTTCTCCACCACTAGGCCAACTCAGGTGTACAGTGTTTTGAATTTGGTGATGAGCCTAGTTTTTGGTCCAATTTTGGATAAAATCTATAGTTTATTTGCTAAAGTTGACATGGACTTTGATATTAAATGTTGATATTTTTATAGAGTTTCCCTCAAACCATAGACATTGGGTTAATTCTATTTCTGCCAGTTTTAATAGCATTAGCCTATTATGCGGACTGTCTATATTAATTTTTCATGTGGTTAATGAATGTTCTTTAAGGTGGTTATAGATGTGCAATTATTATGTGTAGTAACATTGCCATGCAGACATACTTAAGGATGCCAAATTGAGAAATGCAGCCGCCAACTGGTCATGCAGAGGAATCATTTGAGGGTCAACTGAAGGGCGACGACAGGAAATTCTCCATGTCAGCCGCATGTAACCGCCTTGTAATTGGTCATTCATGATGTTGAGCAAATGCGAGCGTTACTACAGCGTTGAGTTTTTGTTTGGACATGCATGTTTGACCGGATTCCCTGCGTGTGTAACCACCCTTCTATTCTTTTCTTTGTTTTCCCTAAATGGCATCCTCTTAGTTAGTGGGAGTTGACTACCTTGCTTAGTTGATAGTATAAATAAGGTTTAGATCCTCCTTCTTCGGGGGTTGTTGAGTTATTGATGTTGTACGATCTGATAATATACTAGCATTTCCAGACAAGCTACTCTTTTGTATTTGCATTTCCCAATGAATAAGATGAAATTATGAGTTGAGAATTTGAGTTTATATTAGTTTTAGAGGATACTCATCCAAGGGGGCCCACTTGGTGAGTAATTTGTCCTTTAGTTTAGCTAGATTAGTTGTTAGTTTATGTTTAGTACTTAGTTAAGAATCTGGAATTGACTGTTCCTTGTAGCCACTAGAATTTCATTTTGTGACTGTTCTTGCAGCCAAAGCAGACATATTAGTTTCTTGTTTGTTGCTCAGATTTTCATTCTTGTCATGCATGTTTAGCTTAGTTTAATTGTTGAGTGATGTTCAACATTTACTTTGTTCCTTTCCATGCAATTTACTTTCAGTATTGAATCTTTTTTAGTTGTAGAATGAAGATGACTACTCTGAGTTCCTAGTGCACATATTGTTCAATCTCACATCCTTGGGTTGACAATTTAAATGCACCTTCATAATGGTTAATGGCTATTCAAGTTAGATGTCCAATCTCTGAATCATGGTTGTAAAGGCCTAGTTATTAAATCATTGTAGGAGGCCAACATTTTTGGTGTCGTTGTTGGGGATGGTGTCAAACTAGGGAGTTCTTTGGAGTCATTGCTAGTTTTTCCTGCTGTAGTATTTCTGGAATTTGTTCTTAGTATTTAGAAGTTATGATCCACTATTCTTTCACCAATTCTTTGTGTGAGTTGGTTGATGTTGAGTTGATACCGCATGCATAGAAGAAGAAGAGATGCTTATGGGATATTCCTTCCTAATAATCCAGAACCATTTCAGCTAGTAGAGCTTCCAAATCTACCCAGAAACGAAGAAGAAGAGCCACACCCCTTTGTTGATACATTTCTTGACTTAAAAGGTTCTGAAGTTTCCCTTGAAGATCAAAATCTAGTTGAAGAGCCCTCTAATTTGGAACTTCATCAAGCAGGCATGGGTGATGCAAATGGAAACAGGCCTAACAGACAAAACCAACCAGCTTTTCCTTTCCCCATTGCTCATCAGAATGAAGTAGACAACCTCAAAAAATATCCATACTTCAGTCCTTAAGTTCTATGGACTTGTCACAGAAGATCTTGATACATTCTTGTTTGAGTTTGATATACTCTGTAGAAGTTATGACTATACCACTGATGCCCACAGACTCAAGCTATTTCCTACCATTTTGAAAGAAGTTGCATTGAGATGGTTCATGAACCCTAGAAGAGATAATGTGGATACTTGGGAGGACATGAAGACAAAGTTCCTTGAGAAATACATAAAGTATTGCAGGGGTAGTGATATGAGAGGAGATGACATTTTCAGTCTACAGCAAAAGGAAGATGAGAGCCTGGAGGATTTTATTTCAAGGTTTTTGTTTTGTCTGCAGAAATCTCCACACCATACACTCAATGAAGACTCACAAAAGCTGCTTTTCTTGAGAGGAATTAATGAAAGTTGCACTGATTCTTTGGACCTAATGGTAGGAGGAGATATCACTCAAGTTCCTTGGGAGGATATCAAGAAGATATTCCAGAACTATTCTAGGGTAGCTTCAAAGAAAAAGAGGGAGCTTACCAATCCTCTATGGGTAAGTTATCCACTAGTGGAGTTTCAAGGATGGAGATTACTCACTTACTGGCAGATTTCAAGTAGGATATCATAAATAATCTAGCCACTCAATTGGATACACTTCAGGCCAAGAAGAAACAAGAGGAGGCAGAGGAAATGCTGGCAGAATATTCCCCTCATTGCAGACAAAAGAAGAGGGACTGCAAATGCAAGATGGTAGTTAACATTGACAGCAAGAAGATTCCACCTGAGTTCAAACCAATTCAGATTGAGGAAGATCAAGTCTACTTTGTTGCACAGAGAAGGCCATGGGCTCCAAAACAAGGTATGCCACTAGATCCACTATCTTTTGTTGGGCCATATTTTAATTCTTATTCATTTGGTAACCAATGGCAGCCCCCATGTCCATCCAATTATGGAGGATATCCACCACAGTCTTGGGGTAACCCTCCAAATGCTTGGCCCAATTATCAAAATTCTTCACCTCAGTGGCAGCAACCTCAGGGGAATTGGCAACAGTTTCAAGAACCTTCGCAGCCACCTCTAGGAAACTGGCAACAAACATCTCAATGGAGAGGTGGACAACAATGGCCAAACCAGACAACTAGCTACATGCAGCAACCTTCTCAACCCCAAAAACCTGCTATAATGCCTCCCCCTGCTAATCCCAGCTCGAATGCACCTAAACCCACTCAGTTACCAACCCAACCCACACCTAACCCAAATAATAAACGACAAAATAGCTTGTATACTTTGCTGATCCAAATCAATTCCCTGCATATATTGTGAGTTTAAGTGACAAACATTTGCATTTAAAAACTACTTTGCCAACCCATTCCACACCCATCATCACTGAGCTTCCTATGGAAGAAGAAGAACCTCTAGATGTTCTCATTCAGACTAGTGCACCTAAAAATCTTGAACCAGTTCCATCCAAGCAGACGGAACAAGAACCACCATTCCCCTAGAGATTGGAAGTTGCCAAATAAAAGGAAGACAAGGAGGACACCACTTTTGACATTTTAGACCAGCTGAAGCATATATGTGTCTAGATAACCCTATTCCAGGCCATAAAAGATGTTCCTATATATGGCAAAGCAATCAAAGAAGCATGCCTCAAGAAGTTGGGCAAGAAAAAGAAAAACCCAACTACAATTCGTGTAGTGGGACAAATAGCTGACATCATGCTTAGAAAATTAACTATCCCCAAGTACAATGATCCAAGTAGTTCTATGGTTGAATTTATTATAAATGGGATACACATAAAAAATGCTTTCATCGACTTGGGTGCAACAATAAATGTGATGACTAAAGACATCCTACAACAACTAAACATTGTAAGTATGAGATCCACTCCTATTGTCCTGTAGCTTTCTGATAGTTCCACTATTAAGCTTGATGGCATAGTAGAGGACCTTATGGTGATTCTAGACTCTTGGGAGTATCCAGCCGACTTCATGATTCTTTCTCTTAAAGCTACACTAGGTGGGTATCCTATTATCCTTGGAAGGCCATGGTTAGCAACAACATATGCTTATATTGGATGTCGATTAGATGACATGAACTTTTCTGATGGCAGGAACACCAAAAATCTTGTTCTTTATCCTCCTTCTCAGACATTCCATGATGAGGATAATCCTATATGGCCACATGTAGGTGAAGAGGCCGAGGAAGTTAACTTTGTGGCATAGCTTATGATGTTACTTAGAAGTCCTCTCCAACAACTTCAAGATGAAGATGAAGTGTTATCTAATATGATTCAGAACCATTGTGAGGTAGAGGAGGTACCACCCTCTCATGCATCTAGTTTTGTTGATCCCGTGAAGACACTTCTGCTTGCTCTGCCTGATCTTCTTGCAGCCACTATTTTTGCAGACAAAATTCATGTAGCCACTCTTCCAGCAGACAAATTTCCTGCAACAACATGTATGTTCCACACAATGCTACCATATGAACTTAAGGTACCATGTATTAATGAAATACCTATAATAAAGTTAACTACACAAGTACAGGTGTCTGAAGGAAAATATTTGAATATTAACAACAAACTAGGAGAAGAACAACAACTGACATTGACAAAAATTTTGAAGGCCCACCAAAATCCATTTGCATGGGATTGTCATGATATGAAAGGACTAGAACCCTAAGATTTGCACCCATAGGATATATATCAAAGATGATTGTCAACCGGTAAGGCAACCACAAAGAAGAATCAACCCTGCATTGAGAGAAATTGTCAAAACAGAGCTGCAAAATTTGCTAGAAGTGGGATTTATCTATCCCATTTAAGACAACTAGTGGGTGTCTCCATTGGTGATTATGCCCAAGAAGGGAGGAAAATGGAAAGTTTGTGTTGACTATAGGGAACTCAATGCTGCTACTAAGAAAGACCATTTTCCCTTGCCTTTTGTAGATCAAGTGTTGGACTCACTTACAGGAAAGCAATACTTCTCTTTTCTAGATGGATTTAGTGGCTACAATCAAGTCCAAATTGCACCTGAGGACCAGGAGAAGACAACCTTCACATGTCCATGGGGGATATATTCATATTCAGTACTTCCCTTTGGTTTATGCAACAAACCTGCAACTTTTCAGAGAGCAGTCATCAACATATTTTCAAACATCTCCCTTGACTGCATGGAAATCTATATGGATGACTTTACCACCTATGGTGCTGATTTTGATGAAGCATTGGAAAATCTCAAGAAATTCCTCTAGAGATGTGGAGACCAAAATATATCTTTAAACAGTGAGAAGTGTTTCATGATGATGTAGTAAGGTGTAGTTCTTGGCCACTACATTTCCCACCAAGGAATTCAAGTAGATCCTGCAAAAATTGAGGTAATTGCTAATCTGTCTACACCTGCAAAACAAAAGGATGTTAGGAGTTTATTGGGACATGCAGGATATTACAGGCATTTCATCAAAGACTTCAGCAAAATAGCAACACCATTGTATACTCTCCTAACCAAAGATGTTGAATTCCAATGGACAGAAGATTGTGCCAAAGCATTTTCTAACTTGAAGGAAGCTTTGACTCATGCTCCTGTACTTAAGGGACCTAATTGGGAAATTCATTTTCACATCCATACAGATGCATTAGACTATGCTATAGGAGCAGTCTTAGGACAGAAAGAATGAGCCATTGAAAATGTCATTTATTTTTTCAGCAAAAACTTACAAGGAGCTGAATTCAATTATACAGTAACAGAAAAAAATGTTGGTAGTGATCTACGCCCTGAACAAATTCAAGCACTACATAATAGGCTACCAGATCTTTGTGCACACTGATCATGCAACCATTAGATATCTCATGAACAAACCCCTGATCTTAGGAATGTTAGCCAGATGGTTACTGTTGATGCAGGAGTTTGACATAACCATTGTGGAAAAACTAGGGAAGGCCAATGTTGTTGCAGATTTTCTTTCAAGACTGACCACATCAGAAGACAATCAAGCCATAGATGAATCCTTTCCTAATGAGCATCTATTTTCCATTAGTATGCACACACCCTGGTATTCCGACATAGCTAATTACCTAGTGACGGGGAGAGTTCCTTCTCACTTCTCTCCAAAAGAGAGAAGAGTTCTCATTGAAGAATCTTTTCCTTTTTCATGGATTGTTGGATGCTTGTTTTATACTGGACTAGATCATGTTATGAGAAGATGTGTGAAGGAAGATGAGACATATGACATTTTGCATGCATGTCATTATGAACCCTTTAGAGGGCATTTTGTAGCCAAAAGGAAAGTAATGAAGATTTTGACCACAAGATATTATTGGCCTACACTCCACAAGGATGCAGGAAGAGATACACGGAAATGTGATAAGTGCCAAAGACTGGGCTGACCAACCAAATTAGACAAGATGCCACTCTATCCCCAAGTAGTAGTCACTCCCTTTGACAAGTGGGGATTGGATTTTGTGGGACCCATTGACCCCCCATCAAATGGTAAGTCTTATATCTTGGTATGCACTGGTTATGTACAACTAAATGGGTAGAAGTCAAGGCCATGAAGCATGCAAGAGATAACAAGGTTGTAAAATTTCTTTATGAAGAAATTTTCACACGATATGGAGTCCCAAGAGAAATAGTAACTGATAGAGGAGCTCAGTTTACCTCAACACTTATTACAAAACTAGTCAATGAATATAACATAAGGCACAAAAATTCTACTCCTCATCACCCTCAGGCTAATGGACAAGTTGAGGTGACCAACAAATAAATTGAAGCCATTCTAACCAAAACATTGGCTATTCACATAAAATATTGGGCAAACAGATTATAAGAAGAAGTTTGGGCCTACAGAACCACCTAGAAAACAACCACAGGCTTCACTCCATTTGAGCTACTCTATGGGAAGACAGCTATGATGCCCATTGAATTCGAGCACAAGACTCTTAGAATTGCAATAGACTTAGGGATGGATATTTCTGAGGCACAAAAAGAAGAATCATGTAGCTAAATGTTTTAGATGAGATGAGGAAGACGATCTTGCATCACACTAAGGTTGTGCAGAATCAAATAATCAAATGACATGACAAATTTATCAAAGAGAAGAAATTTCAGCCAGGTGACTGGGCATTGCTTTATGACTCACGATATCAGGACAATGCAGGAAAATTGCAGACAAGGTGGCTAGGACCATATGAAGTTGCTGAGGTTTTTCCCTATGGAGATGTTCAGCTCACCACCATTGACCCTGTCAGATTCAAGTTACTAGTCAATGGTCATTGTCTCAGATTGTATCACAAGCCAACTTCCAAAGAAGAGTTCTTGCAATAATTCATCCAATATGTAGCACGCGAGCTTCCTACAGCAATTCATCCAACATGCAACACCCGGGCTTCCTACAACCAAAGGAAGTGGACCTAGTGTCCCTCCTTCTGGCTAATTAAGGTACGCACTTGTCATAATAAAGACTTCTACTTTTGTAGTTCATTTCCTCACCCATCTGCCCATTCGTCACCACCTTTCTCTCTCTTCCATCACTTCATTCCACCTCACATCATTCCACTTCATCATCATTAATTGCTCAATTTATTTCCTAAAAGGCGAATGGTACTTTCTCCATGAGCTTTGCAATGTATCCTCCACACATTTAGGTATGTGCGCATTAATTTCTCTCTTAATTATATTTTTAGTGCATTCATTTAATCGTTGTACGTTAGTATGGGCGTTCACATAATTTTCGTACCTCCCTATCAAATCACTACTCCCATCTTGCATGTGTGGACACATATCCAAATTTAGGTTGGGGGGGGGGGAAGGAAAGATGTAGGTACATTTCCCACATGTCATTCCATGCTTGTCTACGTCAGCAAATCTAGCTGAGCCAATTTAAAATTGAAGTGAAGGGTGTCTCGCATATGTGATGTGACACTATATTTTCGCCGCCATTTCTTTTCATCATAACTCTCTTTTACTACCTCTTCTTTGCCATTATCGACCCTATCATAATCTTGAATTGCAAGTGGTAAAAGGTTAAAAAGAGAGAAGGAGAATTCAGTCGACATTGGTGCAGGATAATTTAGCTAGCAAGTGCTGCAAAAAGGAATTTGTTTTCAGACAAGAATTGCAGGAAGGGAATTTTGCAGAGTGACAGTTGATTGCAAACAATGGGAGGCAGAATAATTCAAAATGACCCCTCGGTTTATGATTCCTTATTGTCGGATGCACAGTGCTTGGTTGAATTTAGAAACTGTGGCTAGTTGGACTACTTCCTAAAGTTGGACGGTTTTGATGAAGGCATTGCACTAGAGTTCGTTTGGACATTTTTTGAGGGAAAAGCCACAGTAAAAGGGCTGGAGGTTGTGGCAACTAAGGAAAGAATTGCAGAAGTTATAGGGTTACCTGTTGACAGCAAGCATTACCTTGTTTCTAGAGACGTCAGGTCAGCTAGGGCCATATTCCCAATACATGGTGACCCTCCAATCAGTATGGACAAACAGGGTGCCAAAAGAACCTCTCTGCTCGAGCCATGGAAGTAGGCAGTCGTCCACATTATCAGGTACATCACTTGTGAAGGTTTATTGTCAAACCTACATTCAGTACATTTCAAACTTTTGAGTCACATGAGGCACCAAAGGAGGATGAATGTGCCCAACGTCTTATAAAACCTTCTCTCCATCATGGCGGCTAAAACTCAAAAAGGTAGGGACAATTATATTTCCCACCATTGCTTGATTAAATTGTTGGTTGAAAATATCTACATGATGTAGCACCCGAAATGACCTAGGAGGAATTCATAAATGTTGATCAATTTAGACCTGAGCAGCTGCAATCTAGGGCTTTACCTCAACCACGTAGGTCTAGCAGGAGATTAAGCATGGCTAAAGCCACCCTTGGTGCTTCAACCTCTGGCGTTGGCTCTAGTATGAATCCTCCTACAGCAGAACGTACCATAGACATTAGTTCATCTGAAACATAGCACTCTGAAAAAGAAAGTTCTTCATCGGATTCTAATGATGATGATGTTTCACTTGAAACCCTAATAAGAACTTGGCCATTGAGTGAGCTCGAGCTCTGATCTAGAAGCTCTATGAGAGCTTGGTCGAGGCATGTTTTCTCTTCTACAAACATACAATGGTAATTTTTACTTACTCCATATTTTCATCAAACAAAAGCTTACAAGAACTTCTTTCTTGGTAAAAGAATGATTGTTAATCTTTAAAAATACAGGCCCTTTGTACAGGTCGTGCCTTGTGTATCCCTTATTTGCATTTTCTGAGAATTGTAACTCATGGCACAAGCTCAAAAATGGCCTCCTCACTCTTGTGCTTACATTCTCCATTCAAACCCCTCACATGGGCATTTAGTTTTTGAGAAGAAAAGAGGTTCCTATGCGCAGTCGTGGCATGTATGTTTTGAGCTTTTGAAACTACTGTATTTTCATTATCCTTCTCATGAACTCAAAAAGAGAAAACTTTGTTTTTGTAATAAAGAAACTCTTGTTACTTTCTCTGCATTTTCTTGTATTTTTCCATATATTGGGCTTGACCCATGATAGCATTATATGCATTTTTGTATTCTTAACAATAACCCTCACATGGGCATTCCTTATTTTGAAAGAAATCCACTTATTTCTGTATTTTCTGTCAAACCCTCATGTGAGTTAACTGGTAACATGGAGAAATTTGCATTCTAAGTTAAAAACATCATATCTGGAACTTTTGTGCTTTACAGCCATCAAAATGGAGGTGCATAAAAACAAGGCTCTATTGACATGACTTTCACAAACTGTTCATCTATGAACCTTGCATATGATTCTGATCTTTCTTTTTCTTAAGTCTATGTACCTCCTCCTTATGCATTGTTATGGGTTTGATATCATTTAAAGTGGATTTCCCTGCATTATGAAATCATTGTCCTTATCTTTGTTGATTGTCCTCTTTGAACCTTGTAACCACAGTCACCAACAAAACTTATCTCAAAGGTCTCAAAAAGTACCTTTTCTTTGTTCAAAAGAAACTGGGTTGAGCTTTGAATATAGACTTAAACAATGTTCCCTTGACTGTCTTCACCCATTATAATGCTTATTCAGCTCCTCTAAATAAATGATTAGATATACTGCTATCATTGTTCTATTATAATCATTCAGAGGTATTATTCATTGTTTCACTGTAACATACCCAGCATTAATTAGAATTCAAAAATGCATGAGAACCTCCAGGGATTACTATCTTTGTTGCCAAATTGCTAACTGTGTTTTAAGCAAGGTTGTCCCTCATGCATGACTGACTTCCCTCTTCCTCAAGACATTGATTGTGTTTTGAGGCCTTGAGACTGTTCCTTACATTGTCCATGTTGCAAGATTTGAACTGTCTTATAATCTCCTTTGAGCTTGTTGCTACTCCATCTTTAATTGTCATTGTTATTGTCCTTCTCATGACTACCAGCTCTTAACTATGAAAGATTTTTGGTCTCTACTGCAGCCATTAAGCTTATCTTTGTTTCTTGAAAACTCATTGCCATCTCAATAGAATAGACATATCTCAATAGAATAGGCCATCGCTTATTTGATGTCTAAAAGATTGCCAAGTCATTCTTTTGATCAGATCTAATACTCTGAACTCTGGTAAGAGGTAGCTCGGTATCCTTGGACTAGATCTACATTGTTACAGTCTTTGACATTGATATTGATAATTATGAATGAAAATGCCTTTGTGACCATGTTATCATTGAATGTTGACTATCTTCATATCATGTTTTTGTTTTATGCTTTGTAGATCTTTGCATCATGACCATTTCCTTAATGTATATGAGTCTTTAAATTTCATCTATCTTATGGTGGCTGATCATGAGTACTATTTGTTGCTTCTTTAGTGTTATTTGTTGGGCTCAACCCTTGTGGGAGCCACATTTTCCACCACACATAACAATATCTATTGGCTGAAATGACTTGATTATACTTGTACCTGCACACTGAACAAACATGTTAGCAAAATAACTAAAGCTGAAAGCTTCCTCTTTTCTTTATGCCTTTAGAATAGTGAAATCATTTGATGGATGCCTAATTGATTGTGCATTATATTTTTGTTGGTAACGTAGGCATGAGGTAGGATATGATTTTTCATTTCTCTAACACCACCCTTTATCATACTTGCATATGCTTCTGGAGCTTGCAGCTGGACCAATTCAGAGGCAGAATAACTGAAAACCTCAAGTGTAACAACGATTCATCATTCCAGGCAATGACGAATCACCTTCTATCTTATGCCCATTTTATTTTCAATTGTATGACACACTCTCTTTTCTTGTATTCATTATTTGATTTGAAAATTAGATGAAGTTACTCCCACGGCTTGTGTGGGACTTTGGTTTGTACATTATGAATAAAGCAGCAAACATTATGCAATCTTATGATTTCTCTGTTACAACTAGTTGCATAATAATATTGAGAATTCAAAATGTAATCAGATTTATTTCAGCAATGAATACTTTAGCAAAAAAAATCGTACCTTTCAATGATGAATGCCACTCAACTCTGTCCGTTTTGAGTTGTAGCTAAAAATAGGTAACAATACTTAGTTAAGAATCTAGCACTGACTGTTCCTGCAGCCACTAGAATTTCATTATGTGACTATTCCTGCGGCCAAAGCGGACAGAGTAGTTTCCTGTTTGTTGCTCAGATTTTCATTCCTATCATGCATGTTCAACTTAGTTTAATTGTTGAGTGATGTTCAGAATTTACTTTGTTCCTTTCCATGCAATTTACTTTTAGTATTGAATCTTTCTTAGATGTAGAATGAAGATGACTACTCTGAGTTCCTAGTGCACATACTGTGCTGACCCATTTCAAGTTCACGTCCCTGGGTTGACAATTTAAATGCACCTTCATAATGGTTAAAATGGTTATTCAGGTTAGATATCCAATCTCTGAATCACGGTTGTAAAGGCTTAGTTATCAAATCATTGTAGGAGGCCAACATTTGGTTTGGCTTATGCAACAGTGATTTGACGGGACAACTTAAGAGAACAAAAACAAGTAACAGATTGAATGGGCCCCACAAGAGCCACCTAAATAGTCCATGCTTAGTGTGTGCTCTTTAAGCTTATCCCCCGCAGGATAGGACATTGTTCTAAGAGTGGATGTACAAGGAGCAACTACATTGAGATCAATTCTTGGTAATGGTGTCGTGTACATATTTCTTGTTACATAATTAGGCTTGGTAGGACTAGACTTAGAAGGCGAAGAGTGTAGTGTTGCATATAAGGCATAAAATAAGCCATTTTGAAATAGATGACAAAAATAAAGTAAGTATTGGAGTTGATTATCGAATGGGATAGTCTCATGTGTTTCTAGTCTCTTCTTGGAACAATACAAGTGGTCTTTTAAGTATTGTGGATCAAGGAAAATAGTATAGGATCCTAGCAAAAACAAAGAGTGGATGGTCTTCATTAACCATATTTATCACAAAGGACCAATATGTTAGTGTTGGTACAATAAGGAATCGTTTCCTTTAGAGATTATTTCATTCTTTGGCCTTTGAATGGATGGGAGTGTTATATGTTTGATGATAATAAATTTTTAGAGTAATAAAAATTTCGATTGAAACCACATCATGTAGGCCTAATTGATGAGGGTTGGCTATATTTTCGCAACATAAATCAATATTATAACATCAACATCTATTTTGGAGCACTATCGTTGCATAGATGATTTTTTTGGTCAATCTAGGATTTTGGATGAGTCACATGACCTTATTCTAAAGGTGCCAATAAAACCTAATGCTATTATGTGGGGTCACCTAGTGTTTATAAAGTGCACGGTAACATATGGCTTGGAGGTATGGATATATCTTCTTTTTGACAGAACAATGGTTATGAATAATGACACAATGATGAGGCTCACGGTCACTAAAAACATTGTTTGGCTTTACATACTAATCTAAGGCAACTTTGATGATGAGTTGTGTTCAAAAGAGAAATATGCTCAATAGATGCAGTTGGAATGTGTTTCCTTGAAATTTAAACGATTAACTCATGAATCAAGAGAAGACAAAGTGTCCATTGCAGCAAAACTAATAACTTATCTTTCTTCCGAAGCTACAAGTTTCTAACTTCCTTTTGGGGGAAAGTGACTTATGTCACTTATTGTAACAAAAATTTAGAAAATGGACCTTGTTTCTAGAAAATTTGTGTAAAATATAACTAAATAAGGTTCATTATTTTTAATTATTATATTTCAAGGAGGTAGTTAGAAAGTAGTTATCAAGTAGTTACAAGTGGTTATCAAGAAGAATTCTATAAATGCAAGGCTCTTTCTATTGTAAAGAGGGGAGGAGTGGGGAGGGCTTTGCAAATGGGGAAAACTTTTGAGAACTATTTAGAGAGATTGTATCAAGACTTTTGGCTTGACACTTTGTACTTAAGAGGTTTTGGAATTGTATAATTTCATAAAGGTAATGAAGAATTCATTTGGTTTGTATATCCTAAATGTGTTTTGAGTTATTATTACTAATTTATCATGCATTAAATTGGTAATCCCTTTGTATACCTGTTGAATCCATTGGTCATTTATGTGTGATTGATGAAACAAATCATACCCTGGTATCTTGGTTTGAATGTGCTAAGGTAACTCGTTTCCTTGTATGTTGGAATTTGTTATCTTTTCCATCATCATTGCATATCAAAACATAGTTTGTGATAAACCCCCTTTCGTAATTTGTTATGCGTTGTAAAATCTCAATTAGTATTTGTATGTCTATCATTTGGGTTTCTATTAGTCATTTTCTTTTAGTTTTTGTCTTTTCTCCTTTATGTACTTTAAGGTTAAAAGTACACAAAAATTACAAATACCCCCATCATACAAAGGAGTTACCCCTTCAAACGCATAGGAAGATTGTTATTTCACAAGCAATCTCTCTAACTGTTGGAGTGTTATTGTCACTTTCCATTGGGTGAGTCAAGTATCATTTCAAGTGTCAATCCACTTAGCAATAAGGATATAGACAGGTTGCAATACAAAGGATTTTAATATACAAAGCAAAGGCAAACAACACAAATAAGAGGTTTCATAGGTTGCATACAAACCTCATGCAAAGGTCATATACAAGAAAAACTAAAGGTTAGAGTAACATGCTTCAATCGAGTAAGAAATTGTATGTTCTCATATTAGATGCTTACACATAAATCTTCATGGAGTAGGAGTAAGAAAAGTTATGGATGCTTGAGTTGTCTTATCCCTAGTTTATCATTTTGTGCATGTGAGGTATGTATTGATGTAATTTATGACTTTTCTAATATGGTGGAGAGGCAATTGTAATATGAAAAGGGTATTTTGGAAGTATGAAATCTCCAACCACTCTCATGTCATCATAATCTACTAGATGACAAATATCAAGCTAATGTATCTCTAGTTTATCATATTGTTCGTTTTAGGTCTACATTGATACAACTAAAAATGAATATTATCTATAAGGTATTTCTTTGATGTGTTGAGGAGGTGATGTTGAATTTCATGGTGAAGCTATTTTTTGAGGCCTTTCATCTAATATTTATTCTAGTGCTTTTAGCTTTACTTCCTTATCTTTTAGATTTGTAACTTAGATTTTGGTAAGTACTTATATTTTTATGCTTTTCCAATTTCATCAATATTATCTAAAATCTTTTGCATGTTTCTAAAAATATCTATGAGATTAGGAAATATTCATGGTAATATTCATTATTTAACTTCATTTTCGTCTTAGATAGGCTAGTCTTCAACCATCTATCTCTCCTCAAACTTTCATCAATATCATTAACACAATTTATAATTACATCCTTAAGCTCATTCAAATCATAGTTGTAACTAGAAATATTTTAATCTCTCCTTATATTCTGGATAAACTTTTAAGGATCACATAGTCTATGAACATATCAACTCATTACCAACCAATCTATGTACCCATATACATTATGAAATCCTTCCTTTTCTAATATCATGAAAATACCAATTTTAATTTGAGTAGGGAGAAATCTATCTTTCTGAGGTCTTGGAAATGGTACTTATCCATTAAGTGCACTTTCTAATTACTTATAGGTAGTAAATTTGAAAGGAATAACCTCCATTCTATACATTATCAACATTACATTGTATCTCTTAGAAAAATGAAGGAAAGGTGGCCTACCTCACCGGACGGTTGGGGAGGTTGTTGGCTCAACATTCCAAGAAAAATTATTACACATGAGTAGCTTTCGAGCGAAATGGCCAATTCCATTTTTTATTTTGGTTAGTTTTGGGTGAAACGTATTTTTTCAAATAGGTTTTGGCTGAAACGTATTCGATCGAATAGGTTTCGGGTGAAACGTATTCGATCGAATAGGTTTTAGGTGAAACATATTTGACCAAATAACTTATGCCACGTATGCTCCACGTTGGATCCATTTGGTTTCAAGCAAAACCTATTTGGTCAAATACATTTCACCCAAAACTGACTTGGTAGAGATAATTTTGTTGGCCAAAAGTGTGACACATATTTGTACTTTTATTGACCATTACTAATTTCCAATCAATTGTGAGGCATGTATCTAGGCAAGCCAAAAAAAATTTGACTTGACACACTAGAAAATGACTGAGCCATGTGGCATCTAAGTGATTGACTATTATATTCATTATTTTTCAAGCTAGCCACAACATTGAGAATGTTGTCACCACAATATAATAGAGACAATGATTCTTTGCACATTCCAACAAGTCCACCTATTAAACTAGTTTCCATCTTTTTTCTTTTTTTAAACAATCAATTTAATTGTTTCATACTGGATAAGTTGTGTTCTACATGCACTTGTTTTCTTTGCAAAAAGGGGGATTGAAATGCCCACAAATAGGATTTTAATAATGAAACAATAGAATATGGAGGATTATTTGAAATCTCATTGAAATGTAAGTATTTTATTTGCTCTTGTTAAAGACCAAATGCATATTTGTATGTGTAGACGGTGGAATTGGAATAAAACAAAATTGAAATAATTAAAAATAACCAAACATTAACTAAGATTAATGCTATTATGATACCGAGAAAACCTTGGATTAAGCATTAAAAATGTTTTTCTCAATAATGATGGGGTATGTGGATGCTCAAAGTTAGTGTGAATCTCCTACAACATAGATCTATAATTATCCACATGATAGATTAAAATATAAGAGATGGATTTATAGACTTTTGGATGAAGAAGATAGATGGTGGAGACTAATTTGCATGCTCTTTGATTTACTAATTTGTTTGTTTATTCACTTTGGAATATACATGCATAAATAAAAGGAATTTGAAATTTTGCATGGATAGAAGAATTGGCATTTGAGAATAGTTAATCAATCATTTCATAACTAATTAAATATGTGTGCATGGACCTTTATTTATGGAATGCATGAGAGAATAATCAATCAATTAATTTCATAGCTAATTAGTTATATGTGCATGGGTTTGGAAAAGGATTAATTACTTAATTTAGAAGATAATGTTAAAGGATAAAGATGAGAACTGAAACTGATTAAGTAATAATAAATTATTAATTAATTGAGAGGATAATGTTGGGAATTAATTGTTCGATAAATTAATCAATTAAAAGGAGATTAATTAAGAATAACTCAATTAACTAATTAATAATAATTAAATAGCTTATGAAATGTGATGGAGTGGGGAATTAATTAATTAATCAATATGATGATGTAAAGGGAGTTGACTAGGATGAACTTTGTATAGAATTATCAATTGAAGACGGTGTAATTTAGGTGTCTATAGTATGCATGAACACTAGGCTAGCCATTGAATGAAAAAACATGCCTCCCTATAGCCTATGCTCTTTGTGATTTGAAGTTAGCCTTTCAAGTAGTCGCCTTTAACATAGACGTGTATGTACATCATGCACTTTATGCAATTCATATTTTTTGAAGATCCAATTCATAATTGTAGTAAAATAGTTCATCCAAACCACCTCTTCCAAGACAATTTAAAAAATGATCAATGATTATATTACATAGATCAATAATGTATCAAAAATATAACAATAGTTGTAATGAGTACAATTCCCTACTTTGTATGTAAATGGTTTTATCCTAAACATATCATTGTTTTGTAACACGAGATTGATTTTGTGAACTATATTTTCCTTTAATGATTTGTAGTTATCTATATCCACAATGTCAAATGCCAAATTTCTAGAGTTCGTTTTCCTTTTCATTTTATTTTTACCACAATAGAACTATGTAATGGAGAGGAAAGCCAATTACTTGTTAAGGTAGATTTCTTGCCAATAATCGCCAATTTTTTCACTATACACACCATGCAGATGAATCACAAAAAGACATTAATCAAGAAGGAAAGTCTCATGACTTTTGCATTACAATAGCTAGTGAATCAATAGTAGCATTGGCCATCAATCTAACCACTATTTACACACAAATACATATAAGTTAACATGACACTAGACAAGCTTTGAATTTGTAGGGTAACATGGTGTTTGCGGCGGCGACGAACAGAGGCAATGGTGTCTGCGGCGGGCTCCATGGAGACAAGGTGTCGACGTTGCCGCGTGAGAATGGAGAGAAGGAGATTGGCGGGTCCATTGCTGCGGGGGTGGAGAGATGCGACATGTGCGGTGGCCCTGCGAGGGCTGCCCGCGCGGATGGAAACCCTTGCCTGGCGATCCAAGCTGATGGCGCAGGCGTTAATGGCGTTGGTGGCATCCAGGGCAGAGACTGCTCTTCGGTTCAAACTGAGACTGCAACGAAAGATTCTGGTGTTTCCTACGTGAAGGGGTCTGGCGGGAGGTGCGTTAAGGGTAGTGGCCCATTGGCTAAGGCTAAAGCGTCGGCTGCGAGATTTTGGCTTGGGAGGCTGTTGATTGGCGGGTTTATACCTGTTGCCAATGCCATCTCAATCTGAAGGTTGAGACATAAGAGGAAATAGATGAGAAAGTTTTTGAGCTCTCCGTTCATGGGGTGATTTGTCAGTTTAGGGGTTTTTTGTCTAGTCTCCCTCAGCTGTATTCCTAGATCTCCAATGAATGGGAGTCTCTAATTTCTGGTAAAGTTCAGATTTACCCCATGGCTAAGGGATTTTTTGTTGCCAAGTTTGACAATGTTCAGGATATAAATATAATTTTATGTGACAATTATTTTAGTTAGGAGGATAAACATTTGTTGATGATTAAGCCTTGGCCTTCTGATTTCAACCCTGTTTTTGAAACTTTCAATAAGATCTTGATTTGGGTTCGGTTGTCTAATCTTCCCCTCCACTTATGGACTGAACCTCTTCGGGAGGAAGTGGGTGAAGCCCTTGGTGATTTTTTGTTGGTGGATGTTGAATCTTTTGACATTTTTCATTCCACCTTTTCTCGCATATTGGTTGAAATGGATGTTTCTAAAGGGATGTTTGTTGTGATTTTACTTAAATCTTTTAAGAAGTCTTGGGTTCAATCTTCGGACTATGAGGGGATTCCCTTCTGTTGTAGAAGATGCTTTAAAACAGGTCATGTTGCTACACAATGCAGATTTGAGAAAAAATCTATGACGGCTACATGGTGGAAAGGTGCCTCTCAACAACATTATATGGTTGAAAAGAAATCTAAACAACACAAGAGTTTTTCAGAGGTGGTTGCGGCGGAATCACAGGGTCTTGAGGTATCCCCTCTGGATTCAAATGGTGGGGCTGTTGATGTTTTACAAGATTATCATGTTGAAACCCCTAAAAAACGATAAATTGGGTCTCAGGTTACCTCTTTTGGTGATAGTGTTTTGAATATTATTTTTGGTGACTTTCTTGATAAGTATTTGCTTGCATGAAGAAATAATGATGATATCCCCAAGACAGTGGTTGTAGGCATTCATCTTCAGGAAAATTGTGTGTTGACTTGGTATGATAAAGCAACGCAAGTGGAGGAAGGTTGGATTACTGTTAAGGGAAAGAAAGTTAATTTCTCTAGGCCTTCTTTTGACATGAATTTTTGTTTCCACAAGAGTAGTTTTAAATGTAAATCTTGACGGATCTTATTTGAGGGCTGGATTTTGGCTAACTGCAAGCTGTTTTTTTTTGCAGCTTTCTTTTTGGTTGTAAAGGGTTTCGGGTCCCTTCAAAACTTGTTTTTTCTTGAATCAAAAACATGACACTAGACAAATTTGCATCCAACACATATTTTTATTCCAGACATACTAAACACTACAGTTATACCTTGACACTATTCAAACACAACCACAAATGGCTCGTTCATTTAAGGCCCACACATGTACACACCCATAGTTGAGACATTATAAGATGTGTATGCACATAAAAATGATGCAAAAGCCCTTGCTCTTAAAAATGAAGATTAATTGCATTATACACACTATAAAATAAACTCAACACTAAAGTAACCATGAGTATATCAATCCTCATAGATATGAAATCTCAACTTCCAAATTGTTTTGTAGTCCCATTTTAAGTTTCTACATATAGATTGTTTAAGTTACAAGTTTGCTTTATTAAAATTTTATTTGTTATATTTTTCCTCAAAGCATTAGACAACACCCCAAATAGGCTACCAAAAATTAGATTGATTTTGTTATTTATTTATAAGATTACCACAATTTCTTGACACAAAGATGATTGCCTAATTGAACAACAAGACAACATGAGTGTATCTATAACAAGGCAACATGCTCTAAAGTGGACACATCTTATTTTGTTGGCCTATTACAACCACCAAAGGCATTAACCAAGAAGCAAAGCCTCAAAATAATCTTGGTCTAGAAAAAGAAGGTCCATTCATAATGTAGAAAAAAATCATTTTCTAAATTTTTCCCCTAAAACATTACAATAGAAACATAAAAAAAACTAATAAACAAAATCTATTAACAAAAAGTCCAAATTATTGTTTAAAAAACACATTGATGCTATAGTATCCAAACACAATTAAAAATAAATTAAGAATTGTATGCAATGGCTCAATTCCTTACTACCATCAAATGTGGGAGAGCAAAAGCTTGACATAATGGGTAGCTTCTTTTACAAAATAATCAATGGTAATGTATTTGTTGCATGTAAATTGTTAGTCAATAAATAATGTATGTGATGTTTCTTTAATGCATCCTTTCTTAGGCAAACATCTTTATACGCATAATTATATGTTGTGTTTTTAAGGTATTATAAAAAATTAGACAATAAAGATACAATGTTGGTTTGGTAAGGTTCATTACTCATTATAAGATTTGAAAGCTTCAATGTGTTGTAAAATGAATTTCTTGCAACATTAAAACACATGTTCAATGATTGTATCATGCTCATTGGTACTAAGATGCTTTTTAGAAAAGAAGGGGAAAAGAAATTGAAGTGTCAATTCAAGACATGATTTATTGCCGAAAAAATTGCGAGTAGATAGGTGACAAACTTGAGAGAGATAGTTAATCTGCATTTATAGTACATATTGAATTTTTCCATAAATATTTACAAAAGGATGCAACTCTTCAAACTAAAACTCAAATTTTACTAGTTTACTAACAAGGGGCATCACATAGAGAACAACCAAAATCTTTTTTCTTTTTGAAACATCTTGCACTTTCCAATTCTCTCACTAAAATACATGCTACAAATGTACAAAACTCAACATTGTACAATAAGTTTTGTACATGAGAATATCTATGACAAAAGATAGGTGGACACAAAATACAAATAAAAAATTAATCTTAGAAAGTACGATTAACTTATAGTTGAATATGACAAATGGAAATCATATCATTGTAGATAGGCTTTCAAGTGAGTTTCAAGATCAAGAAAATGTAAGTCTCAATGGAAGTCATGGGGTGGAATCGAGATGAAAATCATCATATCTGATATCAAAATAAGTTGTAAACATAATATGGATGTGAAGCATATTTTCCTTTTTTAGTGGAAATGTAGAAAGAATATGTGATTCCTTACTTTCTTTTTTTTTTATTATTTTATATTAGATTTAATAGTCTTGCATCATGCTAACACATTCTTAATATAATTACAATTGACAAAATTATTAAAAAAAATGAAGGAAACAACAATAATATAATTAGACAAACACATGCCCTTGCACCATAGAGCTGCAATAAACCTCATCTACCAAATAAGATCTAGTATTTCATAGGTAGTAGCCGATAGATCCCCCACTACTTAATTTTGAGAAAACTTATAGCTGAATATAATATTGTAAATACAAAATACAACTTGATTAAAATAGAGAAGCAAAGGATAACATGAAGTTTTAGTAGGCATGTGTTACTAATTGGAGTTTTTTTGTTGAACCTTGAGTTTTTTTGTTGAACCTTAACATTGCCTTTTATAGTTCCATTTGATTGGCTAATATTATGAAGTCAAGTTTAGTGTGCTTATTATTTTTCATTGAGATAATTTCTACAATCTAAAAGTTAAGTTGTGAACCTTATAACATGTTTGTTGTAAATGTTACAACACACTACCCCCCTTTTAATAGGGTGATTAAGATTCAAGAGAAAGATACATCAACAAAGTTACTCATAGCAACAAGATTCATGTTCCAAGTTACAATGTTCATAAACTAGCAAGAATTTACAAAGGGAGCCCCTAGTTTCATGATTTTTTTTGGAGACAACACTGTATAACATACAATTTCAATGGCAATTTTCAATGTGTATTGCTTTGAAATTGTGTTCTTCATAGTTTATTTTAAATAGTTTGCTTGCAATTTAACAATTCATCAAAATACAAACACCATACCAAGGTGAAAACTTTGGAGGAATTCATGGATAGAATTTCCATGCATGAGAGTGTCATAAGACATGCACAGATTCAAGCATCTAAATTGACATTGGAGAATCTAATGTGTGATAGCCTCACCCAATTCATTGAATAATAAAATTACTTGCATACAACACCTACTTAAATTATACTAAGTGACATAGAGACCAATTCAACCAACTTGACAAGCAAAAGACACAAACTTACATACACAAGACCCTATTGCCACAACTCTACAACATTGGGCTTCACCCAAGCATGCACCTAACCAAGATTTTTTTGGGCTCCTCTCTTTACAAATACACTTTACCTCTCCATTACTCACTTTTCCTTTGAATGAACATTGTAGGCTCATTAAATCAACAACCTTCATGAATTTCTCCTGATATTTATTCAAATTTTATATGATTTTCCTCCATGCATTGTATTGATATGTTAACCCCTAGGAATGTCCATTCTTTATTTTCCTTTGACCATGAAATTATTTCATTCCTTCATCCATCTAAGCCATACGAGCCCTATCATCACCTAATTGACTTATCTTTCAATAGTAAGATTAGTTAGGTAACTTTGCCATTTTCCACTTACATGGAAATCTTCTTAACCCTAGGCTTATTTACCCTAAGCATATTATCCTCAAATACTATTTTCTTGTTATTTCTTGTAATTGGATTATTCATGCTCTCTTTGACTCATGAAACCTAGCTACTTTGTTTTCCCTCTACTAACCTGCTAATGCACTACCACTAACAACCAATGAACTCTCATGAAGTTGTACACCCACCATACTTGTCCACTCTAGTCACATGCCAACTATCATAGTGGAGATTGATCGAGCCCAAAATAAAAATAGGTTTTTCAAGCAATGTGTCAACTAAAATAGTTTTCTTATGCCTTGAAATAGTCCCAATCTCTTATGACAAACCATAGAACAAAGTGGCAGCCCAATTATAGTGTAAAAAAAAATCGTTTTCAAAATCTTTCACCATAAAAAACATGGTGACTTAGTCCCCTAAAACATTACAATAGAAAGAACCAAAAACAATCACAAAATCTATTGGCTACAAGTCCTACAACTAGTCACTTTTTAAAAATGCATAGGCACTATAGTATCATGCTCCAATTAAAAAGTAAAAATAAATTGGGAAATCAATGATATGGCTTAGTTCATTGCCACCATCAAATGCGGGACAATAAAAGCTTTACATAATAGGTAGCTTCTTTTAGGAAATAATCAATGGTCACATATTTTTTGAATGCAAATTGTTGCTCAATGAAATAACATATGTGATGCTTCTTCAATGTACTATTTCTTTGGCAAACATCTCTACAAAAAGTTATATGTTGGGTTGTTGATGTACTATATAAAATTGAATAATAGAGATAAAATGTTGCTCTATTAAGGCTCATTATTCTTGCTACTCATTGAATGAGTTCAAAGCTTAAATGCATTGTAAAATAGACTCAAAATAACATCAAAAGTTAATCATAATTCAATAATCAACTAAAAAACTATGTTCAATGATTATAGCATGCCCATTGGTACTAAGATGCTTTCTACAAAAGGAGGAGAAAATAAATTAAAGTGTTTATTCAATTGCAAGAAGCAAAAAACAATTGATTGCCAAAAGTATGTCAAGTACACAAGTGATAAACTTGAGAGGGATGATTTGTGTGCAATTCTAATAACTATTAGGGACAGCACATAGATAACAACCAAAATTTTCTTGCTTGTTGAAACCATCTAGCACTTTTTGCTTCTTTCACACTAAAAATACATGCTAGAAATACATAAAATTAAACAATGTATATTTATGACAAAAGATAGGTGTACACAAAACAATTAAAATTAAAACCCAAACTTAACAACCAAAATATTCTTGCTTGTTGAAACCATCTAGCACTTTTTGCTTCTTTCACACTAAAAATACATGCTAGAAATACATAAAATTAAACAATGTATATTTATGACAAAAGATAGGTGTACACAAAACAATTAAAATTAAAACCCAAACTTAACAGTTTACTAATTAGGGACAGCACATAGATAACAATCAAAAGTTGAAACCATCTAGCACTTTTTGCTTCTTTCACATAAAAATACATGCTAGAGATACATAAAATTGAACAATGTATATTAAAATATTTATGACAAGATAGGTCTACACAAAAAAAATCAAAATTAAAAA
Source organism: Sequoiadendron giganteum (assembly GCA_007115665.2). Classification (NCBI taxonomy): domain Eukaryota; kingdom Viridiplantae; phylum Streptophyta; class Pinopsida; order Cupressales; family Cupressaceae; genus Sequoiadendron; species Sequoiadendron giganteum. Next base: position 452,410,897 of record CM021103.1, on the reverse strand, counting down.
TACTTTTATATAGTGCCATTAACTTTGTTGTTGAATATGTAATGTCCCCATTTTAGCCATACATTTTTTTGTGGCTGATAGCCTATTTCCGAAAGCTCGTAGGCTCGTCAGATGTAAAATTAAGGTTTCTGCTTTCAGATGCAATTTCAAAGGTCTGCATGTATGTGTTTCTAACGCATGTCTAGTGAAGCTTTCTGGGTTTTTGGAGAGCTTCGGGATGAGGTAACATGCATGTCAAGATAATGAAATGCAATTTTGACTGATACCTTGCATGCAAGAAAAGTTTCTGGGTTTTTCTGGATTTTTCTGGGTTTTCAAAGACCTCTATGGTGGTGTGACATGCATCTGAATCTGACAACCTTTCTAGGCACTTACTATTTTATAGTAAGTCATGATGGTTGCCCAGTTTGTGCTCAATTGATATTTGGAAACACTTACTATTTATAGTAAGTCATGATACTGCTCAACTGGTGTCCAGAGGAAGTTTTGCAAACTTACTATTTATAGTAGTTTGCTATTTTTGATAAGTCTATCTTTTAGCAGTATCATTCTAGCAGCAGCTCAATCATTCGCAGTTCAGTGTGGCTAATCAGTTTGTCTTTCTGGTGGATTTGAAGTTAACTTACTATTTTTGGCATTCGCTATTTTTAGTAACTCCATTTATGGTAGAGGCATCATCATCAGCTTGGTTCAGCTTGACAAATGTCAATTTGCTAATTTTAGCAGTTTGTCAGTTACAATTTGGGCGTTGGTTTTGGCTTGGGCTTCTATCTCTCATTTGGACTGAGTTTCAAAACTTAGTCAATTTTATAATTTGAGTTTGTACCCCTGTACCTAGGCAATGACTTTAAGTTGATTTAAAATGGGGCCATGAGATGGACACCTCATTAATGAATTTTAATGTTTTATATTAAAGTTTAAATATTGCCTCAAGGTGGGACGACTTGGGAGATGAACATAAAAGTATTTTATATATTTTAAAATGCTTTTGAGGTGGGCATCCCTTGGAGAAGATGAAAAAATTTCTTGGTTGGAGGTTACAATTGCTTCATCTCTTCAATTGAAGCTTATTTATTGAAGCCTTGCTCATTCATTCTCATCTTTGGAAAATAATGTAAAGTTATGCTCCTATTTCAAAACCCGGCTAAGGGGGAGCTTAGTATTTTTACACCATTCTTCGAACCTGAAACTATGGTTCCCTAGATGGTCAATTGGGAGTGTGCTTCATTCAGAAGTACATATTGAGTTTCATTGCTGAAGATATAGAAGATTTTGATAAAATTTCTAAATTTGTGTTGCTGGTCTTATTCATGGCTGAAGTAGATTTTCATCTACAGATCATTGTATAATTTTATTCTCGTTTTGGGTATTTTGTCATTCTATCTCAATGCTCTAGGCGACCCTCTTGCTATAATATCATATTTTATAATGGAGTTGTCGATTTTATCTTGCAAGTTCACCCTCTAGGAAGGTTGTACCTTGCTGAGATCATCTTGGAGTTCGTGCATATAAGATCCAGTAAACTCACTTACAAACTATATCCTTTAATTTCCAAAATAATTTAATAGAATAAATTAATTATACAATGGTGCGAAAAAAGAGGAATAATTAAATTACTTCATTATCATTACAAAAAGAATTTCATACATTAACGAGTCATTAAGAATATCAACACAAGGTCGTGCCTTTACATAATCTAACCATGTAGACTTACTCAAAGATAACGCAAAACACATAAATTCAAATATTGTAATGCAATTAAGGAAACGACATGATCATTAATGCACCCACAAAAGAACCATAACACAGAATTTCATGAGTGGAAAACCCCCGTAGGGATGAAAAACCACTCGTAAAAGTGTCTCATTGGCTTAATGAAATGCCTCTCTAGCAGAGCCTTATTGGCTACACAATCTCAATGGTTCCAAATTGCCTCACAGGGAATATTCATACTGTGTCATGGACATGACTATTCATTACATATTTCAGGATATCATGAATATCACCCACAACAAGGAGCATAAGGAAGTTCCTTTACAGTTTACATAAGTCAATAAGCAACATTTACAAGTTTCACCAATGCTTCATCCTTGCATATGAAAAATTACGGTAATTCCAACACTATCGTGAGTTTGCTCCCAAGTATTTGCAAATAAGACCATTTACCTCTAATGACCTCTCAAATACCATACAAGTACACTAAAATCCATAATCCAATCACATAAAACTTCTTGAAAGTAATCCTAAGCTTGTTAGGAAGCACACATGCCTATGCATTTATAACCAGAATGCTTACTTCTAAACTCATTGATTCATGGAGGTGTCAACAATAAGAGAATAATACTATAAAAGAGTTAAGAAGGTATAACTCATGAATGTATGAGAATACATATATAAGCTAATGAATATATATGAGTATACATTCTTATGCAAATAAAACTCAAGATCAACTAAATGGGCGATTACAATATGTAAACAAGATTCTCATACTTCTATATTCCTTTAGAGCAAGCATAAGGTCCTTTTGACAAGATATGCAAATATAGACTCGCATCTCTTTCCTTCATACATCTAATATTAATCATACAAGTTGGTCTCCAGGATGTTTACAACTTCACGCTTTAAACAAAGGTCATTCTTCTCAGATCTAACAAACATTTCATGCGTACATATATCCTAAATTTAACATTCCACATGAGCTACTAAGGAATTAGAGCATAACAAGAAGGCATACGTGTATTATAAATTCACCATCTAGAATTATTTATGGCATTTCATTAAAAGAATTGAATCATATTATTGATATACAAAAGAATCAACTACGGAGAAACTTCCAATCCCTAGTTAATGTGTTTGGACCTTTCAAGTTAATTTCTTCATTAAATCAAGGATTTGCAATAACCCTTTAGTAAAGAATTTGGGGCATTTAGTCTGGAATTAACATAGTAACGTGTCTCTAGGATATGCATGATGCTAATGATGGATTTGTATATGCATTCAAGTATCTTTTCAAAAACAGTTACTCTTCCAAGTTTGCTATCGAATTTCATAAGAAAAACAGTTCATAGGAAAATAATTCTACTTTCAGTTTTATTACTTTTCTCAAGGAATCCATTAAAATCAACCACAATTCTCCAAGTAATAAGATAAATTAATTGCACTTGCACTCTTTTCTATAGGAGGAATAAAATAATACATGATCTCATACAAAAATCTCATAAAGTTCAAGCATGTCTCCTCCTTTGTTGCTTGATGGCTCCTCTCTGGTGGTGTTTGGGGTGGTGTCGCTTCTCTCTCATTCCCCGTTGCTTGTTTCTGAGCCTCCCTGGTCAGTGGTTCTGCGAAAGAAGAAGGGTCTCCCCTTTTCCGTTGTTGATTCTCAGCATCGGAAGCGTGATGCCAACCTTTGGTTCTAGGTTTGCTTAGTTCTTTTGGTTTCTATAGTTGTTCCTAGTTTTTTCTCCACAGCTGTCTGTCAACTGTTTTTGTTTGTCCCTATAGTTCAATTTTTGTTCTGAACTATGTTGTCCTTTGGCCATTTGGCCCCTTTGTGAAGGGTACGGCACCCTGAAAATGCTACTTAATTTTTCAAAAACATTATTAATTCAACTTTCAATAAGATCCCGATTTGGGTTTGACTTCCTAATCTTTCTCTACATTTATGGACTGATTCCCTGTTAGAGGAAGTGGGTGAGGCTCTTGGAGATTTTTTGCTGGTGGATGGTGCATCCTCCAATATGTTTCACTCTACATTTGTTCGCATATTGGTTGAAATGGATGTTTCTAAAGGGTTGCCTGCTGAGATATTACTTAAAACTTCCAAGTATTCTTGGGTCCAAGCTTTGGACTATGAAGGGATTCCCTTCCGATGTAGAAGATGCTTTAAAATAGGTCATGCTGCCGCTCATTGTGGTTTTGAGAAAAAAGTCATTAAGGCGACTTGGTGGAAAGGTGTTTCACCGCAGCATTATACGGTTGAGAAGAAAGTGGTGCAACCTAGGAGTTTTTCTGAGGCGGTTGCTTTGAATTCACAGGGCCTTGGGGCTTCCTCTTTGGATGTCTCTAATGGTGGGGTTGATGAAACCTCTATTGAGAATGAGAGTGGGCCTATGGCTGCCACTGTTGGTGATAGTGTTTCGGCTATCATTTCGAATGGCTCTCCTGATGTGGCCATGTCTACTGGGAGGAATACAAATCATATCTTTAAGGCGGTGGTTGAAGGTTGTCTTCTTCAAGATAATTGTGCGTTGGCTTGGCTTGATAAGGCAGTGCAAGTGGAAGAGGGTTGGATAATGATTAGGAGGAAGAAAGATAAATCCTCTAAGCCCCCTTTTGACATAACTCTCCGCTCCCACAAGAGTAATTCTAAATGTAAATCCTGATTGTTCTTGTTTGGGGGCTGGTTTTTGGCTGGCTGCTGGCTGTTTTGTGGCTTTGTAGCCTTTTTTTTCCTTGGTTGTCTATGTTGTCTTGTCTTTTGTTTTGACAACCTTCCGGTTGAAGGTTCCAAATCCATTCAAAATCTGCTTGTAAAGGGTTTCGTGGTCCCTTCAAAACCTGTTTTTACTCTAATAAAAAACATTATTGCGAAAATGCTCATTAATTCACAAGGAAAGAGTTCCAAGTCAGATTTATGGTTCACATTTGACTCGTTTTCAATCCATTTTCTAACTTAAAGATAGCAACAATGCATTTTAGAATCAACATGTCTTGAAGTATTATCATTTTCATTTTATGATATTTTGCTCTAGAAGAAAAAGGTTGTCTAAATTGAAGGATCATTCAATGAGAATATATATACATATGAAAATAAATCTAAATTCACATATATCCATGAAGAAATCAACCGAATTCATAAATAAATCCAATTGCATTGGAAAGTTTATCCTTTTTCTATCTATTAATTGCAAAATCTAAGTATTGCTTTCTTTTACTCAAAGTTTTGTAATGGATTTTACATGTAAAAACAATTATATTTATACTTATATTAAAATAAAAGAATCAAAGAAGACAAATTTCCGCTGAAGTGAGCTCCTAGCAAGTAACTCTATTTTGGTTACAATTTCTCGATGATTTATATAATTAAATAATTATACATATATATATATATACAAAAGTATATCTCAAAATTTTACAGAGGTAATATAGAGATTCACAGTACAGAATTATTCTCTATTAAATAAAGTTTTACAAATATTATATATATATATATATATATATTACTAAACCCGAATTTAAATCCAATTAAAGGTAGAGTCTTCCATTCGCCAAACTCAAATATATATATATATATATATATATATATATATCGGGAAGAGGAATTCTAAGTTTTAATCATAGATTCTATTGACAACAATACAACCAATACGGAAAATAAAAACATAGAAGTGTAGCCAATGCAAAAAGTAAATACATAGAAGAGTATGTATCCCACAGGGTATTTTGGGGAATTTAAGAAAGCACACAATTTATCCAGAATTTCTGAAAGATTCAACCAATTGGGAAAATTTCACAGGCAAGTTTCAATTTCCAAACACAACAAGTTTGTTTGCAAATTGGAAATTTAAATTGCAAAAAAGAGGCAATTAAAATACCTGGAAATCTCTCTCCTTGAATTTGATAGCTGGAAGTCCCCTACTAGAGAATCTCCTTTCCTCCTTGGTTCCTCCTGTATCTTCTTTTCCCTTCCTTCCAAAAGCTTATTTTACAATGCTAGAGGCAAAGAAAACCCTCTTTTCTTGCACCCCTTTTTCCCCATTTTTGTAGAGCAACAAGAAGATTGTGAAAACGGTTGTGTTCCCGTTATCTAATTTCTCATTTTTAAAGATCTCTCCCCATTTCCTGAAACCTAATCTTGAATATAAAGAATTAAATAAAATTTACTTCTACAGAACTTTTATTCCTATTTTAATAATTAATCCTATTTAATTACAAGTTAGCATTTTTCCTCACTTAAAATAATTAAATAAAACCATTTTTAATTTGCAATTCATATATTTATTCAAATAAGTAATAACAAAATATCACTCACTTGCACAATAGATATTTTTTCATGCAATTTCAGAGTTGAGATTTGGGCGCCATCCTCCTAAAAAGCATTTGCAATTTGCTTCAGGTCATTCAGAGGAGTTTTGAAGAATTTATGAACATTTTGGTGTTGGTTCAACTTGTTGGTCTGTATTTCAATTTGCTAGTAATTCATATCAGACCTTTATATTTCTGTTCTAAGCTCAATTTTTGTGATGTTCCAACTCATATTTGAGACCAAAAGTATCCTATAATTCTTGCAGAAGTTTGAAGTAGATTTCTATTGCAAGTTCATTGTAATCAACACTTTGTTACTTGCAGATAACTTGTATCGTAAGACTAAAACAATAGTATTGTGCAATCATTTATATTACTACATTTACTTGTGTTTAATTCAAAACATTGTAACCCCTGGATGATTTACCGCCAATGAGGAAGAATTAAAATTGTATCTTCATATTATACCCACTATTTGAGTGGATGCCTGTTGGAAAGCGGATGAATTGTTCTTCATTGTAATTTTCCCCCCCCACTGAACAAGTGATTGTGTGGATTCTTCATGGTCGATTCTCCGCCTGCTTCATTTCAGCATTGTTCTTCATTTCAGTTTGGTTGCTAACGACCTCTTCCCATATGCTATCACCTCACCTTCCAAAGGATCTTAGTGAACATTCTTGGCAAAGGTTATATTCAATTTGATTATCTTTGGGGAGCTAACGCTAACATTTGGAATAGTACTGGTTTGTGTTTTGAAAACATTGAGAAAAAATTAAGGGGCACATTACAAAATATAATACTGTTGTAGATATAAAATACACAACTTGATGAAAATATAGAAACAACAGAATAGGAAGTGTTATGTTTTAGTTGGCATGTCATGTTATGGTTTTGGTTCATCCTTTAGGTATATTGATTGGTTGACATTGATTTTGTAGTTCCATCTGATTGGGTAATATTATGAAGTCGAGATCTATATACTCATTATCGGAAATCAATGGATGATTTTGAATACATGCAACCTTACATGCATAGACTCTAGAATCTTCTTACAATAAAGCTCTCTTCATTTTCCATTGGGATAATTTATATAATCAGTGTGTTAAAGGTTGTGAACCAGTGCTCATGCTTCCCACTATTAGAAATTGGTAAGCAGCAATGGTAGTAGGTCAAAAAACAATGTTTTTTGAATTTATATTTGGAATTATTTCAAAGAGTAGGGTCCACATATCGAACTTCTGTATCAGCCATAAGAAACCGCACGTCTGTTGAATCCTCTCCCCTAATTGTTGTTCACTCGTCACCTAATTGTTTTGCAAATTAAAAAATTAAAACTCTTTTTCATATGAAGCAAAGAAATAAATTATACAGGATTAAATAGAATATTTTCCTCAACAGCAACCCCTACTTTTTAGTTTGAATAAGCAGGTGCAATTGGGGTGAGGCGAGAAATTGCCCCACTGGCTCAAGCTTTTTTCCTGCCACTTGTCAATCATATGGAATTTTTATATTCCCACCAATTAATTTTTTTACTATTTTATATTTATTTACTCTGCTGAATTGAATATGCAAAATAACTAAATTCATGAAACCACGAGCTTTCATAAATTTAGGAGCTTAAAATTTTAAGCTTAAACCACACTACAAAATTCATGGGACCAACCACTAAAAAATATTCCTAAAAAATCTCAGCAGCACCCACTGAAACTTTTTAGGAAGCATAATCAGCTCAACCTGCATTTAAGAGAGCATTGTTTCCAAAGTTCTTTTCATTACAGCAATTTTTTCAAAGCATAAGATGTTATGCGCTATAAATTCTGAAATTTGAATCTCTCAATTTACCCAAATGTGGGTGTGTGAAAGTTGCAGTATTTTAATGTGTTTTTGGCAAAAATATTGTGTATGCTCTAAAATTCTTTCATTAATCCTCTTCTTTCAAGCAATATTTACTTCGTTGCTTTCAATGTTCTTATCCTTTATTCTTTTGCTAGAGATTTGACACGAACGGAGGACAAATATGTTGATGCCAAGTCAACTGCTTCAACTTCAGCTTCATTTCATGTCTTCAGTTTTATGGAAGGGAATAAACTTTAGAATCCATTTATCAGAGATACAAACTCAAATACAGACGCTTTAGCTAGGTTCAAGTTGTATAAAAATTTAATGGTGAATGCATTATAATATTTGTCTTAATTTCATTTGGAATCAAGCACCATGTTTCCTTTCTTAAAATTTCCCGCTCATGGAAAAATATTCAAACAACCGTTCATCACTCCTTATATAGACAGCCAAGTCTTGTGAGAAAAAGGCTTACTATTTCTCATTCTTCATGCAAACATGGACAAATCTCCAGCTGACCCCCTAGGTCTCCTGTGAGATATCAAGAAGAGGACTATTCTTCTTGGACATAGGTTCATATAAATTTACGCTACATTTACAATCCACTAGCACAAGTTACTATCCACTGACTTCTAGTTTATCAATGACAAAAGCAGAGGCGAAAGGTGAACAGTAACAGGCATTCTGGAACAGGTTAAAATCACAGCCTGAATTATTAATGGTGGGCTCCCCTCTCAGGGTAGTATTACTCAAAGAAAAAAGAAAGATGAAAGGCATTAGACAGGAGACCAACAGAGGTACAAAAAACCTGTGGCATTGGGGACAGATGGAATGCAAATGGTATCAACACATAAATTTGGGACTCCTGTGAGTAGTCATGAAAAAATGCAGGGCAACAAACACAAATTCCTTTAGTGGAGAATGCTATTTTTGGTGGTGATCTTTTTTTTTCTGCATATTTTCCAGGCCTGTGGGTGCTATGATTTACATCATCAAAGACTAGCTACTCCACTTTTGTGACATTTCTCAAGCCTAATTTTGTCTGTGCTACACTGGCTTTGGCTGTTTGGGGGTCTTAAGGATGTAGCAACAGTGCCTATTTACAAGGAATTTGTTTTAAAGAACGTGATATTTGGAAACTTGATAATAATCTCAATCCTTACATCTATTTTAAAAGGAAATTGCAAAGATGTGGTTTGAGTATGAATGCATTCCTTACATCTATTTTAAAAGGAAATTGCAAAGATGTGGTTTGAGTATGATAGCATGGAATGCACAGGAGTGGGGGATTACTCATGCATTAGAAAGGGAACCAATACTGCAATAGTTGTATATAATCTAAGGCAGCCTCTTCGAATTGCCTCCCAAGATGCTGTAGTTATTTTGTAAGGTAGCTTGCGTATGACATGGATGTTGGCTTTTGAGCCTCGTCAGATATGAAATTGGAAGAATAAGCAACAAGTCATCGTCTTTGAAATTTGTATGAGATGTTGCAAAGAATTTTCTCATTCATATATATTGCTTATCTTGACTACAAGAAGCTTAACGTACAATTTGCAGGATTTTCATGATTTTACTGAACACAAGGAACCAAGATTTCAGACAATGCTGGGAGGAGAGATAATGTTTTAATCAAAATTTCTCAGACTTGTATGACGAGATAAAGATAAAAACATGGTATGCACTTCCAAGTTTATCCATTTGTTTATTAAAGACATCAAAGATTCAAAACCTTTTAATTATAGGCTCATTACCCTATCTCCTCCCTTTTCTGCTCTTTGTTTCAATCTTGGTTAGTAGTGTGCTGCTAGTATATGGAAGTCTCTTTAATATGCACACATTTGAAACGTTAGCTGCAGCCACAAAGGATTTTTAACATTTTATCTGAATTGTGATGGTAAAAGTAGTCTTGGAATGTTTCTCTTTTATGAATTATCTGGATATTGGTTGCTTGAGAACAACATCATGATGCCAGCCCTTTTGAGTAATAAGAAAATTCTTCCCCCAACAAAGACGTTACCAAACCAAATACAGCTGAAATCAAGAGGATACCTCCAGAATAGAATTTGTCAAACTGAACATGGACAGAACCACCAAAAATTGATCAGGTCAAGATGATGCTCAATACATTTGTCATGGCACCAATGGCCACCCTATTTCAGTTTCTATTGGCAATTAGGATTGCCTTATAATATGAAGAAACATTGGCTATATGGAGAAGAATCACTATTGCTGCCCACCATCAGCTTGCGAAAATAACCATCATAACTGACTCTCAGGTTTTGACTTCAACACTCTCTTCTGAGGCCAACATCAAAAGGTGGCAACTGAAGCAAGGTTCTAGGTCACACTTGTTATCTCCTATCACAGTTTGAAAATTTTCAGGCCTGCAATGTTCTGAGAGATACCTACAAAGTTGCTGACTTCTTGACCATGCAAATCTCTTTTTCTTCCTCTCGTACAAGAATGTCTTTTCAATATGGTCGGGTTCTCCCAACCCTGACTCAAATCAAGCCTTGTGACCATAATCAACAACGAAAAGACTCTTTTGGTTTAATTGTGGTCATCTGAATGATCACCGATATACACCTCTGTGCATATCCCTGTATAGATTGTTAAAGGTCAATGCATTTCTCAATCATTCTTCCACCCCATTCAATAACCAAGCCTTTCTTATTTTGGTAGTGTGCTTTTTCTCCATTTCCCCAAATGCATTCATGATGACTTTTCATGTGAATGATGCATGCAATTGTACTTATTGCAACGTGGTACAAGGCAGATGTCTTAACTGCTTTAATCAAGGCAGAGTTTAGATTCTCTTTTGTCTCATTATCATTCTTCCTCCTCTAGATTGTTCTGCTTTCCCTTTGCTTGAAGTGCTTGAGGTAGGAGAGATACCACTTACGAATATCCAGGACCAATCAAACAACCCAGGATCCACTATGGGACTGCTTAGTTTATTCTAGTTTCCTAGTTCTTGTCTCTGTATTTTCAAATGGGCATGCCCTCAGATTCTGTGTGTGTGGACTCTCGTTTGGATTTCAATTTTTGGTGGTGGTATAGGCCATTACTTTTCTATGACTCTAGATATGCTGTTCCTACTAAAAACAATATTTATTAGATTATAGAGGCCCATCAGACAGGTAGAATTCTGTCACTGGCTACCAAGTTTTCCCAGGAACTCTACTCATTATTCTCCAGGTACACATGGAAATCTGTTAGTTTAGACTGCACGGGGCATGTTGATAAACTATAATTTCTTTCTGTTTTCGTTTTACTTGATATAACACTCAAACTTGTTCCTGTTAAATAGCTCCCATCAATAGCATCTGCTCCCTGAGCTTTGCTTATTTATCAAAACCAGTTTTTCTTTCTTGTGTGAGAAAATTTGGAGTCCACTTTTTTTCTGAAGATGTGCTCTAGTAATTGCAAGCATGTTTGTTTCTTGTTTCCTTGGCAGCTTCTGTAGTAATTGCATGCATGCTTGTTTCTTGTTTCCTTGGCAGCTAAGTGTGTAAAGATTTTTTATTTGTGGTACCATACTTGCAATTTTTAGCATCATCAGTCCATGCAAAAAAGTTTAGCTGCTCAAATCCAGTTGGTTTGTCATGGTTCAGTGAACGTATAGGTAAATGGTATGAATGCTTGAAGTTGAAAGAACTGTCCCCTTAAAAAAGCACAAACAATTTATCTAGAAAATAGTCAAGTCCTAGTAAGTCAGAATAAAGAGCATTCCCACCACAAGCTTTATGGATTTCTTTCTAAATATTTGTTTTCAACCTGGTTTGTGAGCAGTTTTGTAAATGCATAAGTTTTTCTTAGTCAGCACGTATGGTTTGTTCACTTTGAAAGAAGTTGCTGCTTAATACAGACAAACACAGATATCTCCTTTAAGGATCTATCTTTCAACTGCTTCGCAAGATATACAAACCTGATTTTTTTTGCAAATACAGAAACTAAGATAATATTAATAACAGTCATATTATGCCTCACAAATATGCACATGCTAGGTGTAGACTACAATGAAATTGAAGGCATGAAAACAGGGAGGGAATGCCATTAATGTTTGACAGCAAACCTTGCTTGCACCTATAGCCTATAGGTGTTAAATGATAAAAATAAATAAAAGAAAGACACAAAAATAATGTCTTCTAGAAACAAAAGGTACAACAGAAGAAAGGGATAGGCATCCGTCCTGTTCTACGGATGTAATCTGCTCGCTGTGTGATTTTGGCAGCCTGCCCATCTTGTCTGGCCTTTGCAGTTGAACGTTTCTGCTCTGCATGTTGTTGTGATGTTGCCAACTTGTATAATAGTTTCTCATGAGCATGAGATTTCATCCTTTCCACTTTTACCTGACCAATGAGAGGCCATACGAATTTGATTAGCATGCTCTTGTTGTTAAAATTGATATAACAATTAATTAGAGAAGACTGCTGTCAAAAGCTGCCAATGATACAGAAATATTTTCCACATTTTGCATCACCATTAAATTTTGTCAAATTGAACACTAGGTACAATAAGCATGAGTTGTTCACAGTCCATAAAGATGAGTGAGTGCTTTGGGATTCAACTGTGTGAGCTTTTAGCATCAACATTTCGGATCACACTCAGTGATTCAACATTAAGATGAGCTAAAATTGATGCAAAAAAACTCACAGTTGAATCCAAAATAACTCACTCAATACTAGGTACATTTTCTACAAATGGTAAACTCAAATATAAAGAAAAGATCTTTGCTAATGTACACAATTCATTTGTCTATGGCATGAGTCTCTGATGCATCAAAACACTACAGAGTGGACAACAGTCAAATAGTTCTACAAAGTGGAACATAAAGGCATATTTCATATGCATACCCTTAACCTTGACCTATTATATGCCCATATACTATGTTCTGCTGCTAACAACATCCAGCCCCAAAAGTCTAAGCATTACTATTAGACAGTTGTACTGTGTATTCCATCCTGCTGGATCTGCTCTGATCTGACTAGACAGATTTGAAATCTGGCCCTATAACTGGCAATGACCATTTTGTACACAGTTTCCCCTCTATTGTAGTACGTGCAGTTCAGTTATGTGGTAACTAAAAGTCAAAACACTCCTGCAAATCCAGCAATCACTTTATGCTTGATAATGAAAAGCCTGTTTGTGAACTTATTTCAAGTTCCATTTCAAGTTCCTTAAAATAGCCTATTGTTTCCTTCTTTCTTTTGTAAAAAGAAATGTTTTTTGTTTTCCTAAAGCAAAAAAGATATACAGTGGAAAGAATAGGATATTCATACTAACAAAATAAACACAGTAAATTCAGCGTAGAAGAGAGCTGATAAGCAAGACCATAGCAGCCATATTCATATAAAAACAATGTACTAGGGGTTTCTAAAAACATGAAATATGCTCAGGCAAAATACTTTGGGGAAATACAAGGAAAAGAATGACATACAAATTTATTTTCCAAGCAAATACCTCAAATCATGTAGAACTTCATATGGAAAATTCAACCTAGGTTCAATTAAGGATAAAGAGAGCTCATAGAGTGGACCAATAGGCACCCACTCTCTCCAAAGACTAGCTACCATTGTATGTGCATGACAGGAAAAACAAAACTCATGTGATTTATTTCTCACTTTGGAGATGTTCTTCATATGTGTTGGTGCTCCAATTGGTTTATTGTATTTCAAAGATGTACTTATAAGATCCTTTAGTCCTGAGGTATAGAGTCAGGCTAATCAAGTGATACTTTATGTTCAAAATACAAAGATGTTGAGCCAATTAACAAGAGCAGATATAGCTCTTCTACACTTCAAGCTCTGCAAAACTTAAGAGGGTTATCCTTTGGAGATCTCATAGGACAATTAGAGAGAAATATTATAAAATTTGTTGCAAACAAAGCTAAACCTTAAGACACAAATTGAGTCCTATTTTATTCTATCATTAACTCCTTTCTAAATTAGCTTTGTGATTTGTCCACAGAGATCTTTTTAAGCAGATTTGAAATTAAGATCTACCGGTCTATGAGTAAGAAACTTAAGAAATGTCAATTTGCTCAATGGTTCCTTATACCCTTAATTATTATAACATGAGAATTTTCATTTCATTAAAAGGTTTGATTAATAACCATCTAAAACTGATGCCTAATCATTTGAGAAAAAAGTCAATAAAATGAATTCTAATTAAACAGAGCACAAATTACTTTAGTTTCGAATGGGCTTAACAACTACTTAGTTTTGCAAAACTTAAACCCTCAAAGACATTACTAAGTAACTCTTACAAACCATTCTTAGCAATCATACTATTTATCACAATACTCTACATATTAAGAAAGAAAGATATTATAATCACCTTAATGAAATACTAACTGTTCTTAATACAAGACTAGCAAATGTGATACTAGAGATTTGTCAAATCCCCTAAAAATATTTAGCAAACAATGAAGGCAATGTAAAGCAACAAAGATACATTTTATATTAATTTTATAAAAGCCGAAAGTGCAACTCTGCTTTGTCATAAAATAATCCAAATTACAACACTAATTTGTACTCACCAAGAGCCTATTAATGGATATTTGCACTAAGTACTTACAAAATGGTAAAGTATCGATAAGTGTTACATAATAGCATGATGAAGGGTACTCCCCTTACGGTAACAAACTCACAATGGCAACTCAGGTTTGCACAGAAAAAATGCAAGAGAAAGCAAGAGATTGTATTATTCAGAAATGGAAATACATATTACAGTCTTACATGCCTACTTATGGGCTGCTTATTACATTCATCTGCCGAATTACAGATCTGAGTTTTCACCCACGGTTCTTCATTCGCCAGCAAGCAATCGACCTTCACCTTCTGCCACCTTTCAATCTCTTCACTGTAGGTCGCTCTATCTCTTCTCTGGCTGACACCCTCGTCATGTTTTTCCTTCTGCATTTGCATATCTCCCTAATCTTCTAGGTCGGCCTTGACATTCTTATCTCATGTTGTCGTAGTAACCGCTGTCATCCAATCAGCAATGAAATCTCCAGGCGGTTAACTTGGTTATCAATATTCTCAATCGCTCGACCAATGCATGCGTTGACCCACAACAATGTGGAGTCAACGAGTACAATCACACCACATGTCGCCATCTCACTCGCATCCGTCCATTACTGTTCATCACCCATTCACTATTCGTCCTTCCCACCATTGACGTGTCGAGGGGGCACTAAATCCTTTCTCTCTGAAACCAACAAGTCTCCCCGACATGTAAGTTCATCGCCTTCGTTACTCGGTCGGCCCATCGAAGGGACACAGATCCTTGTCCGCTTGAGGAGTCATCGTCAACCCAATACCTCATATCGCCCCGTTGAAGGGACATCAACAACTATCCCGCCAAAATGAACGCCTCTCCTCAATGTGGATCATTCGTGCCGTGTTAACATTGCTGCTTCCATCATCAAGACTTCAAAGGGACACGGGAAAAGGTCTCGCCGAGTCTAAACTATCACGCCGATGTATCATTCCAAAGAAGAATGGGGTGCTAAATGAAGTTGAGGGTGAACGCCAAGATGTAAATGCATAGAGAAAATGCTTGTAACCCGACTGTGCACATCTAGACTAACTAGCCCTTATTGAAATAAAATAATCAAATTGATGCAAGATTGCTCTTCACCCTGGATGCTCCTGCATCATAGCAAAAGGACATTGCTATTTTCACTTAGATGATTAATGTTTGTCCGACATGCCTAACAATCATGAATTTGTAGTAAAAACGCAATTATCACTCAAGATACAACTTGGAACAAAACAAAATTGGTTAAAACATAAATTCCCACTCCTTCCTTCAATAGAGAGCATGTGCAACCAAACGTTCAAGATCTGTTGCACTAGAAGATGCCCACCCCCTTCCTTTTACAAGGATCAAGGTACCATTTTTTGGTTGGTCTCTTCAGCAGCATGTCAATTTCTTCCATGCATTACTGCAACCTTTGCTATGTGGTGACTATGTTTGCACCATCTTTAGTGCAGCTCTTGACTTCTGCTATGTTCCTTTTGATGATCTTCAAATGACAAGAAAGCTCCTCAAGAACCCTTTCCATTCTATCCAACCCATTTCCTAAAGAAGTA
The DNA here is from genome assembly GCA_007115665.2 of Sequoiadendron giganteum. Lineage (NCBI taxonomy): Eukaryota > Viridiplantae > Streptophyta > Pinopsida > Cupressales > Cupressaceae > Sequoiadendron > Sequoiadendron giganteum. The sequence continues at coordinate 452,394,932 of CM021103.1, read as the reverse complement.
TCTGCTCGAAGGGTTTGACAAATTCTCCCTGATTATCTAAATATCTCTCTTGATCTCTACAAGATTAGACTCTTTGCTACTATGAAAACTAAAGTAACTTTACTCCATATTGTTTCCTTATATTTCTCAAAACTTCCTCCAACAGCTCAAAGCTTGAAAATTTTGTAATTCAAATTTCTCGTTGAACTTGTGCATGCTTTATTTCTCTTTGAAAGATCCAGATGCATGATAGACTATTAATCTATGAAGGCACCTGTCTCACCATGTTTTATCATTCTACTAACTTCTACTCTATATTGTCAAATCAAAACCTTTTGTAAAGTCCTCAAACTGACTACACAACAATAGAGAACTGTTGGAAGCCTGCAAAATAATCCAAAATGCTGGTGACTCCATCTTTTGACCTACCCCTTGATTGCCACCTCTTAGAAGGAGGAAAGAAAATGTAATGACCACCACAAATAATTCTGGCAGCTAAATTTTAAATTTAAGTATTATAACAAGATGATGTAAAAACCCAAATTTTCTTCACAATTTACAGAGCATTTATAATCCAATCATAATAAATGGAGCCAACAAAAGAAAGATAAATTCCAAAACCCTTTTCTTTTATGAAATCTGAAATACACCAAAATATGCTGCAACATGCAGCAACAATGAGCTGAGACTACTATGCTTACATCCACAACAAAAACTGCAAATTACACAAACTTGAAGCAGTTGAAACCAGCAACTCTAGAAGCTCAATCACAACCTCTAAGTGAGATTGTCCTACAAGGCCAAAGGGGTTTCATCAACTGAATCTTGAAACCAAAGTGTTTTTGTCCTCTGATCTCCACCAAACCCAAGGGTTTTTGTCCTCACATTTGATTGCTTGAACACAAGCACTCAAAACAAATTTTGGAAAGAGTTTCTATGTGAAAGGTCCACTTCCCTCCCCCCAAAATCCAAGAAATGAATAGTTTAGATCGAGCACGAAGATCACTGAGAGTTAGGATGCAACCACCGCATTAATGAAAACATGGTCGTCTTCATCCCCAATGCCACAAGTACATGTGAATCCACACCCTTAAAATGAAACAATGTTTTCTAGGTGGGAGAATCAGATTGGATAGTTGCAGGGCCACATCAAATCATTAATGGCAATCTAGGTCATGCAAGGAGGTGGATGGGAGGCAACAGAGCAAAAGGCAAGAGTTTTGGAGTTCAAGGGTCAAGGATACTTCATGACTCTTACCATTTGTCAAGGAACAGCATTTGGGAGTGAGGCATACTTGGTACCTTGGAAAAGGTATGGGGGTAAGGGGATGGCCGAAAATCTAGCTCGAAAAGGTATGGGGGTAAGGGTATGGCCGAAAATCTAGCTCCAAAAGGTAACTCAATGTAAGGATTGAGGAGTCACAGTCTAGACAATAGGCATGCAAGCAAAATAAAGTGAAAAAATCCAACATATCAAATCATCTATTTCCTCTTTTCATACATTAGCCCACCAAAAATAGGGAATGGGCTAATATTACCTTTAAACGGAAATAATTAGAAAAGGGACATTACAAGTCCACCCTCCTCAAGATTGCTTGTCCTCAAGCAATGCAAATGTGGATGCTCCAATATCTCTAGTCCCTCCCAAGTCCCATGTAGCATCCTCGACTAGTAGATCCTTACAACGAATCAAATATTCTATGATACTACCTCTCAAATTCTTCACTCTAGTATCTTAAACTTCCTTGGGTATCAAAATCAACTTGCTCTCATCATCCAAGGGAGGAGGTCCCCTAAAGGTACAAGATGCTAACCAAGAGCCCTTTTTAGACAAGAAACATGGAAGACATTATGAAACTAGTTGTTTTCTGGAAGTCCCAACTCGTAAGCCATTTCACGTATTCTCCTCAATATCTAGTGAGGCCCATTTTATATGGGTTTGAGTTTTTCAGCCCCACTTCTCTTGATGAAAGATTGCTTGTATGGCTGCAATTTCAAGAAAACCATATCACCTACCACAAAAGATCTTTCTATGTCTTTGATCTGCATATACCTTCCAGTTTTGTGCTAACTACAAGTACTATACAATCTGAAAATAATAAATCAATGAAAGAAAGAGCATCATATCCATATAAAGCTTTAAATGGTGACATGCCAATGGACATATGGAAAGAAATGTTGTAGCAATACTCTCCTAAATACAACCACTTACTCCATGCAAAATGCTGATTTGAAATATAATTTCTCAAGCATCCCTCCATCCACTTGTTCACTTTCTCTAGTTGACCATTTGTTTGTGGATGATATAGTACTTGGAGTAAGTTTTGTACCTATCAAGTGAAAAAGTTCCTGCCAAAAAGAACTAAGGAACCTGCCATTCTTGTCACTAACAAAGTTCTTGGTGTTAGTTTTAGGATCAGAAATGTAATAAGCAAAAAAAAACAACACATAGAACAATGAACACAGCAAATACCCTGGGAAAACCCTCCTACTCGAGGGAGAAAAACCCAGCAAAAAGATCTCTTTGTATATCAGAAGAATAACAAGCCCTAGAAGGGCGAATACAATACAAGGATCTGCACTTATATCTGGTGCAGATTTCATGAATACCATAAGTATTAATTCTTCTCCTTGATGTTGATCTGCTACTTAGGAAACACAGCCTGCTGCTGAAGTTCAAATTGGAGAGAATGAAATTGCTTGACTGAAATTATGAAATGAGGAGACACCTTCTCCTATTTATACAAGCTAGGCAACCCTTCATCTTAGAGCCGACCTTGAACAAGTATAATTTTCCTTTATAAAAATAAGGCCGACCTGCCTTGACAAGAATAAATTAGGGAGAAAATATCTCCTAAAGCTACCAAACACTAACACTCCCTCTTAGCTAGGGAGGTATTTTCCAAATATCTACGTCATGGAGTCTCTCAACATGATGCCCACAGTGGCTACACCCATTTGTGGAAAGCTCAAGGGTTCATCACGGAGTCTCTCAACGTGATGTTGTTATGGAGTCTCTCAACATGACATCCACCATGGCTACTCCCATGTGTGGAAAGAAACACATGTACAAGTGTCCATCACGGAGTCTCTCAATGTGATGTCGCCATGGAGTCTCTCAACATGACATCCACCATGGCTACTCCCATGTGTGGAAAAACACAAGTACAAATAGTTCATCACAGAGTCTCTCAATGTGATGTCGTCATGAAGTCTCTCAACATGACATCCCATCTCAGTCTCAGAGATGAACAAGGGCTCGCACCTCATATTTCTCTGTCTCAGAGAAATATACACTACAAAGGCTTTCACCTCATATTTCTCCGTCTCAAAGAAATATACACTACAAGGGCTTTCACCTCATATTTCTCCGTCTCAGAGAAATATACACTACAACAAATCTTCATGATGATGTGACTCCCTCTGAAGCTCCAAGTACTTGCATCAACCTCCTGACCTCCTTGTCCAAGATTGCTTGCAATGCTTGCCTTAGAGGAATGGTTTCCAATGCACACTTCCGACACTTCTAACTTGTTAGAGTCCAAGACTGTCCTTCTCGACCTCATCCCAGATCACCCTATTCTGAATAGGTTTGCGGAGCTACCAATGTCAAATCCAGATCGACTGTCTTGTGCAATTATGTTCTCAGCTATTGAAGAGATCTTCCAAGGATTTAGCACTTGGCCTTGCAACACTGCAACCTTCACTTCTTCTCAGTGAGTCACAGAACTCCCTCTTGATCCCTGCCTCAGAGATTGCAAAGAAATCCTCTGGAAGTGAACTCCCCTCCTTTGACTAATCTCATAACCTTAATCCTTTTCCCGGACAAGCTCTCAACTTGTGCCTTGAATTCTCTGAATTTAACTCCCTCTAAATGTCATTTCCTCCTCTTCGAGAGTAGTTGATCACAATGACAATCTGTATAGGTTCTTCGTTGTTTAGTGTCTTCATCTTTCTCAATCTTCTTTGCTGATGCAAATTCTCCATCCAAGGCTAACCCAACCTTGTGCCCTCGAGAGATGTCTCCAGTGAAGAATCAAGAGAGTTATGTGTCATCAATTTAGTCCCAAGGCTGCAAGCTATGATTCCATGCTTGTTTATTTCTCCAGCCGGCATGACTTTCTCACCGGATGCCTCAAGCTCTTCCTCCCTTTGAATTCTTTATGCAATCTCTCTTCATCCTGGAATACAAAATTTGAAGAATTGTCTTTACAATGAATATTTGATGATTCCCTTACTACTCTGTGACTTCCAGGATGTAGCACATAACCTCCAAACCATCTCCTAAAAGTTGTGGGAATATGAAGATATCCACAATAGCATACAGCTGAAGTAATATTGAAGCTCCACGTCATTCGCAGTAGTCAGAAACTATGCCTAGCTTCCCTATCACAACTCCAAAGGAAATGTGACACCTGAACAGTTGAAGATAAGCACCAATCAATGAAATATTTCATAAACTCCCAAGATTGCGTCGCTCTTGAATACTAAAAAAAACCGACCATTTAATGTCCCTGTCCAAAATTTGATGTTAGGATATTTTTACTTTACACTTGCTATGTTACTTCCAGTTGTATTGTCCCCCTCAAAATAATATCGACTCCAGTTAAGTGCCTGAACTCAAAGATTAAATGGTGCTTCCTTAATCTTTTGATTCTCATGAAATATACTATTAAAGACATTACATATGCCGACCACTTTAAAATGTTGAAACCCGATAAAGACAGATTGGCACTTCAAAAGAAACCAAATAATATAAATATTGAATCGATGCCTTGTCTTCTTTACTCGTGGATTCCACAATCATCTCCACATCACTCCATTTCAAGCCCTTGCAGAAAGCGACAACTCAGATTGATGAAACCCAACTTCAAAAGCAAAGATATTCACTTTTATGCTACACAGCAAACAACCACACAGCTCCCGACCTTTCTTATATTCATTCCTTTGAATTTAGAGACTCCCTTAGAATATTGGTCGGCTTCTATAAATTATACTTCTGCCTTGTTGCATAAAGAATTATTATTCTCTAACGCCTTCCCAAGACTTTGGTGGCACAATTTAAATCTCGACTTCCACATAAGCTCCTTTATCAATAACGATTCCTTTGAAATGAAATTCGACAGTCTAGAATACCAAGCGACTTCGGTTAAATGCAAATGCTCACGATTCCTTCCTTTATATCAGCGGTGATATTAATTTAAGCCTTTTAATATGACTCCCTCGAACTTAAAGCAAACTTCACCCTTTATTTAATGGCGGGAGCTATTATCTGTTGTGTAATTGTTATTTCTTTAAATCTCCTTAGTTGCAACTCCGTCCTGGTATCCCTAAAGCTTGCTCCAATGACGGTTCAACATCCACTATTTCCCAGTGCCGTATCAAGCTCCAGCATAAGCATGGATTCTTATTTCACACTTTCTTGGAAACTCCATGCCAAATAACATACGATAGTCATAAAAATGATTAAATAATCCACACACCTATCAGACCATCTTAAGATTTGCATATCCACAGTTACTATCGATATGATGTTGTAGTCTATATTATGAGATTAGTTACATGAGATAGAACAAAGCTCATGAACTATCTCTTAAGATTCTTTATTTTGAAGTCTTCTAAACTTTTGACTCTGCTTTGGTCATGCTGTTCACCCAATATTAAAATATCTCGACAGTACTATGAATGCTATAATATGCCACTGAATACTTAGAAGACTGGCGTCCCTTCTTCAATTCTCTCTTCACCGCAGTTCCCAATAATTTGTTGCTAAAAGAGGAACCGATGGCTCATAGACTCCCAACAATTTTCCAATCAAGCGCTGAGACAACAAATTGTGATTATGGAATATCCACCTCTCCAAATATGCAATTTGATAGGACTTAGGCTATCGAGCTGCTCCCAAAAATTATTCATAACTTGATTTCAAATACCTGAATTTCCCATACTTCAACGACATGCCCAGAATTATACACTTCAAGCATCTCCTTACAAATAATCTCCTTCCAGGAATGACGCCAAATAAGATCCATAAACAGAGAGTGCGCCAAATATAAATTTGACTTGCTTTCAAGATCTGCCCTAGATGAAGAGTTGTCTTGACGGCTTCAACAAATCTGATCGGATCTTTTCTTAGACCCGCTTTGATACCATGTTAATTTTAGGATCAGAAATGTAATAAGCAAAAAAAAGCAACACATAGAACAATGAACACAGCAGATACCCTGGGAAAACCCTCCTACTCGAGGGAGAAAAACCCAGCAAAAAGATCTCTTTGTATATCAAAAGAATAACAGGCCCTAGAAGGGTGAATACAATACAAGGATCTGCACTTATATCTGGTGCAGATTTCATGAATACCATAAGTATTAATTCTTCTCCTTGATGCTGATCTGCTGCTTAGGAAACACAACCTGCTGCTGAAGTTCAAATTGGAGAGAATGAAATTGCTCGACTGAAATTATGAAATGAGGAGACACCTTCTCCTATTTATACAAGCTAGGCAACCCTTCATCTTAGAGCCGACCTTGAACAAGTATAATTTTCCTTTATAAAAATAAGGCCGACCTGCCTTGACAAGAATAAATTAGGGAGAAAATATCTCCTGAAGCTACCAAACACTAACACTTGGGTAAGTCATGCAATCTAAATATTTCTCAAAAAAACAAATCTGTCACTTGGGGTGCCTTATATTGTGATATAAGATATAAGATGTTATGTGAAGTGATATATTGTGCAAGAATTATTATAGAATCCCTCATAGAAACTAACTCTCAGCCTCAACAGTTGCTTGAATGAAAAATAATGAGAATTCCTGCAGAAACTTGATGAGTTAACATGGCTTGACCCCATGCTGGGAAACTCAACAAGGTTCAGTCAAACTTGTCATGACTCTGTCAAACTGGATTTGACTCCACAAACTTGGCTCACCTGTGCGAAAACTAAGAAGAGTCCAACATATTATAAATGCATGAATGCACAAATTTCCAATTTTAAATGTTTCAAACTTATGTATTTTGAATTTTCTAATATTGTGGGATTTGTTTCCAAGTTTAGCTGCATACCATGATGACTTTTATTATTTAACTTACCAACCAGTTTCCAAGCATGAGCTGAACAAATTTAGAATGAAAATAATGTGTGCATACCAAGTCACTTAACAACAAAGAAAATGACTGTTATGCAGATCCTCCCTAAGCAAAGATTTAAGCACCATTCAATTAAATGATAAAATATAGAGACTTTGGAGGAAGGTGAACTGCCATCTGCTGTTTTAGGATTCCTCAGAATGGCTAAGGCTAAAATCTGATATCTTGGTCAATAATGTGATTTACATGATATCTAATAATGGTGGATATGGTTGTCATGTATCAGTGCACAGTGGAATCCTTTGTTTCCATCATGTCCTATAAAATTATAAACACCAACTTTCAAGACTGTCTAACTATAACAAGACAGCAGCCGATAGCGTTTGACTACATTTTACCCTTCTAAAGACATACGAGCAAGTTCCATTTAAACTCTAAACTTATTAGCAATTTAATGCTTGTACACTTAAAAAGAGTATCAAACCATTAACAATGGCACATCAAGCAAAAAATTATGATTTAAGGAAATGGAAAGCACCTCTACTCTCATCATTTCAGATTCAGCTTTTGCTTTCTGGTGATTTTCCCAGGCTTGTATTTTAGCCGCTTCTTGTTTGTACCTGGAAATAAATAAAGCCATAAACATGCTTCTAGTTAACAAAGTGGCTAAAGAACAACACAGAAATCTAGTAGAAGTGATAATTTTTTCCTTTGGAAAAGAGGAACCAAACTGCACCATATGGCATAATTCATAGTGAAAGCATAACCTAGATTTGGTAAGCAGCCACTTATATAATAAAAAATAAACAAGCATAACGGAAAAAACTTGTCCTAAAGCCAAATGGTTAACAATCATTCTGGGATGATAATACATGAAGAGTTCAACAAAAAAATCTGAACGAAGAACTTCCATCTAAAATTAAGAAGACACCAAACAGTTTACAAACAAGAGAACCTGGCTGTATATTTTGCTTGTTCGGCCTCCTGCCATGCTGTTGCTCGAGTTTCCCATATGTATCTCTTAGCTTGTTCCAAATCTATATTCTTTAGTGATTTCGATGCATCACTCTCCTCTTCCTCTTTACTAGCCCAGTCTACAACGTCAGCTTTCCCCAGCTGTGTTCCTGGGAGCATAATTTCCGGCCCACTCTTGGTTTGCAAGTCTATACCCATAACAACAGTTCTTCCTTTCTCTCTATGCCCAAGCTCACTTTCTGCCACTTCCATTAGTATAGATTCCGGCGCACCTCTTCCTGGAGTAGATGGTTGAGAAGTAAGAGGACTCTGTATCATGGGTGTAGTGGCTCTTATAGGAGTTCCAGTTCTTGAGGGATCTTGACTAGCAATTGGGGTCATCTCCGTTCCCATGTCTCTCATAGAAACATGCTTGCTAGAAACAACTGCACCAGAGAAAGTTCATGTTTTCATAATGCCTAACACATAACTAGACAAATCAAGGACTCTATAAGCAAATTATTTGTATCAACCATCCAAATATGTGATGGAGTAGGCAGAGAAAACTTGCCAATATCAATTTATTAAATTGTAGTTCAATTAGAGAAAATATAGGAGGGAAAGTTTGATCTTATGAACAAAATATTTGATTTCCCCATTTATTAAGGTTCCATACTTACTAGCTGGATCCGCAATAGGTTTTAAACTTTGAAGTGAAGTCTTTAAAAATGCTTCATCATCCTTGATTTCTTTCTGATCATGTGGATTTCGACTGAAAGCATCTTCTGAAGGATGGCAATCTAAAAAGACCTTTGAATTTACTGACATAGAGTGTGAGGTACTGTGCATAAAGTCAAACTCTGAATCAATCTTCTTTGTTTCCCCTTCATCCTGATACAAACCCTCTTCAACAGTCATATGGTCTGCCAACACCACTGAAGCATTTGATGATACACCCTTTGTAATACTCATCCGGTGCCCCAGTTGATTGGCAGCAAACTGTTTTCTAGTTGAATGTGTGGAAATAGCTTGGAGTAGACCTGCAGGAGATTTTGATTTCTTTTTGGCATGATCGTTTGCACAAGAATGACTTACCAGCCACTTCTCTGCATCATCCCATTTAGAAGGAACCGATTTGGAAAATGATCCCAAAACTGACCTGTGAAATGCCCTATTCCCCTTGTGAAACTCAAAACTAGAGCTACTGCCACTGTCATGACCACTCTCATAACCAAAACCATCATCATCAAAGGGTCGTATAGCTTGTACAAAACTATAATTACCTGGGTATTGTGCAATAATGGACTTTGATAAATTCTGCATTTTGAGATTGATAATTTGGTTTCCTTTAGATTGAGAATTTTTGTGAGCTGCCAAGCTTTGAGTTGCCATTTCCAAATCTGTAACTTTCTCATTGCATGCAAAGTTCATCAAGGACCTATCTTCACAAAAAGGTGTCTCCAGTGAACACATAGATACCGACAGCATAGAATGATCATTTTCGTTGCTCCCATGCAAATCTTCTAAACCTGCAACCGATAGTATAAACAATAGAAACCCCAAACTTTTCTATAAAACTTCTCCAGCAGGTTTACAAAAATAAAAAAATAAACAAGTCATCCATCCGATTACAAATTTAACTATAAATAATTAGTTCAAATGGAGTACAAGATTGTAAATGCAAACACAAGCAATATAAAGAGGAAAACTGAACATTAAATTGGAAAAGCAATTTTACCTTCATGTCTGAGGTCTGCAACAAGTTCTAGTTTATCTACTTCTATATTTTTGCTCTTCTTTTGCACCTCGAGACAAAAGGTCATTATTTCATTAGTGGATGCCATTTTTTACCAGCAAAAATAATGAAATACAAAATTCTGCATTTGCCTATGAAACAGATACAGAAAATAAACGTGCATTTAGCTTTTAACCTCAAATTGTTTAAGTTCTTTTCAGTAAAATTAAGGTAGCTACCAGAACATCCTCCACTTGCTTGTATTCCATTTTTGCTTAGAGCTTCTCTTTAAAGAAGACAGCAAGACTGAACCTTTTGGGCTGTATTCTCAGTGTTATGTTTGTTTATTAAGCAGTTTCTTTCTCCATCTTACATAAAAAATTCCAACTTCACTGACATGTCAGCTCAAAACATATTCGTGTCCAGATGAGCACACTCTGCCACAGCATAGAAAGCATTGTTCTCAAATTAAAATCCAAACCAACAAAGCATTAACTAGGAACTAAAGTTCATTACTATCAAAGAATACCAAACCATGGTTTGCAATGAATTCAATGTTTACTGCTCTACCTGATAAAATAAATACATGAATTAATAATAGAAATGGCAGTGCATACCAGATACATGAGTAAAATATATATTTATTCGCACATGAAATTATTACAGAAGAAGACAGGAGATGGTCAGCGAAGGATCAAAGTCGATCCGACTAGATCATACTACTTTCTTTGATGATACACAATCTATTTAGAGGACCCAACGGTTGCCAAGAGGAACACAACCATCAACCAACCGACACTTATAACTACCTAAAGCCGACACCGATTAATACATAGTCGGACACCGATTAATACATAGTCGGATAACCAATTTTATAGAAACATAATAATAGACATTGCACACCGGTTACATCATCCCCCCAAAAAGAAAAAGTCATCTTCCAAACCAATGACGATATTGTAGACAAGGACCTATAAACAAACTTAGAATTGTGCTTTGCAAACTTAAACATTCAATGTACTTGGAAAATCAAATGAGTGTGATGTGGGTATGGGGGCAACGCCCCTAGAAAGGTCAATGGGCAGCACCCCTTGCAAGGGTCTAGAAGCAGTGCCACCAAGCCCAATTTAAGACCTTCAAAACCATACAAAACTTCATGGCATGCATCATTTTCATGAATTTTTAAGAGGCAAAAAACAACGTTGATTAAGCCAAACAATAGAGATTTTGGAGTGCTAATATGTGAATAATGCTTCAAACCAACCACCCAAGGGACCTCATCTGATTGCACACTGATGGAGTTTGCAAATGGTTGAGCTGTACTAGAAGGCCATACAATGGAATGAACTCACTGTACCTCATTCTTTAGTCTCACCATACACTAGAGAATTGATTGTTTGTGTTGTACTATGAAGAATGTTTAGGCCAAGTAATGAAGGATCATCCAGACCGTATGATGAAGGAATGCCTAGGTTGTATGACGTAGGAGTGTCCAGGCTATACGATGCAGGATTGTCTAGGTCGTACATTGAGATGGAAATGACTTGATCGCATGCTGAAAAAATGATCAAGCCGCATGGCAAGAAAATGACTAGGTTGTATGGTGAGTGTTTAGACCATACGGTGAATAGGGACAATCATACATTGAATGGCTGACAAGACCGTACAATGAAAAGGTGATGTTGAATTGGCCGTCCTATGCCTTATGTTGTGGGAAGGAGGGATGAATTCATCGTACGCTGGATGGAGTGTCTTGGCCATACACCATGATCAAGAACAGGTTGTACGATGTAATGAGTGAATGCTCTAAGTTTTTGTATGATGGAGGCAGTAATTAGCTTTGGTTGTATGATGTGTTGTGGGCCTCGTCCGGTAAAAATTGTGTGCCACTTGTTTTATGTTGAGGTTTTGGGTACCATACGACTTGAATTATTCACTGCCATACTCTGTCGAGACTTTGTCATTCGATGTCAATCTTCACTCCTTGATGATATCGTACAATATAATCTATTGTTGCTTTAAACTATCATGCCTTTGTCCACCAAATGATATGTTGAGTGAATGAATGGTTTCAGTGCAAAACACAAGAAAGAAACTAGAAAAGGAATTTCAATGTGCAATGTATCGGATTCTCCTATTCAATCAAAGGCTGCACTGTATGACATTCTAAAGTCTTCAGCATACAGCGAATGGGAGTCTTTGTACGATTTGGTTCAACAGAGTGTATACTCACTCCCAATGGCATACGGCCTAGACTTATTACCAACGTACGGCCTTGGTATCATTTTCACACAGTACGTCCTTTGATGTCAAGCTTCAACATACGGGCCAAAAACATCAATGTATGATGGGCATTTATCATTACCGTATGGCCAAGTGGCAATTTATTCATCATACAACGAGTGGCAAATTCTTCATCATATGGCTGAGTGGAGGCATCATCACTGTACAGCCGATGAGAAGGGAGTGAAAAGTTCAAATCACTGTCACTATATGGCATCAAGGTTTGCAGCTGCCATTGTTCATTGTACGACCGTCTCATTTCATACTTGGTAACATCGTATGTTCTACAAATTGTTCTATCGTACAACCCTTCTTGTTTCGACTCGCCAATGTACAATCTGGGTCCATTGCCACTATACAGCCAAAACATTTCTCTATCACAAGGCCTCCAAAATTCTTCATCGTACGATCAACAATATTAGCACCAATGAGAAGTATTCCAATTGTACAGTTGGTTCTATCATCACCGTATGACTTGGTTTTATTAACACAATATGGCCTTTTACTACTGCCATCATACAACCTATCAACTATTCAAAAAAAAGCGTACGGCATCAACAAACATATAAGTACTTCGGCACTCCATAGGTTTTCTAGTACGAGACTCTCAACCAGCAATCCGGTCATCAGAGCAAGGTATAGAAAAATTAGATATGGAAGTTTAGAATTAAATTTGTAGTACAAAGAAGGCAAGAACAAGAAGCACAAAGAAGTTATCATGACGATCTAGCCAAGATAAATTGGAGCAGCAAGAAACATGGAAGGACGAAAAGGGAAGCGATATAGGTTGAATATCCCCACAGGAAAAAATGACACCAAAGATAAAAGCAAGCAAAAGAAAAAATTACAGCAAAATCTATTTCTTGGGAGAGCCTGACGTCTGCAAAGTGCCAAACATGGTGGCTTAATCACCCAGCAAACCATCCATTAAAAATGGAGTTACAAAAGGCTAAGGTAGACAAGTTGCTCAATTGCCATTTTTTAATTATCGTGAGTTTGAAGGATATTTGACGTTAATGGTCGCCAATTATAATGCACGGGAAAGGAAATATGTCATTGAATGTTTATATTGCTCCATCCCCATTTCCCTCCAACCAACTGATTTCCAAAGGGTGTTGGGTACACTATGTACAGATACAACCATTGTTAAACCAACAGGGAAATTAACCCCTTGCCTCAAAAAAGCATGCACTCGGAGAGTATGCAGGACAAACTTGACACTGAAGGAAACATAAGCAATTTGGCATGCAAGAAACAGAGGATTGAAAAAAAAAAATTAGCAAATGAAGAGTGACGGTGTGTGATGGATTTAATGAAATGCAAACTAACAAGTGCCAGTCGAGCATCCGATATCGCCATATGGATGGTTGACTACATGATTGGCTTGACAAAAGGGAAGGTGTATAACTGGGCAACATTTCTATTAGACTGAGTAGCAGAGTTTTTGGAAACAAAGGTTAAGGCATTTTAAATGATGCAACACATCATTTCTCTTCTCCTGGATGCCATCTTCACTCAAGTGCCTTGAGAGAAGTTAGGCAAATTCCACCCGGATACAACATAAGACCCTGCATGGCCAACAGTGTTTGGATGGACTTCGTTGGACAAACAAGCACAAGAAGAAGGCATAAGCATGAAAAAGAAAAGGAAACAGAGGGAGGTGTTGAGAAAAGCTTAGGAAAGTAATGAAGATGAGTACGACCAAATTGACCTCATAACCTCTACATCAGGCACAACATCGAGGGATAGCATGGTTGGAGAATGCAATCTCTCCAGCCGATGCACCACTTGTTCAGCCAACCCTTACAGTTGCAACCGAGGAGCTCGTGATTTAGCCTACTCTTGCTTTGGTTCTTCTAGCAAAAGTACCAGTTGTAGCACTCCCAGCAAAGGTGATAGTTGCACTCCTAATTGAGGAGCTAATTGCACCTTCAACTGAGGAACTAGTTCCTCCTTCCATCGATGTGCCAGTGGTAGTGTTGACGTGTGTTTTATGACAACGCCAGCACAAAATAAAATGTCCAATGGTCACTCTATTCTCTCTTGATCAAAGTGTTCCGCATGCTAAGATTGCGTGAAAGTTCATGCGTTCAACTCTAAGGTTCCTTTTATTGCAAATAGACTCAATTGGTTGATGTGAATATGCTGGGTATTCCAAGGGGACTTACGTAATTGTTCGATTTTATTACTCAAGCAAATGAAAGGTTTTGGCTATGATGCTTTGGTATTTGAACGGACTCGGAAATATTGAATTTAAAGGAGGTAGGGGTAGGGATTCTACTATCTATTTCTAAGGGTGGAATGTAAGGACTAGCTTTAACAATCTCCAAACCGAACTTTGTTTCGCCTCCCCTTCGGACAACTCTGACAAAGCTGGTGCAATCTTCAAAGGATGGATAAGATGTTCAAATTGGGATTCACCATGCGCACCCCTTCACAACGAAGCAAGTGGGCACACTAATCACAATCGAAGTTAAGTGTTGAGATTCCAGTTGACCACGCAGGAGGCAGACTTACCGTCAGCAAGTCCGCCAGTGGTATGGATACGAGAAGATATGCTCAAACCAATGTCACATTCCACAATTAACACTACTTGCATGAAAACAAAATCTACTTTACTCTACTCTATTCGAATTGGAAAGACGAAAAGATCTCATCAACTGCCCACAACACAAAATGAAGCCACCAATCAATGAAATCCTTATATCATGAGAGTCTTACACAACAATCTTTTGCAAAAACTTTCAAAGGGAAAGTCTTTCTTTCCTTTCCAACTAAGCTAACTCCTAGCTCTACTTTAACTTCTATCTAGCTCAACTCTATCTCTGATTTATGTCTAACTCTGATATCTTCTAACTATTTTACAAATGAGGGGGGATACACCTTTTATATCTAGCCCAGTCCAGTGGACGGCTTAGATCGAAATACAATGGAAGGCTCAGATCGAGCCACCTAAGCCCTGATTAGGGTTTCAGCCCCTAAAAACTGCCACTGAGAGGAGTGGGGCAATGAATGCGCCCTCCACTCCTAATCAATGAACCACTAACCGCCATCAATGCACGTCGTCTCCCTCTAGAAGGTCATCGTCTAGAAGGGCGTTTCCTTTCTCCTTCTCACTGGCTGCAAATCTAATGAACCTGGCCAATACTGCCTCGACTTCCTGATCCGAAACAAGAGGAATGTGATCTAACTAGAATTCCAAAACTGTAACTGTTTGCTCGTGCCGGGCACATGATTTCTTCCAGGCAACAAGGGCGTCCTGGGTGTTGTGTATGATACTGGAGAACGTAGCAATGTTCTCGAAATCATCTTGTGTGAAGGTTTTCACCTCAGAGAAGAATGGCGTCAATCTGCTCTTCAATCCTTCTGCAGTTACCTCTTAAGAAGTCAACCTCTTGGCAAAGATTGCCTCCAATGTGTTGAGAATTCCATCTAGGATGTTCGTCATGGCCTTTCTGACCCTAACAGAATCCGTCTGTGATGCATCGTAGAATCCCCGACCTGTGACTACTGAAGAGTACCATCCGGTGAAGTCGTATCTATCCCCTTGCTGAATAACACCTCCCTCAACCAAAGTCTGTTGAGGTATGCCCATCAAAGCCCCTAAACGGAGAACAACTCTCGTCTGGTAGATACACGCCTCACCCCAAGCATGGTTAACTGCATCCATCCTTGCCATAATATCGGAGGCTTGCCGATAGGCATGTGCAAGATCCTCCATAAACTTCCTTGTTTCTGTACGGACGCTGGCAACCCATTTGTCTACCTGTTGTGCCATTCTTTTCAAATCCTCTAAACCACTGATCGACTCCCTGGAAAATTCAGCTGGAAGCTCAATTGTCGGATTCTTTTGCCCACAAGGACGGGACAAGTGTTGCACATAGCCAATCAGTGTCTTGTGCTCTACCTTCAACTTCTTGTATTTGCCCTCAATATAGGACAATCTATCCTTGAGTGCTTGATAGGAATTATCGCACTCCTCTACTACTTGTGCTCCAGTACGGCGGCCAAGTTCCATAGTTGTAACAACATAATTTTCGGGAACGGCCTCATCCCAATCACACTCTACCCGAGGCACTGCCATATGTAAAGTTTGAGACCCATCCTCATCTGTGGATATTTTGGAGAACTTCCTAGCCTTTTTCTTTGCTGGAGGTGCGCTGATCCTCTGTAATAATTCCTCCATCTCAGCTACGGGATCGGTCTCATCCACAGGATCACGCCTCATTCTATCCCTTAGCCATTCTGGCACCTCCTGTCGTGTGTTTGATATAATAAAAGGCTGTTCTACCTCGGCCTCTACCTCATGAACTTCATTTCTGCCTTCGCTTCTGCAAGGCTCATCATTATCAATGGGCTCGATGTCTCCTGAGCTCTGGGCATCCTGATCGGAGGTAGCATCATCCTCGAGAGCTGCCTCAATCTCCTGCTAAAACTAAGTATCAGTAGCCGTCCCCTCATCTGTCTCTTGCTGATTTTCTTGTTGATTATCTTCTTGGGGCATGTTGATGCTCTGGCCCACTGATTCCCTACGAGGTGGCTGACTTGCCGCCTACATTGTCTGCTCTACATCCAATCTCTCCCTCTGATCAACAAACAATGACACCTCTTGTAAGCTTGGAGAATGTGCCCGAGATGGCATATGCAAGGACTCCTCAACTACCACAGGTTCAAGTCGAACTGGCTCCTTTCTTCTAGGCTCTGGGGTTGGTTTACTCCGTCTCCTCTGATTAGTTGTCGGTAATCTGCTGTCTCCATCAAATTGTACGTGAGGGGAATTGACCTTCCCTTGAGTCGGCTGACATGCCTCTCTATCCAACTCCGTGTAAATGTCAAGAACTGGGATACAAGGTGTATCCAAGTCAGTGATCTCTGGCTCCGACCAATCTGGGAGTGGCAGAGGCGTATCTCTCACTGTTTCGTAGTCAGCCTGTACTACGTTTATGTCTTCCTCAATCTGATCCGGTACTGGGACAATCTCGCACTCTCTAACCATCACCAACGGTATCCAAGAGAACATCCTTTTCCTAACCTCGATCTCATTCACTGCACTGGCCCAAAAGTCCTCGATCTGTGCCTTGTGCCTGAACTCTTCTGTCAATATCCATCTGATGTTCCTGTGGGGATCGTAGTAGTGCCTGCTGGTGTGATAGGAAAGGTGAAAGAATCGGAGCTCCACTTCTGCCTCCCTTGCTGCTTGCAGCGATGGGCAAATTTCATCTGAATTCCCCATGGTAATTGGGAATCCAAGTCCACCTTTCTTCTTCTTCTTTTGAATCTTATCATAGGCAATCAGTTGCCTAGATACTTCCAGCATCACTATCCTGTTGGTGGGATACCGAGGCAATCTATAAGGGTACGAAGAGAATCCTTGCAGCCTTATGTAGGTGAACTTTGGAAATTGGATAAACCAACATCCGAATTTCTCGATCATTTCCTGTGCTTCCCTGGATATTTTGTGATGGGTTCTTTGTTGCAAGGTCCTCGTGATATGCATCATGAAGGCGTCGTTGACCCTTTTGTAATTAGTTGTGCTTGTCAAATGCAATTGTGGACAAGCCTCATGTATTTTAAACTGATGGGAACCACATCCAGTTGGTTCCTTGTAGGAGATCCCTCTATACTGTCATGCGAGCCAGCATATAGACAAGGTAAGAGCTCATATAAAACATTTTCGTTCTCCTCACCCCACGAAGCTACTCATGAATGCAGTCACTGATCAATAGTGCCCAGTCCATGTGATCTTTGCCCTCTAGTACCAAGTTGACGAAATAAAACATCCAAGGTTCTAAGATGAACGCTTGGGGGCATCCTCCAACTCTGCTCAACATCATAATCAGATCACCAAACTCTTGCCTCAAATCTTCTGAAACTATCTGTTTGGGCAATTTTGTACGAGTTGGCTTGGGTTTGATCATCCACCTAGTATTTATCAAATCAGCACATCGGTCCGTTGTGGATGAATACATTCTTTCAGCCCTTTCTTTTGTCTTGTAGATCATCTTCTCATGCACTGAAATCCCAAACGCCTCCCCGATTGCCTCCGGTGTCAGGTTAGCCAATACCTTGCCATCTGGCGAAGTGACTGTCCTCTGTTCTGCATTGTAGTGGTGGGCTAAGTCACAAGATTCGAATTCGGCAACATTGAAATTCGATGAAATTCGGCAAGAAAAAAAATCGAAAAATAAAAAATTCGGATTAAATTCGCCTTATATAATTTTGATTTTTTTAAATAAGTAATAAATTTAAAATAAGCAAAAACTAATATTAATATACTAATATGTTAAAATATATTAATAAAGCTAAACATAAAGCAAAATAAATAATAAATATGTAAAATATAATTTAAATTTTAAATATTATCAATAAATAAATTAAATTATATCTTAAATAATAAATATATTATAATAAAAGTTTTATTTATTTATTTTAAAATATTAAATTTTAACATTATGAATAAAAACAAAATTAAATATCAAATATGAACATGAAAGCCAACGATAAAATAAAAACAAAACTTAAATATTAAAACAAATAAAGCCCGAGCTGCTCTCCCGTGTTTCTCCCGTGTCTATTGTTTATGAATAGATTATAGAAATACAAAATTTTACTGCTTTCCATCGGCTAGCAATCCTGTCGGGTCTGCAATTTTGGGCGATGTGTTGTAGGGAAATTTTATGGCACTCCCTCCGAGGGCTTGGGCGCCGCCTGTCTTTTGAAGACGTGGCAGCCTCGGTTCGATTGTGGATTGAAGGGAGGACAGGAGTTTCGTGGGCACAACACGGAATGCAGAGTCGAGGTCGAGCCCGCTCAGAGGAACCCATACGAAATGCAGAGTCGAGACTACTCCTAAAGGTGTTTCCACAATCAACAGTAACCCTAACATTTTTTCCGCCACTCATTTTAAGTCGTTGAGAGTCTCTTACCACATCCCACAGCTCGATACAAGCTTTCTAAAAAAATTATTTTAATTAAAAAAAACCAAGCTTTTTATCGTACGAATTTAGGGCAAATATTAACGAATTTTATTTTATTTTTTAAAGTTCGCCGATTTTCGAATTTTAAGGATTAAATGCGGCGAATACTGTGACTTAGGTGGTGGGCGCATTCCGTGATGCGCTCTGGGCATCGGATAGTTGGCGGAAAATTGGCAGTTGCATACAGTCCACTTCTGACAATACTGTGCGAAGTCACTGATGGGTGATGGTCTCCAGTCCCCATTATCCTTCTTCTGAATGCCTCCAAGTTGAACAAGCCCAAGTTCGTGTCAGCCAGCTTGCCTAACTTTGATGAGAATTTTGATTCTGGCAGGAAGGACTTGCTTAATTTCTTGATCACTACTTGTCTGGATTTGGTGTGGTTGTTCCTGCCAGCAGCTCTTCTGCTTGATTCGGCCATTCTGCAAAAAGGCAAGATAGTTAGACAACAAGATTTTAATAAAATAAAATAATCACCGTTGAGGGTGCCAGCAGATTTTTAAATAAAAAGGCTGCAACACTTTATGCCATTTCCAACTGCAAACCTCAACTGTCTTGTTCACTTCAACGTTTTTAGAAGTCTCTGTGAAATTTTTGTACTTGTAGCAATTATGAAACTTCTTTTCAAATCCGTACTTCTCCTCTAGAATGTACTTTCAGCAACTCCAAGGCTTTTCTAAATGCATTTTCAGCAAGCTTATGAATTCGAAATGCAGCACTTCACAAATGTCCAGACTTAGCTTCGTTTATCTCAGCAGTCGAATGAAACTTCTTCACAAAGTCGTACCTTCTCAGCAACTGCAGCAACTGGAAACTAGGAAGTTCGCACCTCTCAGCAACTGCAATCTCAGCAAGCTAAGTCGTACCTTTCACTTTCAGCCACTGGAAACTAGGAAGTTCGCACCTCTTCAGCAACTGCAGACCTCTTCAAAAATTCGTACTTCAGCAGCTTAGCAAATATTTTGCACTTAGTAGCTGGTGAGAGGAATGAAGAGGACTTCAAAATCTTATAGCCAGGTCGAATTCCTGCAGAGGCTATACTTAGCAAATTTTTGAATTCACTTTCCCTCTTTTTCCCAGTCGTAACACTTGTCATCTGAGGCATCGGAATCTCAAGTTTCTAGAATCATGAATTCATCATCTCTGCACAAGCCTGCCTCATCGCATCTGATTCTTTTAAAATATTAAGTTATTTACTTCCTTGAACAATTTCGAACTGTTTGGCTAAGTCATTTGATCTCACCTTCGCTTTGGCAAAATTATCCAGTTCAAGCTTCTAGCGAAATACTTTTCATTCATTTTATTCGTTTGCCTTAGAGAAATTCTTCAAATTTGCGTTAGGAATTTTATTTAAAATAGGCACTAGGCAAAATATCCACCGAAACGATATGGACACGGCGTGGAGTAAGTTTGAATCACCTCTGAATTGCAAACGTTCAATACCTAGAAGAAAAATCTTTCCAGAATCCATCATTTTCATGTGTATTCGGACAAAGGGGTACTTTTAATTTTTATTATTTTAAAAAAAATAATAAAAATGGCTAAGGTTTATTTCTCTTCACATCCGGATGTCTTCCACTCCTGCAATCTCGAGTTTCTTGGCCTTGGCAAATTTTCTTGATTTCTCCCTGAAGAATTTTCCCTCTGAAGATTTTTTTTTAACTCTGGAAATTTTAGCATTACCTATAGGCATATTCTTCATTTTCTCTTTAGAAAATGCCTTAGGAATTTATTTTAAAATTTAAGTTTTATCACCTTACCCTCTGAAGGGCGCATTTAGCATGCCATGCTTCCATTCCATTCCTTAGGCAATTCCATGCCTAGACCCTCTTCATCACACTTAGAAATTTTCATTTCTAAGTCCTAACTCCTTGGGCGCATTTCACATGGTGAAAAGGAAAATACTTGACCCTTAGCCTTTTAAAATCACGCCACCCTTAGTGTTACTTTGCCTTTGGCGCATGGTGACCCTTCACCTTCCTTGAGCGCACTTCACATGGTGGACTTCCATTCCCAAGCGCATTTCACATGGTGAGGAGGAAACTTCTTTACTTTGGCGCTTTTCCCCTTTTACCGCTCAACGTTTCACCTTTTACCTTGTTACCTTGGGCGCATATGCTATGGGGAAGAGGAACTTGTGGGCGCAAATGAGGGTGTTAGAAGGAATTCCCACGCCTTGGGTGACTTTTCACCTCCCTTAGGCGCATTTTGACTAGGCAACTTCCATTCCCTTGAGCGCATATTGAGATGTGAGAAGGAATTCCGCCCATATGGTGACTCTTCACCTTCCTTAGGCACATATAGCCTATGCAACCTCCTTCTTGAGCGCATTTCACCATGTGAGAGGGAAATTCCACGCCTTAGGTGACTCTTCACCTTCCTTAGGCGCATATAAGCATGTAGACTTCCTTCTTTGAGCGCATTTGAGGATGTTAGAAGGAATTCCGCTCCTTTCTAGTGGCTCTTCACCTCCCTCTGGCGCATATGGCCTAGGCAACCTCCATTTCCAAGCGCTTTTGAGGATGCTTCAAGGAATTATTTATGCCTTAGTGAATATTTCCATGCCTTTGGTGACCTTTCACCTTCCTTGAGCGCATCTAGGGGTACGAGGAGGAAACTTTATGCCTTAGAAGAATTTCTATGCCTCTTGAAGGCGCATTTCACCTATGCTCAGGGAAATCCCACACTTAGAGATTTTTGTATCTTTTATTCCTTCTGGGCGCATATGACATGTCTGCATGCCAGTTATCACTTATAAGTTTCCAACGCCCTAGCCATGCCTTGGCTTTCTATTTTTAGTAAACCCGGAGAAATTAGGGTTTCATTGCATCTCATCCAGTTCTGAGTTGGAGGTGGTATCGTTGTGCCTCCACTTGGTTTTGCTATCCTGTTCACACCTTATCTGGCATAGTACATACTACTTTTAGCCATTTGCTATTTTTAGCAAACCCTAGAATTGATCAATTTTTGTATCTCCGTTTGCTTTGAAATTTGTTCCAGTTGCTTTTGATGCTGTGAGAGACCTGTTCACACTTTTCTCTGGCAATGACATGCTATTTTTAGCCATGAGGTGACTTACTAAAAATAGTAAGTATTTAGATCGTGCTCAAAATTTGCCAGTAGATAGCCTGAAAGATGCTGATCCCGGTGGCGTGTTTCGTTTTGGCATCTCTGCATTTTGCTTCATCTATTTTTAGACATAGCAGGGGAAACCCTAATCTGACCTGCCTGCACTCCCGACTGCTCCTGATGGCCTTGATTTCTACTGTTTGTCACTCTGCTCGCTGGAATGAAGTGCTAGGTAATCATTGGGCTGAAGCTGCTATTTATAGTAAGTGTCCAGAAAGTGGTCCATCGGACGTCAGATGAGTTTGCATGTCACAATGCCCGTGGGATCTCAAAAAACCTAGAAAAACCCAGAAAACTGGTCAACATTCCGGCACTGGCTAAAAATAGTAAGTCCCTTAAAATTGACTCATTCCATTCGCATGTCATACCATTGCGAAGCTCTTGCAAAACCCACATGGAATATCCGGACATGCATTGAAAAACTTTGCATACAAACCCTAAAAATAGCCTCCAAAGGTTGTACTCTGAAAGTCCTCATCTCGGTTTGCATGTTATATCGTTGCGAAGGTCTTGAAAAACCCAAATCCATTCTCCAGTCATGCGTCGGAGAATTGTATGTTTAAGCCCTGAAAATAGCCTCCAAAGGCTGAACTGCTAAAAATAGCCAGTTGTCTGAATCTGTTCAAATTTCACATGTGGGTGCTCTGAAGCTGCCTGAATGTGCTGAAGTAATTAGAATCCCGAAATCCTGAGGAAAAGACCTCAGATTAGGTACTTACTAAAAATAGCAAGTTGTTGGATTTCAGTAGGATTTCAATGGGATCCTGCCTTGAGCTTCTTGATTGCATTGCTGCACTTAGATTTTACCTTAATAACTCAATCTTGACCTCGAACAAGTCTAAAGGATAGAAACCCTAAGTTTGTCAACATTTCAACTGAGGTCAAACGGGACATCCCCAGAAGGACAAAAGATCAGAGACAGAGAGAACCAAAGCCAAAAGACCAGAATGGAGCAAAAATTAGGGGGTCCCCATCTTGGATGGGGTGATGTGTGAAAAGGTCACAACAGGTAGTAGAATAGGGCAACAGATGGGGCCTAGGTGATGGATCGAAGCAAATTGATAGTTGGCTGAAATTGTTAGGCACTCCAATAGAGATTTCAAGTTTTCCACCACTCAACCCGACACCAAAACAGGATCAGCCTACAGCCAAGCAACTTTCCCTTGATAGACCATCCCACACTCAAGAAACTGAACAGAGTGTGGAGCCTACACACCAGACTATTGTAGAAGTGCAAGAACGACCTCCTTTACAACCTGTGGATTCCCCTTCACAGGATGATGATTCCAATGGAGTAGAAGAAATAACCATTCAGATTACCAAACTAGATCCAGAGGATCCACTAGGTATAGTGCAGCACTATATACAGGACTTACAACCTATGTGCATCATACTTTAGGAGGTGGCGGAGATTGCCAGGCGGATGGATACTACACACTCTCCCCTGGTGCTACAAGAAGCCCATAAGATAGTACAATTCATGAAAATTGGGTGCCAAGAAGAATTCAGTAGAATACTTCCTTCAAAAGAATGGCCTATGAAGGATACCATGGAAATGAAAAATGCCAAACAGCCAATGCAAATTGCACCTTCCTTTGGAGGACGGGATGGCAAAGTCCTAGCAGCCATGTACAAGATGGAGAACAGCTTCCGAGAGGTGTTTTATTTGCTGCAACACAACCTAAGTTCCCACAATCAGCTCATGGAGCATGTGAATGAGTCTTCTTGTATTTCCCAACAGCTTTGGGAAGCCATTGATGAGCAAACTAGGCGCTTCCAGGACCAGCTTGCTCAACAAACACATCTTACTGACATAGAGAGGGCAAGACTGTCAGAAAAAGAAAAGGAATTGTTTGTAAAGGAGCAGCAATTGGGTGAGAAGGACAACCTCCTCGCAAAAAAAGATTGCCAGCTTGTGGAGTTATGCAACCTATAGAAAAAAACACAGCGCTAGTTGACTGAGTCCATTCAGCTAGTCAAGACCACCTGAGAACATGAATTATCGGTTGCTCATCATCTCAAGTTGAGTACAGAGGAGGTGTATCGGCTACGCTAGCTTGGTTCTCAGACGTCCACCCCTACCTCTTTAGTCTATTCAGCTTCAAGGACGTCTTCTCACCCTCCTCAGTAAATTATAATTATTATTTTGCCTCCCAAATTTTGTTGTTTGTCATCTGGAAGACAACTTTCTTTTTTGGGGGGGCTGATGTACTTAGTAAATAATCACATTTTGGTTGTTGTAATCGGCAAGTAGTTCTCAACAGTTGTTAGTGTTTGATGGTTGGTAGTTCTCAACAACCGTCGGTTGTCGTATAAATAATATAATTGTTTACAAGATCGGGGATCATAGGCATTGATATCCCGAACATTCTGTAAATGCTTATGAATGAATAGAATTATAGAAATATCTCTTTGAAATTATAAATTGTTCATAAATAATTTACCATTTTCTCTGTTATAGTCCTTTAATTAGATTCGGTAGTAAACATTCAACATGAGAATTATTATAAATATTATAATTATTATAATAATAAAAAATCTCAACAGGTCTGGGGCAAGTGGTAGGGAATGATGAGTTTCAAACTATAGACCCAAGTTACCTTCCCACATGCAAGGCACTTTTTAGTGGCCATAGGAACAAGTTGGAGTTGAACTTATGGCAATGCATGGACCTAAGCCTGCCCTTATGTGTTGCCAAAGAGGCACCTTGAGGCATAGTTGAGAGTAACCATATTAAGAACCCAAGCCCACCTCCATGCTCTCTATGAGCTTAACTGGTGAATCATCGGGGGATTGCATAATGGAGATGCATTTAAATCCTCAAGAGACATGTTGCATGCTTAAAATGTAAAAATGTTTAATATTGAATTGGGTAAACTGCCACATCCAATTCTCTGTATGTGTTGTACCACAACAGACAAGGCAAAATGCAAGTCCTAGATGAATTTGACAGGAGATACACCTCAGTCATGACATCTAAGCCAAAACACCCCACAATGGGATATTAACCAATCGAATAATAATAAAACAAGGGCATTAGGGAAATGCAATGAATCAATATCAAAAGGAAAGTTTTATTGCTGGATCAAACTATCAAAGCACATGTCAGAACACAAAAAACTTAAAAAGCATACATTAAAAAGACAGTAAACATAGGGAAAGAAAACACTAGATCAGAGATCACTATAATTGCAGCACCATGCAAGCCAATAATCTGAATCAAATTTTAAGAAAGGAGAGGGAAATACAATTTCAAAATATTTAACACCACTAAATAAATCAGTCAATAGAGAAATTTGACACAATCTTTAGAAACACGTAAAGGGATGCTTACAACTTGCTTGGGAGAGTAAGATAAGTCAACTTGATTAATGGGTTGCTTCAACTAAATTGGACAGGAACCTTTGGATTTTGTTGATTTCTGTAAATATCATATGCTATGTTAATAAATTCATCTAAAATAATCATGTACCCTAGAGCCATATTTAGTCCAAAGTGGCTTTGAGATTCAAATCATAAAAAAAGCACTCATCAAAAATAATACTTTATAGCAAAAGTGGCATAACTTGCACTTAGCAATGACTGGACAAATCTGAAGATTAAGAGTGCCCGCAGTACTTTGAAATTATTTGGCAAAGCCATAGAAAGAGCAGCAAAGAAAATGTTCAAATTTTCAACACAAAGAAGATATTTCTCATTTCCATGAAAACAGACATCAAATGACCACAAAAACTTGGTGATAAACAGAAAAGTTGGAAGCAATCATTGAAACAGAATGCATATCATCAGAACAAAGGTGTTTACATATTCAATACATGTTAACATGCTCATTTTTATGTCTATTGAGCAGAGTCATGCAACTTTGACTTGAGAAGAACTCAACAAGCAAAAGAGTAACAATAGCAAGATCCATCCTAACATGAATCTGATATTTGTACCAGAAGGTAATCAAAAGAATTGAGGTGCCAATCCTTATGTTCTTACAGTTAAGTTGTGGTGAGATTATTTACCTCAAGTCTTGTTGGCTACCTCTCTGCATATGAGATCATGGAAAATTGTTGTAACATGGATCTGATATGTGTATGAAGAGGTAACCGAAAGACTCAAGGTGCTCCCTTTGTTGTTGTTGTTGTTGTTGTTGTTGTTGTTGTTACTGTTGTTGTTGACTTTTCCTAGCTCCATAGAAACTTTTGATTTAATATGCTCGATGCCTGTGTTATATTCTCTGTCTTTAATTATTATTAAGAGTTACATATATATCAAAATTTCTGGCATCAATGTTTCCCACACATCCACCTGCACACCAAAAAAGTCATTGTTGACGATTTTTCCTAGCTCTGTGGAAGATTTTGATTTAATATGCTCAGTGCATGTGTTATATTTCTCTCTATTTAATTATTATTAACTTTTCAGAGTTACAAATATATATCAAAATTTACAGCATCAACGCTTCCCACATATTCACCTACACACACCAAAAGTCTAAATTGGTGTGGACACAAAATAGACCACGTACTTCATGAAAAATCAGTAATAATTGGGTAAGGAGTTGTTAGAAGACAGGTAAAGTATTTAAGGACATATGGAGCTTTAAGGTGCCTTAAACGGCTCAACCTAGTAATCGAACTTCACACAAATAGAGATGAAGAAGCTACGAATCATAAATGAAATCTGGTAATGCATAAGTATACAAAAACAAAGTACAGAAATTGGTGCACTACAAAAACTAAAATGTTAAGAAAGAATTCAAGTAAATGTCATAAAAGCATAAAATAATCTATCAGAAGATTCAGAACAACGTTTACAACGAGAAAAAAAAGAATTATTTTCTAAAACCCCGCATGTTGAAAACATGACCGGAAGCACCCGACAGTGAAGGTGAAAAATATAACTTCTGGAAGCAAGCTGAAACGTCCAAAGATGACCCAGAGGCGTATCCAGTAAACCAAGCAGTCCGTGACATGAACTTTTTCTACAACACAATTAACAGAACTCAAACCTGGAAGGCTAAATATATGCTAAAAAATACTACACTAGAAAATTACATTCCAACTGACGCATCAAATATTTTGTCCAAGCTCTTCTGCATAGCCGGCACAAAAAAATAAATCCTGAACTTTTGACTCTTGAATAAGCTACCTCACTCAATATCAATGAATCATTTTTTTAATAAACTAACAGAAAGAAAAAGAACATAGTAATATATAATAGGACAACTAACCCACTTCAGAGCTCTCAAAATACAAAAGCTTGAGATAAAGTCTCGGGAAATTACCTTTACCAAATTGTGATGTTTTCGTGGTAATTTCTTTGAAAAAGAAATGGTCTCAAACAATCAAAATTACTCCAGAATTTCAGAATATTATATGCAAATTACTGTATTAACCATTCTTGGAAAGGAAAAACGCAACAAAGAATCAAATACTAGAATATTAGAATTACATAATGCTACAAAGCTCTCAAAAATTAAACAATTTAAAGCAAAATTGAAGAAAAATATCTGTTCTCCTAGAATTATCAAACAGAAGTAGCTATCAAAGGCCTCACGCGGAAAAAATTACACTAGAATTACAGAAAATTACATTGAACCTCAAATATTTAACATTTTTATGAGCTTTTCTCAAAAAATGCATGTAAATTTTATCCACGAAGTGAGCTGCCTCTGCACTCATCTTACTTAGGGAAACGAATTTAGGTGAAATAGAACTCTCAGTCAACACTTTAAAAACAAAATTAATTAAAATAAAGAGCATTTTTCTTTTGATAGGTTTAATAACCTCTTGCAATGCAGGGTGACCTACGGCTCAGATGCAACAAGTAAGAGGTATCTCTTCCATAAAATTCACCTGGAACTTCCATCTGGTCTCGTTTATACTAATCCTTCAAAATATACTACATAAACAAAATTGGATGTAATCGTCTACCTAATAAACATTCAACATTTATACATTTTAAACATACAACATATCTAATCACAGTTCTCCGTTATAAAAGCCCGGATGATTTAGCAAGCTCATCCGATTTAACAAATAAAGAACATCTTTTATTTTAAATAATAATAAAAAACCTTTAAAAAAGAAAATCTTTAGCAAATTTAACGAAAATACACATCTACCAAACATAAAGCAAGAGCCTTACACAACATGACAAAACAAAAAAGAGCTGAGACAGATCCTTACAAGCTAAAATTTACTTCAAAGTTCACGATTAAGACATCCTTACTGAGGAAATCTCAGTCAAAGTTAAAAAAAAATTTAAACTAATCATAAATGTAATCTCAAAATGAATACAAAACCTTTTTTTAAAACGCATTAAAGAAAATCTACCTGAAACTGAAGCTCTGAAACGCAAATTGCCATGAGCAAGGTCCTCAACCCTTCAATATTTGCCAAAGTTGATACCGCAAAATATGCAAATCAGCAGAAAGTAAACAGAAAAGGTTAGAAACAGTGAACGGCAGTGTATCTTGCTTGGATCGATGAATGTGACTTGACAAGCTTGCGATGATTATGATTAACATGGCTATAGACAGTAGGGACAATCAGCTCTAAGACTGCATAGGATCCTTACTGTAGATGCTTAATTCTCGTGCACATTTGCTTTGTTTTGAAGTGCAATGCCCGCTCGTCTCTTCTTCCAACAAGTATATTGCCAAAGTAAAAGCGGTGGCCTTTACTTTCTGCAGAAATCTCTGTTTTTTACTGGTTATTGGGACTCGCGAGTGCAGTTGACGGGACGTTGCCGTCAAAAACGTCTTCGGGTAATGGGAGGAAGAAGACGTCAAAGAGCCGTCAAAGCAGTGGCAATTTGTCGTCAATTAGGCAGTTCAACGACAAGACTCGTATTATTTTTAAAATTTTGCCTTGAAATAATTGCGACCATGCCTAGGTTTTGGGAGGGGTTTAAACCGGGCAAACTTTTTTATTGATTTAACTAGTAACAGTACTTAGAGGTACTATCAAATGGCCCCTACGTTAGATATCTATGGTTTGTAATTTTAAAATTATTTTATGTGTCTGTTTAGTTAAAAAGGTTTTAAATAATTAGGTATTCGTCTTTAAGTATTATTTATATGAAAGAAGTGATTTTAAAGGTACTTTAATATTGATGATTATGTTTAAAGATATTTAAGAGTGTCATAATGAGTATTAATATTTATATTAAATATTATTTATATAAAAGAAGTGATTTTAAAAGTACTTTAATCTATTAATATTGATGATTATGTTTAAAGATATATAAGAGTGGTATAATGAGTATTAGTTATAAGAACTTGAATAAATTTATAATTATATTTCAAGCTATCAATAATAATATAGTCTTTTCATGACGCATTATGTAATAATACATTTCTCATTGTCTAGTTTTTATTGAGTTGAGATAAAACTAGTGAAATAGAGATCTTTTGTAGTAGCTTGATGTAAATTACTATTGTTGTTATTGTAATAAGCTATCAAGTCTTTGTAGGAAGTGTGATTCTCTTACTAGCATCTAACGAACATTTCAACTAGTTGTTTTTATAAAATAACATTAGATTGCAAACTTTAAACCAAACTTAAATTAGCAAAGATGGAGTTTGATAAGAGTTGATAGATCCTAATCAAATATTGTGGTACTATAAACATTTTGATTTGAAGGTCACTATAGAATTATTCTCGTTGTGTAAATCATATAGAATTAAATTATATGAAGCCTTTTTTGCAAGAAATAATGAAGTGGGTGGAGTTATAGATAACATGTTTCCGATCATAAATATTTATTGAGAATAGACAATACAAATGTGATTATTCAATAATAGTATAATATAATATTTGGAAATGTTTAAAAAAGGGTGTAATTTTATATTGTTGCTACTCCTTATTTTTTGTGACTTTTCTCTGTTGTGATTATCACAGTTAGCTGGAACGAGCTTCTCCATGGATTTGTAGTTGTTATATGTTGTGACAATTTGTTGTAATGTTGTATTTGTTGTTGGTTTCCAGCCTTTTATTCAATTAAAAAAAAAGGGTGTAATTTTTGATAAATTGTACATACATATTTAGATGTGTATTTTTTAATCCATTTTTTGGGAAAAGTCAAAGTACTTTTTCTAAGTTTATAAATTCATTTTCCTTGTATACATGTGTTGCTTAATTTTGCAAAGAGATTTATTTCTATTTTGTTTTTGTTTTTGTTTTTTATTTCCTATAAGATAGTTGTTGTGACCTTAATTGATATTTCCAATAAATTCTTTCAATTTTGAAACAATTAACAATGGTTGTATAATATTGGTGTTGACTTTTTTTTGCATATGAGTGATTCAAAGTATCCATGAATGAGATATGCATCATAGCCTGATAAGGTGTTAGGCTAGTAGTGTTTATTTCCTTAGGTGGTAATGGTGTCAAGATAATCTTATACATGGAAAGTGACATTATGAACATCATTGTACGATTTGTGTAATGATACCACCATTCTATACAAAGTACACCTTAGAAATGTTAGGTTATGATGATAATTCATCATCATTAATTATGACAAATGCAAGATCATGCCAACATAATATGTTGGGAGAACAAGCAAAATATTGTATCCCTACTCTACCACCTAATTTCTCCTAGTTGATTCCATGACATGAACTAAAGATGACATTGGGAAGTGTGTTTGGGAATGTAGAAAGGAATAGGAAGGGTAAGAAAAAATTAAAAGCATAGATGTAGAAGTAGACTTTAGATATCCTAAATCAGACTCAAAGTAATGAGGTTGGGGAAGGAAATGGATGGAGATAACTATATTACAATTCAAGAGCCTATGATCAAGATGATGTTGGACCCTAAATAATTCACTGAACGTTGTAACATTTTTACATATTCCTTGAGTAGTGTAACTTTATTTTTAATGGCAGCAAGGACATTCATTCTTCAAGGGGATTTAGAAAGTGTGAAGTCTCAAGTAGACATGTCTCTAAACTACCTCATGGAGCATCTCCACACTATCGTAAGGAACTAAGGTACTATTTTCAACTATCTTTTAAATGAAAGGAATCAAGGTATGTGGAAATGCTTCCAACACTAATCTTAGAGGGGAGTATTATGCAAATTTATGATCTTTATAATTACAATAAATAGAAACATATATAAAATAATATACCACCATGCTCGATTTTACATGGGAAAAACCCTTTCAAGAGAAAATCCCAAACTCTAAAAGTAGAACCATGTATATCAATTAGTAACAACCGCAACTACAATACAATCAATAAGTTGTATCTCATACAAGAGTATCACTAATATATAATTCAAGTCATTTTGGTAGCACAATGGTAGCTATATACAACCTAAACAACCCATTCCAAATTCCATGTACAAGTGCACCAATATATAGGTGAAGAACAAACTAGAAACCATGAATGGTTTTGGAAAACTATTAACAAGGGTAAGAGTGTCATGTCCCCTTTTTATAATAATCTATGTTATAGACCAAATTGTCTATTTCCTATTTCTCGTATCTCCTGTGGTCTAATTTTTTGTGTGTGTTCTTTCTTTTATTTCCCCCTATGTTTGTTTAAGTTCCATAAAGTCTCTAATTTTGAAGGCATGCTCAATATTCTCAGTGTTTGTTAGTCATCAAAGTTTTAAATTTCCTCATCCAAGTATGCTTTCGCATCTAATTTTGACCTTTTCTTAATCCCTACTAAAATCTTAGACTTCCCCTCGTAGCATGTCTTTCCTCCCAATTCCACTTTTCCTTTATGTTTGCCAAAGTTTTGGACTTATCCATCTAGGTATCCCTCACATACATCTCCCACCTTTATTTCCTTCTCATGTTAGTCTATTGGAGTTGTCCATCTTGTCATCCCTTTCCTCTAAACCCCACTCTTTTCAAAATCACGAACTTTGATACTCTTTTCATTTCTCACTATTCATCTCACCTACCTTCGAACATGTCACAAAGTTTCATTAATGTTCAAAAGTGAGACTATAGCATGTAACTAAGGGTCTATTTGCCCAAAACCATTATTTAATATATATATGGTGTGGACCCACATGTAGCTCTAGTGTTGTAAATGAAAGTGTGACCTTGGATGTTACTAATATAATAGTTTGTTGGGAAAATATGCCTCAACATGTTGGCCTTCAACCTTCTGACAAAGACTTGGAATCCTGTTTTTTGGCCTTTACCGTTGTACCGCTAGGATTCTTTCTTTGAGGTGCAGTCTGGCGGTTTACCGCTTTACCGTGAGCCTCTGTCGGTCTGGCCACGGTGGCGCAGTGATACCACGATACCACAGGGTCCCCTTCCCGGTGGCGCGGTAGCGCGGTTGGCGGCGAGCTGGCGAAGGGATGACTTACCTCTGTACCGCAGCAGTGGCTTATCGGTGGCACGGTGGCAGCAGCGGTCGGTGGCGGTTAAGCAAAGACTGCTTACCGCTCCACCATGATGGCCTTTCGGTCACGTCACAATGGTGCGATAAGTCATTAGCGGTCTATGCGAGTGGTTACCTCCCTACCGCGGAGGTGTGGTGGTCAGGGTCCGGTGGCGTGGTGGTGACTTGGTAGTTAGCGCTGGCGGTTACTGCCACACCGTGGGTGACAGTCACCTGCTCTGCGGTAGTGCAGTAAGAGACGCGTGTCTCTTGTTTGACCGGTCTAACTCTGAGCTGGAAGTGGTGAATGAACAGGAGGGCAATGCGTGGCAGGTTCTGATTGGGCGAAGACCAAAATGGTGAAGGTAGTAAATGCAGACTATGTTCGGTTGGTGACAGGATCGGATTTGGGCAATGAAATAAATGCTTGGGCGGCCTGATACGACCGTGCAGGATCAGTTTGGTCAGAGGATCAGATTATCTGGTTAACCGATCAGCGCATGTTTATGACTGTCGATTGGTTGGTTTGATCGAACGTATGATTGACTGCATAAGTTAGTTACTATTATATAAGTCACATGAACAATAAGACAAAAAATGGGTAGAGAGTTTGGGCGTGCGATCCTGTGTGAAAGCACAGATTGGCCTGAGAGTGTTCGAACGA
This sequence comes from Sequoiadendron giganteum, assembly GCA_007115665.2. Classification (NCBI taxonomy): domain Eukaryota; kingdom Viridiplantae; phylum Streptophyta; class Pinopsida; order Cupressales; family Cupressaceae; genus Sequoiadendron; species Sequoiadendron giganteum. The sequence continues at coordinate 452,361,778 of CM021103.1, read as the reverse complement.
TTTTTCTTATTGTTGTGTAACCGTGAACACTCTGTCTCTTAGGTCAAAAAAGATGTAATCCCATGGAGGCCTAGAGGTTGTGTTGGTCGTATGGCTAGTTGAGAGAGTCGACTGTCTTGGTGAGATGACTCTTCACTATGTGCTACATAAGGGTGTTGTAATAGTGGGAAGATTCTGATATGTTGTTCCCTGCATTCCCTAGATGTAGCAAGATGAAGCTCCTGTAAAGGCTATGAGCCTGAAATTGTATTGTAACTATTCTGTTGCTGAATAATACAATGGCTCTATCTTTTTGGAGTGTGGGGGTTTTTATCTGAAAAGGTTTTCCCCATGTAAATCTGTGTGTTCAATTATTTGTCTGTTTCATGGTGTTAAATATGTTGCTTGATTGCATGTGCTTTTCTCAGAAGGATTAATGGGGGAACAACTGTGCCTGTTTCCGCTTTATGGCATGGTAGTGAGTGCTTTTGAGGTGATTTGAAGAAATGAAAATCACTAAAGTACTGTTGTTCTTAGATGTTTGTTCTAAGATGCCCGTTCGTTATCCCCAAAAAAGTTAGGGTTTAAAATCCTATGGGATGTCTTGCCATTACTATAAAGGAGATTTATAAATCATATAAAATATTCCCCCACACCTCTCAGGTACATCTAAGCACACATGACATTATTTCAAGTGTAATTTAAGGAAAAAATTATGCTTATTCAGTATGTGTGTTATCTACCATGTACTATTCATGAGATATTGGCATTTAATGCAATCTTTAATATTCTAAGTTCTTTGGGTATTAAGGATTCAAAATTTGAACAAAAATATTAGCATGAAATATATGAAAAACCACACAAACCTTGTCCAAAAATCATCATGAGCACTTGTTGTTCAAGTGTCTTGATATAAGGATGAAAATCCATGGATCTATGAAGGTTGAGGGACAAAAAACCTATAGATCTCATGTCGACAAATGAAATCCCTTCAAATAAAGAAGTGGTCTCACATAGAGGTTATGTTTGAGTTTTATTGGTGATGGATCTTTAGTGATATCTATATGGTTCATTTTATAGGTTTCCTTAGGAGTAATCCATTGCATTCAAGTTTGTATCGTGCATGTGTAACCAATTTTGAGTCATTAGGATGTTATTTTGTATTTTCTATTATAGTTGTTTTCGTAGTCACGCTCTGTAATGGGTTTCAATCCTACATAATCTAAATGAAGGGTTCTATAATTTTATCTTGTTTGTGAACCCAAATTATTTGGTTTGGCTAGTTTCGGTGTAATATATTCCAAGTTGTAATCTATTTTCATTTTTGAAACCTGACCTATGATATTAGAGCTTGTTTTTATTTGTATAAATGTAATGCAATTTTTTGGATTTACTAGATTCAGGAAGAATAGATTAGGGTTTATTATTTTAGTGTAAAATAATTAATTCTAAAGTATAATATTGAATTTTTAATGTTGTCAATAAATATTAAGATAATTTAGGGTTTTATAAAGTTTCAAATAAATATATTTAAATTTGTTATAAATATTTACCCAAATATTAGTCTAAGATATTATAATGGTATCAAAACCATTGATTTAAATTAGTATATGCAAAGGGTTTTAAGTATTATTTGCATAAAATATCCATTGGGAATATTACAGTGGTATCAAAGCATATCACTTAAAATATATATTTGTAGAGAATTTAAATACTATTATCATAAATATCTGTCAAGGACATTACAACTTGAGAGGTATGGAACCCAAATAGTCAAGGCACAAATCCTAATACCCCTATGATCTTGGTCTTCCAAGGTATTTTTATAATATTCCTTATAAATTGTCATATATCATAAACAAGAATATTTGACCACCCAAAGTTGGGGTCCTTGATTTGTCTCCATTCTCCCATTGAAAGATGCACCATGACAAGTGCGGTAACTTATCATAATACTAGTCAAGATTTCAATGTAAGCTCCCTCTTATATGTCATTTGTCGTAAGTAACTCATGTTAGGATGAATTATACACATTTTAAGATGTCAACACATTCCCAAGAGTTCCACCTCAATGTAGGATGCCTACTTCCTCATGTTATGATAAAATAGCAAATAATAGTATCACCTCAAAATGGGATGCCAACTTCACATGAGAGGACAAAAACACTAAAAAAAACTAGTAAATGTAAGCAAATTATCAAATATGAGCATTAAGAATACAAGGTTGAGACAATTTTTCCCAACAATTGAGATTTTGGGAAATGTTTTGTGTTAGATTCTTGCTCAATGCTAAAGTAGAGGATGTGACATGTTATAATAAATATCTTGTGGAGAAAACAAATTTAGCTTTAACCAAGGATAAAAATATGTATAAACTTATTTTGAGAGGGTTGACCTATGTGATTTTCAAGACCTAAGCTTGATGGTTGGGTCACTTGGTTTTTCCTTTGAGATATTATTCTATCTTTTTTATCACGTGTGTCCTAAGTTCTTCAAGGATATAAGTTACTATGTAGTGCATAAGTTAGTAAAAAACCATCCTTTTTGTTTGTGTTAATGGTAATGGTTATTCCTCATGATGTTGAGAATTTTGAGTCTTTGTGGGTGGGGAAAAGAATTCAATTGATTGCCTCACAAAATATAATAAGATAGTTAATGAATATAATATAATATACTATTGTAGAACTCAATATGTGAAGGTGGATAATGATTTTAGACAAATTTCAAATATGTCATATATGTAGATTTTTTTCATAATAGAATAAGGAAGAGAGGTTGATAAGAACATGGTGGATAAATTCATAAGATAAATTTGGTGATCTCAATATTACCATGATTTAAGTTTTAATGCTCATTTTTACGGCCCTAGGTGCCTAACCTAGGTTTACTAACAAAAAAAGAAAGAAAAGATATATATCATGAAATAAATTTGAATAGAGATGATTAAATCACATGGGATTGAAATCTAGGTACTTTTATCCTTTTTTCAAGGACCAAAAACATTTATATTCCCAACCGGTTGGATAGTCAACTATGCAAAATGAGTCTCCCCATAGCATGTTCTCTTCATCATTTGTACTAGGCATTACTGAGTCAATTCTTTCAAAGATATATTTCAACATTATGTATTATGTGTAATCAATGTAGCATGAGGATCCGACTAATAGTTTTTTTTTTACGCAAAGAGCAATAAACCCATATTTTAATGTTATATATAATACAAGTTTACAGGTATGAAATTCATGTCTCTTGTCAGCCAGATGCCGCAACTATAGGTGCAACATTCAAAATTACAAAAAAAGCTTGGAGCTAGCTTTCCAAACTACCATAGTATTCCAAAAAATTCTGCTAACTTTGATACTGAGCTACTATCCGTCATATACAAACATGAAAAACCCTAGCATCCCATATACATTCTTGAAAAAAAACCCATCCTGGAACACCCGCATTCAAAGACTTTAAACCCTAGTCGTATCAACCGAAATTATGCAAATTACAAAATTTTGATGTTGTTAGATTCATATCTATTCCTTCATTTGTACGATTAGCACCTCGTTTTCATCTCGGTGCTCCTGCAAGTCATCAACTTCGTTCTGGAGTGGTGGAGCAGCATTCAAATTTGGAAGGGCAACATGTCGGCATTGGAGGAAGTCGCTTGCATTGTCTTGGATTACTGCAACAGGAGGAGCTGGCTCGTCATGCTCATGGGTTAACAGTACCAGAATGGCATTGACCCTCAATTTTATCCTCTCCAACATCTCGTCTCCAATCTACGCAACATGTCTATCTAGTGCAAGTTGCAAGTAACAGGAACTTTGCATTTCCAGAATATTCTTGATGGCATCATACACTAAAATATATGCATGCCTATGAAGCAGGAAGTGTCAAGGAAAGAGGCCCTCGACATGCCCTTGTCCTCTCCACAGGTCGTAACCTTGAGTAGCTTTCAGCAAATTGTTATTTGGCAAATAAACCTTCTTCACTATCTTGCTAGTTATCAATTCAAGAGATTGGAAATTTTGTAGCAAGTCAAAGAGATTTAAAACAAAGACAGATACCAATTAAGAGGGAAATAAAATTCTCCTTGCCTGAGGGTAAAGTACTTCATCTCCAATCACCCTTTTAATACATTTTCAAAATTGACAATAATGGCCTTTAAATACCTAGTGAAATTGCTCATCATCAATACCCTCTGAGAAGGGCATCTCCCACTCATTTACAGGAATGGCCATTCTGTAATTTCTTGGGAAGTACTCCATCCTTGACCATCGACGGGCTTGGCAACCATGAAAGCACCGCTGAATTTCCCCTTCACTAGACGATGCTTCTTGATGCATGTAGACCCTAAAATGAATCATGGTAGAGCTCTAACAATGATAGTTGCCTTGAATGGTGTGGGAAATAACCTCAGGCTGTGCTTGAATCATAATTTATGTACACCTATCTAGGAGATGACGCACTATTTGCTTGGAAAATCTACCTTGTGTCATTCCGCCAGGTTAACACAAGCCAACGATACCGCTTGCTTAAGCATTAATCCTCGCCATCATTACACGTTATGGTACGTATAACCTACATCAAATGTTAGAGTAGGTACCTGCATCCAGCAAAAGGAAAATTAGCTATTATACCTAACTGGTTGATAGCAGCCTTGGATAGATATCGACCAACATTTCCTCCTTTAAAGTTTAGATGACTTTGTCAGTCTACTAATGAGTCCCTACCCCATTAGATATAGAATGACTATTTTGATCACATGGAACCCCAACATACTTATCCCCCAAAACAGAGATTTGCATCGAAGAGGCTTAGGTATCCAAATGCAAAGCCATTACACAATCTAACAAAGCTCGCTATTAATATAGCAGTAGCCAATTGTCACCTCTCTTTTTTTCCGGAAGTTTTATGTAAGGACAATAGCTGCAAATTTGGGAAAAGATGAAAGAGTTCTTCCCTTCTGTGAATTCCAATTTCTTATGTTCACATCTCATATTAGCTAGGAAGTCTGTCAGATGGTTACCTTCACAATAAGTGTGAGATACACACATTGATTGGAAATTTGTGAACAATGATCAAGATTTCTGTAAGATATAATTGAGCTGCCAATTATGAGTGTGTTTCTCTTTACAAGCATTTATTATTAACAGTGAATCACCTTCCACATGAAGATTTTGAATGCCAAGCTTAAGTGCTAATTCCAAACCATACAGTAGAGCCTGGGCCTCTGCTAGGTTGTGTGTACCCCTGGGAAGATGGATGGATTTGGCTGCTACTAGATTACCCTCACAATTTTGGATGCAAATACTTGCTCTTGATAGACCCGGGTTGTCTCGTGAAGCTCCATCAAAGTTCATTTTGCAAAATCTTGATTGTGAAGGAAGCCATTTTATTGAATTTCTATCAACTTTTTAATTTACAGGTTGATGTAGGCTGCCTTTAAATGGTAAGACAATGTATTTCCTTTCCTTCAAAATGTCATTGTCCCAGTTTGTGAAAAGGGAAGAGACATTTTTATGGTTTTGCACATATGAATTTACCACCTCTGAGATTGCTTTCTCAATTTTTATCTGAATTTGCTCAACCGTTGAGCTTTCTTTTCTGAATATACACCTATTCCTCTCCCACCAAATATTCTAGATCAGAACCGCTAGCACTTTCTTCCAAATGCAAGCAAAGAGAGCTGACTTGAAAAGAACTGACCAACTTGTAAATAGATCCCAGAGAGTTATATGGAGCTGACTTAAAAAGGACCGACCGACTCATAGTTATATGGATCTATTACTTCAATATCACCTCTTGTCAACCAACCTAACAAGTAATTTATAGTTTGATTATTAATTGAATTGATATGTATTAAAAATCAAATAGATAGTCCCTACATCACACAGATATGGTTTTATTTTAATCAAATAGTTTTATTATAATGCTAGATTAATATTAACAAATTGAGATTGAATGGATGGTTTATATTGCTCGATTTTTATGAGTTCTTATTTTTCTATATTCTTGAATCTCTTTTTCTTTTCATATTTTCATGATTAAGTATAGATAATCAAATACAAAGATTTAAAGAGACTCACCGACTCATTATCTATGTGTTAAATTAATAATTAAATACAAATCCAAATTTTCTATGCATTTGAATTATCCATCCCTAAAATACCCACCTATCTAAAGGCTCAAACTTCAAATATTAAACACTTATAAAACTTTCATTGATAATCAATATCACGACAACATAATTTTATAATTTTGTAGTTGATAAAAGAAATTGGAATGCTCTCAACCAAACCATTATAAGAGAAGCCCATGCTTTTTTATAAAAACATCTATTTTTAATGGAAATCACTAAAGTGGCTCAAATTCCCTTGGGATAATCCAATGAATAAATTGAATAACATTACTATCACCATTAGAGAATTGAAAACAAGTAAGCATATAAAGCATAAAAAATTTAGCTAGCAAATTGTTGACAAAGAGATAAAGAATATTGCTAATGATGAAGAGTTCACTCTAAAAGGAAGGAATATATATTTAGATAAAGCATTTTCCTATTTTTTGGTTCCACTCCTTTTATGGTTTTCATTTCTATATGATCAAATATTATTATTTTTCTTGTCTTTTCAATAAAAACACCCATGTATCTGGGAGAGTTCTATTAAATTACATCTTTATCGAAGAGCCTCATAATACAATTCTAATAATAAGACTATTAATTATGTATTTAAGATGTCAAAGAAAATAAAATGTCACTACAAAATAATGGTTATTCTTACTAATTATCCATTAATTTTAGATTTTCAAAGAATATTAATGTCTTCATAAACTACATAGATCATCTTTCTATCTCCACAACTAAGCTCCACATTAATAATGGTAAGAAAAAAATAAAAATTAATAAAGATACATCCTTATCTCTATGTTTTCTTCATATTTAAACCATTCTTGTAATTTAACTTCTAATAAATAGTAGAGGATAAACATATTTATCTAGATCTATATTGGTAGATATCCTAAAACCTATCTATCATGTAAGTAAAATTCATGTTCAACTTACAAAGTGGAAGGGGTCTTCATCCATGATCATGCAAGTCTATTCATAAATGTTTGAATGTTGTAAGTGTAAAAATGTAAGCATTGAAGAAAAAGATAAGGATATATGTCATAGAAATCTTGAGAAATTACATGGAATCACCTTATTGCTGAGAAATTCTTGATAACAAATGCGGTGTAACTAGGAAAAAGATCCATCACTATTGTTGATTTAGATAAGATGGTACAAATGATCAATATTCAATATGCGAAGTAAGTGGAGTTTGATTATAGACAAATATATAATGATGAATTTAATAAGATCCATAATAAAATAAGCACATCTCTTAATCCATGGAGCTTGGTAATACATACATAATCTAAATTACAATAATATCATAGCTTGAGTAATTTGATGTTTTGAATGAATTTGGTAACTTGAGAATTTATTTTTTATTTAATGACGATGACTTGATGATAATTGGATTTTTTATTTGAGGGATAAGTTCTAGGACCCTTGATGATAGTTAATTTAATATTTTTATTTGATTAGGTTTAAGGGATCTAGGTTCGTAGAAAATTTGATTTGGGATGGTTAGTTTTCATATTTAGGATGATGTTTTGTTTTTGGGATTTTAAATTAGTTTATGAGATTTCAAATCTTGGATGGGTTTTAGGATATGATACTTTTAGATTTTATGTGGAGTGCAGATCTTGGATTTTTTAAGGATTTGAATTTTGTTGGATTTTTAAACTTTAGATTTTTGAGGGGTTTTTTTTAAATTAGATTTTTAAAATGTTTTGACAAGTTTCACACAAGTTGCAAACAATGCAAGCACAAGAACAACCTAATTATTGGAGTTGTATTATTCAATTTATGAGTTCATGAATATAGCTAAACTTGGTCATGAATATTATTGGCCTATGATCTCAAAATGCTAACCAAAAATTTAATTTTTATTTATTTATAGCCTATTATTTTAGTTTCGAAGGTATGCCTTAAATAAATTATTGGGGATAATTACGTATTGTTGTATCATAAATCACAAATGACCAAATGGTTCTCTAGCTAGGTTGGAAAAGTATTTCTAGGGGATTTCCTCATTATACTCAAAATTATGTGAGGCCCACATATGTGGAATGAGGTGTATGTCTAATAACTTGGTGTGAGGTTTTATCATCACTTTAATATTTATAAATTTTCTTGCAATATTAGTCTAATAAAAAATGTACCTTGAAGGGAGAGTCTTTTGATTATCTCCCTAATTTATATACCTTATCTAAATATGTAGGTTTCAGTCACCACTTAGCAAAGAAGTCCAAGCCAATCCCACTAAAAAGAATAAAGATTTTTTTTTCCAAGATCGCCTTGCAACACAAGGAAAGAGCATACACAAGACTAGTCTTTTATAGAAATAAAAAGTGAATAAAGAGATACTTTTGATTCCCAATGCCACCTTGTGGTGTATGGAAAGAGCATACACACCCTTATATCATGCAAACACAACATGCAAGTTCATTTACTTTAGAGATGATAATGTAGATGTGAAGATAAATACATGCAAGGGATACTTTTGACTCCCAAGTTCATCTTGTAGTACAAGGGAAGATCATAGACACCCTTGTAGGCACAAGTCAAGCAAACAAGTTAATTCACCTTAAAAAAATAATAAAAGAATGCAAAAAGGGGTCTAAGATTGCTTCTTCATCGAACATAACTACAACCCACACACTATTAGTTTCATGAGCACCATGATTTATCTTTGAACAAGTGAATCTAAATCAAATCCAGTTAATAAATAACACAAACAATAAAGACATACCCCTACAATGATTAGGGTTAGAAAGAAAATTTTGAGAGCGTAAGAAAATACCTAACCAAAATCACATATGTTATATAGTGTACTTATATAATATTCCACATAGCACATATGTTTCAACATAAAATCACACAGACAATCTAAGAGTGGAATTGGTGAGAAATAGAGCACAAATTATATGGTAAAAGTACATCCACTATTTATTTTTTTGGCAAAAGGCACAAAGCCTATATATATATATATATATATTAATATAAAATAATATAAAAGCATTTACAAAATATGAACAATAGCTCGATAGATATGAGCTAGTAGGTTGTCTACAAATGCTAGCAGAGCATAGAGCCAGTCACAAAAACCTATAAAATAAACCCAATTTGACACCCAAGAGGCTAAAATTACAAAATTTAGCATAGACTAAAACCCAATACAATAGTGAATAACAAAGTATTACTCTGCAGGCGAAATGTCCTTGTGAGTTTCCAAGCTGTGAATATTTATTCACGCACCGCTCATTTCCTTCGTGATCTTTCTTCCTTTCATGACTTCGCCTTTTGTTTTGCTACCGCTCGCAACTTTCCAGCCACCACCATGTGGCATCCTATAGGAGCTTCCCTTTGGGACGCTTCTCTTTCCTTTTGTTGGAATTTGGTTGCTTGACACGTTACCTCAGCCTGCTTCTGTTCGGATGGGCCCACACCACAGTTACCTTTGTCAGGATCTTTCTGCATGGCGATTGTTCAGGCGTCCATTATTTTTGTTCACCTTTTGTTTTGATACCGCTCACAACTTTTCGGCTACCGCCATGTGGCATCCTATCAGAGTTCCCCTTCGAGATGCTTCTCTTTCCTTTTGTTAGGATTCGGTTGCTTGACATGTCACCTTAGCCTACTTTCTGTTCGGATGGGGCCCACACCACAGTTTCCTTTGCCAGGAGATTTCCGCATGGCGATTGTTCGGGCGTTCGCTGTTTTTGTTCGATGGTTGTTGCAACTGTTTCCATTTTGCCTCTGCATGGCCCATCTCTCTTCAGAATGTCCCTGTTGGCATGTTGAGAGGGGAATAAAATGCGTCGAGCCCTCATACATGTTTCCTCCACCCCCAACACCTCATGAATAGACACCTCCACGTGACCTCCATCACTTATGAACATGGTCTTCAAGTCATCTTGTGTCAGATAGCTCTCGAACAGATGCTCCCAAGGCCTTACAAGCAAGCCAATTCTCAAGTTCCAGGGATGAAACACCATTTTAATTCACTGTTCGGGCCCAAGCATGAATTAACAAGACTACAAAACCTGCAACACCACAAAGCACTAGCCGAGATAACCATTGAAAATTGTGTCCTTATTTAGAGTTTCAGATAGGTTGCCAACATCAGCAGATGACGCTGAAGACGTCCTTTCAATGCTACAATGGATAAATTTTTGACATCACAAAACAAGGGAGCTGCTTACTCTACACTTTAACAAACAGGCAATTAGGAAGTCATTTCTTTGTTAATTAACTAAATAATTAAAAGCAAGAATCTAGAGAGGTAGATATTCCACGAGGTAGTGCACATATGCCATGAGATAGTTCACATGTGCCACTCATTATGTAAATATACTATAGAATATGAATATTATTTTGAAATAGATCAATTAAACCTCAATGAGTCTATACACCATACTGGGTGTTCATGTGCTACTAGGTTTGTCGATAGTCCACTATATAAAAGAACTTATACCACTAATTAGGGTTTATGGTTTAATCCAAAACAAAGTACAAGTGAGTTAAGAGTTCATACAAACATGCCGATACTAAGAGTGAGTATGTTGTTTGATAGAGTACCAATGCCAAAATTTTAAGGAACATCAACCACATGAAAAAACTATAAAAATCACTCAAAACAAACTTCTAAACATGAAAATTAGATATGGGTGTGGTCTCATTAGGCATGCCAAAATATGTAACCTAAGATTTGGAACAAAAAGAAACTAAAGAAATACAAATTAAAGAACCTAATTCCAATCCTAGAATACCTTTGATTGTGCTAAGGAATGCATACAAGCAGTGATAAAGAAACAAGATTCTTACCAACACAAATCTTGATGCATGTGGGATATGCTCAAGACAATTGATATTATTGAGAGTTGATGTAGTTACTCAAACCAACAAGATGACCTTGCTTTGAATCCAATTCCAAATTTTTGAAGTGGCTTGAGGAAGGGGGTATTTATGTATTTGGGATGAGGATGATGGATGGATAGGATTTGATCTTGTGCAATAGAGAGTGACATCTTATGATTGGTGCATATAGTTATGTCAAATATTGAAAAGAGATGGAGGGTGCAGATATTATTATTTTTTACAGAGGGTGAGGATAAAAGAGGGACCATTTGGAGTCTTGTGCAAGGTTGACTTTGTTTATTTTAAATAAAGTGGTGGAGGAATGTGAAAATGATTAATTAGTTGATTAAACTTGATTTGTTTATTCAACTAATGACAACGATTTTGGGTGAATTAAATATAATTAAATTTATGAGGGAATGTCGATAGAATGATTGGTTTAATTAAGTAAATGTGATTTATTCAACTAAATTTGGAACTTTAGAAGAAGGTCTAAATTAGTTAAGTAAATAAATATAATTTATTTAATTAATATCAAAATAATGGCTAGACTTATTAATCAAACAATCAAGATTTATTTCATTAGAATTATAAGATTGATTGAATTGATTAATTAATTAAATAAAATTTATTTAATCAATATCAGGAGCATATATGTGGATAGATATGGTATGATGTTATCAAGAACACAAGAATTTATTTTAAGTGTCTACACAAATAAGTACAATTATAAATTATAAACCCAAGCATATATCCAAATATAGAAGGAAATTTTTATAGCCCTTATCTGGCTCAACAATGGAATTAGCTAGCCAATATAGCAATCTTCATGGCCTTAATAAGCCTAAATTATATGGAATATTCATAACAAATTATTATGGTCACCATACATTGCTAAAATCTATATGTTCAAATCAAAAAAATGGTATGTAATTTTCATATTTCTTGGTTTGGATGAGAATATATGAGTTAATATTTGTTAATTCAATTGTTCATATTGTTCTTCCTTTATTATTCTTTAATGATAATTTCTCTTTTATAACTGTGTTGCCAAAAAGTGTAGCCTTGATACTTTTCACTCATTTGAACCCTTGACTATGGATTTTGGACCTTTTTCAACCTCTTTTTACCTCTTTCCAAGCCTTGTGCCAAAGTGTTGTAAGGTGTTGTAAAACATTTTCACACTTTCCTAGGCTTGTCATCACTAAATCAATCCTTTCTTATGCTATAATGACTCTTTAATGCACATGCATGCCTTATTTTAGTGTGTTTCAGAAGAGAATCCTGACAAGCAACAATAATCACACTCTAATCCCTGACAACCAATCAAAAATGCCCAGGTGGACTAGGTTGCCACCTTGGGCGACCTAGTCCCGTGTGGCATAAAATTTAAAATTAAAACATATTTTTTTTGAGATTTTGCCTCCTAAACCCTAAGGTCGGCTTGTGTGGTGTTATTTTGAGGAAATTAGGGCATAAATTGTAGAAATAAGGGTTTTTATCATCTTTTTCACCCTAATTCATTCACCTAACTTCTCCATTCCATTAATTCACTCAATATTCTCAAGCACTCATCCACCACTCTTCTCAAGCAAGCTAGGGTTTCACATTCTAAGCCATCAAGACATCTTGCTGAAGCATTCAAGGGTTGAATCCTCCATTGTTGCAACTCAATATCAATCATCAAGGCAAGGTAAAATCCATTGTTTCATGCTTCATTACATATCTATCTTCATTTGGTTTGATTACTCAAAAGGGGTTTGACCAAGGCAAACCCCCAATCCCTAACAATCAACAAGTTTTCCCTCTTAGTGTGATTTGCAGGTCTTGTATGCAGATTTGGCAAAGAACCAAGGTGGAAGAATCTTCAATAACTTATCAAAGCTCTTCAAGGATGGAGAAACCCTAGTTGGAGCTTGGAGGACACTTATAGGTTGATTCTGGCCGAGAATCAAAGTTTCAGAACCAGATACCTGAAGGAGTAGAAAGAATAGACCAAGATCCCCTGTTTCCACCTTCAGACTTCCCAAAAAGATGAAAGGGACTAGGTGACCATCAGTGGCAACTTAGTCCCACTATATATGAATTTATAGGTTTTCTGTAGATCTAAGTACCCTTTTGGCAGAAACAGATTCCGATAGATTTTCACATAAAAAGGACTAGGTCGCCCAAAATGGCGTAAATGTCCTAGCAGGCCTAAATCTCAGATTCAACAACATCTCCATCCTCTACAATTTCCCAGGTGCACACATTTTTTTTTCCTCATTTTTGTTTAGTTTAGTTTACATTTCTAGGTCATTTCATATATGTTTGCATATCTCAATGTGTTTTCCAACATCTTTTGCATTCCAATAGTTTGCATCCAATAGTTAGTATATTTAATTAGTTTCCAACATTTATGGCATCCCACACACATAACTTTAAGCCTCTAACCCTTGAATGAACTCACCAAGAACATCTTTAGTGCAAAAGAGAGTCCATTTCCTAACCTAGCTCCTAGGTGAAAAACCTTGGGAGCCTATTTGGGGAATCCTCTTTCCCTAAATGCATTCATTTTTGGTGGTTCATTTTGGTGAACCTGACATTCCTACCCCCTTCTTGTCTGATTTGGAGTCCATCCTCATCCTAGGTTTGCATTGTTTACATTACATTCTAGGGTTTAAATTTTGCATTAGTGAAAGTGCATATAGGTTGCATTTTTGAATCTTAGAACATTACACATCTTTGAAATTTTTCATTTTCATGTTAGGCCTGCATCACTCAATACAAAATCCACTTGACTCCATCTAAATATTCTATAAAATCTTGAAAAAATCACCAGGTGGACTAGGTCGCCACCCTGGGTTACCTAGTCCCTTTAGGCCCCTGAAACTGTCCTTTACAGAGTTGAAAGCCCTATTTGTATGCTTCTATTTTGTGTCATTATCTATCTGTACCACTGATTTGTGTTTTTGTAGCATGCATTTCATTAAAACTAGCTTAAATTAGCTCATTTCATGTATTGTACATTTTCAATTTTGCAATTACAACATGTCATTTTTAGATCGTTGCATAGTGTAATCGGTCATTTACCTTCTTTATAATCCAAAAATTGCATTTAATCTTATGTATTTACATTGCATGCATAGATTCTATTACATTTAATTTATTAGAAATAACATTCATGGTACTTGTGGATAGCATTAGACTTTTGCAGTCTTCATTTTTTGGATTAGTTCCTAGATCATTTAAATCATATTCTTTAGAAAATGAAAACACAACATTAACAACATCATAAGCACCCACTCACACCCTTCTTAATCCCTTTAGTAGCTATGAATTAGACATGTTAGATGAAACCCTTGATGACTTCATCTCTTCTAACTCATCCACTAAAGATTTTCCACAAGAGGATGCAAGCATTGATAACCATGATAATCATAATTGTTCTTCTCCCGATATCTCTCCCATTGGTGACGAAGGTATTTTAGTGAAATAAGATACAACCATTGAAGATCGTGATGGTCTTTCTTGTCTTCCTCTTCCCCCTTCCCCTTTTCCAAACATTAAACAACAAGAAGATGAAATCCTCATCCCCTTACCATGTCTGTATACCCATGACCCTCAAACTTTTTCTTCTCATATCCCTCCTTGATGCAACAATGATAGGTCGGTGTTAGAATATACACCTATTACAAGTCATGAGACTCTCGACCCTCCCTTCCCTCATGCTTCCACCCTTTTGGATTACCTATTTGAAAATCATAGTGGTCCTTCCCTTGATGTCTCCCCTACCTGTGATGAAGCTAGCTCTCCTTCTAGGGTAGATAGTTTGGAACAAGAGAATAAGACCTTCAACAATCAAATAGAACCCTCTCCTCATCATCCCACCAATCATAATCCCATCATTGATCATTCCCCTACATGTGACTAAGTCATTTTAGAAGACATGATCCTTGAATGTCAAGAACATGTGGCTTTTGGTTCTCCTAATATCTCTCCTCCTAGGGTGGATATCATGATGCAAGCCAAGGATAACATTGAATCTCCTTCCCAAGGGAATGTTAATATTATTCAACCTCAACTTGTCCTTTACCCACCTTCACATAAACCCAAACCTGAATTCACTCTCTACCCACCTCAACATAATGTGTTGCAACAATTGAGTCATAATACCATTGCTCATACACATTACACTAGAAACAATATACGACCCCAACCAACCTCAACACCCTCACCTTCATCTACTCCCCTCTTACCTGCTACCCCTCACCTAAATTCCATCCTCAGGGAGTATGACCTTGTTGACCAACTAAGGAATACTCCTGCTAAGATATCTTTATGGGACCTTATTCAAGCCTCCCCTCACTATCACAACATGATGCAACATTCCTTACAACAAATTCATGTCCCTTCTAATGCGCAAACAAATGATATAACAACTATGATTCAAGGCTTGAAAGATGACATTGTTTTCCCTCAAAGTGAGCTCCCTCCTTTGGATGTGCAAAAATAGGCTAAAGCTTTAGTGATCATATCTCAATACAAACACATAGGGATCGAGTGAACCATTGTTGACAATGGATTTGTTGTTAATGTGTGTAGTGTCAATCTCTTGGATAGGCTCCATATCGATAAATCAACCATTCAACCTACCTCTTTATCTATCAATGGATTTGACAGTGTAGGATAGAAGCCTCGTGGTGTGATCACTTTGCCTCTTGCAATTGGAATGGCCACATTAGACACACTAATCCATGTTATGCCCAATGATGTTTCATATAACCTCATTTTAGGTAGGCCATGGATTCATGCAATGAATGGGGTGCCTTTCACTCTTCATCGTAAGATGTACTACATCTATAGCAACAAAGTATACATGCTTAGTGTTGATCCTAAACCTTACAGTGTCTTACAACTTGAGCAAAACAAATCCAAACCCTTCACCATTTCAACACCCACCAAACAAGTTGAACCTGTACAATCAAATTCCTTAGATGATGATTGGGGTTCCTTAGATTTCACCCCTCCTTTACTAGGAGAATCCAAGATGATACACAAAGACTCTAAAAAGGGAAACACAGTCTTGTCAACACAAGACTCGACAGATCCTTTGCCAGCATCCACTTCAACTACTTTAGACAATGAACCAAACAACGAACAATGAACCAATCCAAAAGTGCTGAAAAAACTTAATGGAAAAGGTTATGAACTCATGAAACAACTTGGCTATAGTGGAAAAGGGTGTGGTGCTAACAAACAAGGTATCTGCAACCCTCTCAAGCATCCTACATAGACAACTCATCATGGTCTTGGATTTTGTCCTTTCATTGAAATCATCAAGCCTTCCTCCAACATCAACACCATCCCAACTCATCCTTCTAAACCAACCTTAGAAAGTGATCCTTTGAAACCAACAAAGGACTCTTTGCTTAATGCCAATGTCATCTCGCCACCCACTACTAATTTGGATTTTACACATTCCTCTAAAGGAGTGTGCAAAATATCACAATCTATAGCGCCTTCCGTAGGTATGACATGCTATACTAAGAACGACCCTTGTTACAAACCAAAAGATCACATTCTACCTTTGATCAAGAATATATCTTGTTGAGACTCCTCCAAGATCACTTGATCTCCCTTCTTCTGTGAACTCGAAAGAAATTTTATGTAACAAACATTCCTTTTGTGCCTACCACCGAGTTCATGGTCATTCCACTCATGAGTGTAAGGCCTTGTATATCCAATATCTTAAGGAATTTTGTGTTCTTCCTTATGTGGTGTAATGCCCTGCCACGCAAACCCCATAGGACACAACCAAGTTAACAAAACAAAACAATTTTTTTAAAAGAAAGAACAATAATATTAAACATAAATAATTAATTAAACAACATAACTATACCATATAGCATTAACCTAGTCCCATGGGGTAACACGGTGCGCTACTCGAAATGAAACGAAACCATCTACAATGCTAAACGATACCAAACTAAACAATTGATAAAAGCATGAATAAGACATAATATAAATATAGCATTCATCCAACATGAACAAGATAAATAAATAAATGCATAAATAACATATTATTACATTTCAACTTTAGAGTTCAAAATACATTCGTGGAACATATTTCCACATATACAACACAATGAAAATCCCATATTACATTACAAGTTGCTTCCCTTATAACATTGGGAAGAGTACAACATAATCCAAAGAATACAATGATGTAGAATTGAATACATAAAGGTACCATCTTCTCCGTGTGAAGTTCTGGAATCACTGCATCTGCTTTTGTGCCACTATCATCACTTGGGGACCCAATGGGTGCATTGCACGTTTCCACCCGACCTTGTGAACTCGAAGAAACACCCCCCCTGCAAGGAGTCGATAAGAAATAACCTTTGTCCATAAAGTCAAATCACACAAGGACTAACACCATACAACTCAAGACCACATAACAACATAAACAACAACGATAATAGAACTCCAGAGGCAACAAGAACAAGGGAAAACAATGGGCACAGTGGGAGAGTGTCATCGCATGGCCTTACATGGATTCGCCAGACTACCTAACACTAGGAGCCGCCTCCATCTATGGTTAACTAGAAATCGTATCTCAAAGTGTCGCCCCATAGGGTGACTCATGCAGAGCCACTTACCTTTCGCAGGGACAAGGTAGTGACCTTACCAACCAAGTCTTCCCACTCATCCTTAGCCTTTGAGAGCACTGACAGTAGGGGTGAGGTACATGTTTTTAGTATTGTTATGTGTTAACTAACCCAACCCACTAGATACATTAATTAGGTTATCACTTATTTAAGGAAACTCTTTCATGGGAGACCACTTGTACACTAACCCCAAGAAGAGCCACTCTCCCCTATAGTTACCCCAAAACCAAAGACAAGTAAAGGTGTACCTCAATCCTCAAAACATAAAGGCATTCTTTATAAAACATAACACATGAGGCATGACCATCTCGTGACTACATAAAGTATCAAAACTCATAAACAAGGAGGTACTACCCATACACAAATCCTCAAGGTCAAATAATAGATAAAAAGGTGCAACAACAATGTGCAAACACACCATTTCCCCTAGCCTCTGGAGGTAAGTACCCATCTACCCAAGAACCAAAATAGCACATTACTTCAATAAAAATCATCTTTTCAAACTATATAAAATTTAACCTAAATTCAACACATGGCACATCAATTACAAATTTCCATCATTTTAAAATCCATTCCTACTCATATAATTCATTATGGAATTAAATATTTCAAATTAAATCTATGGAAAATAACCATTCACATTCAATATCTAATTTCAGAACTTATCTTACATAACGTTAACTATCTCATCAAATTTATTTTACCAATTTAGAAAATCTGAGATTCTTTAATCGTTTCTAAATCAAATTTAATAAAAATAACTACTTTTTCTACAATTATTTAATCACACCAGTATACTTTGGAAATAAAATATTTAAACTTAACTATTCAAACAATTATAAATAAAATGTGTATGCTTTAAAAACAATATTTATTTCTTGGTTTTGTTACTTTTTCAAAAGACATAATATTCTCTAAGTTTGATTTTTCCATGATTGTTAAATCTAATTTGCAAAAATCATTTCTAAATACAAATTTAATAAAATAATATTTAAATATGAGTTTACTCAATACAATTTTGTTCACTAATTCTAGAATTGAAAAAAAAATTACTTTTACATTACTACGATATATTTATATCAAAATATATATATATACATGCAATTAAAGTTACTGCTGCAAATAAAAAAATAGAATTGAAAGTACGGATGTATATATACATATATATAATATTAAAACTGAAATTCCAAATCCATGTAAAACATTAAAACTGACATTTCAAAATTATTTATAAATGCGTTGACCACAGTCATCATATATATATATAAACCAAATAAAACTCACGGTAAAGAAAGATAGGCACAACCCCCTTCTTGGATGGCTGCGCACAACAGCCATAGGCTGCTACGCAGCCATCCAAGTGGGAATGGCTATGCAATAAGCGTCGGCCAAAAGGAAATAAAACACCCAAGGTGTTATGCGCAACAAGAGACCATAAAACAAGAATTCGATAAGTCAATATATTTTTTACCGCCGACCATCACAATGCAATTATATATATAAATTAGATGGATACCCAATAGAGGAATGCTGGTACAATCCAGCATACAAAAGTATTGGAAAAAAAATCCAAGAACCACATTGGTGAAGCACAAAAGCCAAAATGAAATCAACAACCGAAGTAAGAAGAAGAAGATCTCTAGAATAGGGGAAATTACAATGTATATGGTTGGAAAATAATCCATACGAACGGATTGAAACAAAGCCAGATTTACCATAATTAAAAATATATATACTTCTAGATTAACTGCCAACATACTCACAAATCTAAAATATTAAATAACGATACTGGACAGGAAACGAAGGGGAAGTGAAAACTAAAGGCTGGAGATGACAATTACACAGCTATGATTTCACAAAACAATAATTTCAAGCCTCTTAGCAAAAATATTGAAATTCAAAATCTTTTTTTTTTTTCAATAGAAAATTACAAAGGATATTCAAGGATTATAGAGCTACTTGAAGTCCTTCGCTTGAAGTTGATTTGGAGATGAATTGTTGCATCATGCATGTCCAACCAACCACATACTCCACCAATTTCAGAGATTCGTAACCTCCAGAAGAATTTTTGAAGAACAATAACCAACACAATATATAATTCTAAATTCTTCTAATCATTTTTGAAAGATAATAGAGAGATTTCAATTTTCAGAAAAACTTCAAATTACGAATTGTAGACAAAATTTTGCTTTCCTTCTCTCTCTCATTTTTCGAAAAAAAACAAGATTGGATATAAAATCCCAAGAAGGCAAAAATCCAAACATTACTAAAATTCTCTCAATTACACTACACATGGAGAATAGTCACTTGCCTTCAATTTCCATTTTACTAATTTTCGAATAGGCATTTTTCCCAAATTTACTAAACTAACTGTTTCTTCCAAAAATTTAAACATTATAATTCCCTTTAAAATATAAGCAACTTTTTAAAACAATAAATATTATTAAAATAAATAAATAAGCATTTTAACTCAAAAAAATTTTAAATTTTAAATTATAATATTAAATTAACTACTTGATAATAAAATTAATCATAATAATAATTTCAATGACTTAATTTAAATAATCAATAAAACAATTTATTAACTTTCTTTTTTTCGGTAAAAGGCATGAAGCCTATAGATAATTTATTTATATAAAATTATAAATACATAAAGATTAGAAATCAAAATATGATCAACCATTGATCAATGTGACGTTCAGATCTTACAATATGACATTCAGACCACCCTTAAACTTAAAATTCTTCAAACTTCAACAGATGATAATCTCCATGTCATGGGCCTAGAGTTCTCTCCCCAGAAATCCAAAGTCTCTGAAATCTTTTATAGGTTCAAGATAGTTGCCATTTGTGTAAGTCGTGTAAACTTATCCCTAACAGTTATTTGTGTCATAATAGAAAAGTGATCCATTAGAGTTCGTGCATCTCGATCAAGTTGTAAGCCACCCAACTGATTGAATCTCTTCTGAGTCATTATCACTTCCAATCTTCTGACAATAAAGTCAATGATCAGATGCACAAGAGAAACATAATTATTTGTTGTCATGACTGGTTGCAGCCAAGTAACATTTGTCTCTATTGCATGTAATATTTTTGTCCCCATGCATCATTAATTTTATTTTTGGCATACTGCATTTCAGATAACTCAGCTTGTTGTGGCAACAATATCTAGAAATGGACGGAGACAGAGTGTTATGCCGCAAGCTAACTACTCCAGGCCTGCATTTAGTACTTTTTTGAAGGCATTATTTGTTCTTGCTAGTTCAGATAAGCATGACTTGACTTTTTCTCTATCCACTGGTGTAGGAAATGCCTCTGCACAATGCTCCTCAATTTCATGTCTGAGCTTCAGAACGTACTCACTACTAACATCCATATTATATAAAATAGCTGCAATTCCTGTGTCTATTTTGGATACCCCTGCACCCCCTAAAAATAGTTTGCTACCCAGATTTGATTCTTATGTCTTTCTCTATAAAGCCTTTGTAAATTCATTGTTCAACAAATTAATAGCACCATTCAGAACTACAAATATAGACTGAACACTAGAAGTAGACATAGCCCTTTTGCAACAACTCTGCAAGCCGTAAAAAACATCATCCACCATTGAATAAATTCATCAAATTTGATAGCCTTCCTCACATTCTCTGCCATGAAAAATCTTCAAGGATAATATAATACCCTGCCAATTTCTTTGCAGCTCGACTAAATGCCCCACTTCTAAATGCATTGGTATCTCGAGGGCTCAACTGGGCATCAACAAATCCATCCTTAGAAATTTCAATCTCCCTAGAATCTAGCCCTTCTTGGGCTCCTACTACTGATATCAAACTGTCAATCAGAGAATTGATCTCTGATGCTAACCTTGATAGTTTTCTATAATCCATGTACTTCTTCAACATTATAGAACCTCTTGAACTACCTTCTTCCTACAATTCCCATGGAAAAGAGTGCATAAAATACTTTGAGACACTGAACCTACAACTACAAATGGGAGTTTTGAATGAGACCGAGGGTGAGACTAAAAAGGTCTATCCTGGTAAGCGTGTCTCAAAGATAGATGATGGAGCATCTGAGTTTGCCTTTGTTCCACCAACAACATCACATCTCATCACAAGAACCACTAATTAGGATCATTATTCTGTAGAAGATGTTTCAAGTTGTGTCCCTGGTGAACCAAAGGGAGATGGTGAGGCACTGCTGAAGCCCTCACTTCGCATAGAAAAATCCATTGCAGATCCATCTATTGAATTTAGAAAACATGGTCATTCCTTCACACATCATATTCCTCCATCACATGTGTCACCTCCCATTGCTATCCAAGAGCCTTCAAGAGCAGGGACTCTTGTTAGAGCAACATTACCTACCATGCGAAGTCCTGTTAGATGGGACTTTCAAGTGACTAACCGCCTCTAACAAGATCATGCTTTCTTGCCCATGTTGGGTATACCCATTTCAATGGGCCATACCAATTAGGAGGTAACCCTAGATTCCCATAGGTTGTTGCATACTCATCACCATGATGTGCAGACACAGATACAATAATTACTATAGTGCCATTAAAAGAGATTGGAAATTCTCAGAGAGCTTTCTTGCATTCTGCCCAGGCACATTACCCATTGATACCATGTTGCATACTCACCACCCTGATGTGCAGACACAAATATAGTAATTTCTAAAGTACCATTGAAAGAGATTGGAAATTCTCCGAGAGCTTCCTTGAATTCTGCACATGACCCATTGATACCAAAACAACACTACATCCTTATTTGTAATGAATCTCTCATATATCATGTGATACCATTTAATGAGCAGGGAGTAATTCAAAGACTCAAAATTCACTTTCATGGTCTTTGTTACAACTGGGTTAAGAATGTTGTCAACTAGGGAATCTTACTGCCACAACTCCTTGGGAATACTGCAAAAAATCCTTGGGAACTGTCTAAATAGTCAATTCCCTTCAGTTGTGTATGAAAATTGTCTGAGAAAGAGCATTATAGAGATTCTTTGTCTTTAAACTCGAGTCTTGGCGAATACAGTGGCACCAATAATAAAACTTCATCACACCCAATTCTTATGAGGATTTTTGAACTTATATCCATGGAAACCATGCCACTACAGAGACTTACTCTCAGCCTTGAAGTTACCATAATTACCACATACGCTAAATTCTTTGCCAGAATAAATACTTTGCAATGTCACCATACTTACCACATGTACTAAATTTTCAGGTGGCTCATCACACATGCAACAGGAGAACAAACTTAGGAAATGAATCATAGTAAGAAATAGTAATACATTAAGTTTCTATGCCTCCTTCCTTTATCATAATATCTACCAGTTTTCCTTGTAGTTTTCCAGGGGTAGCATCATGTATAAGTCTTCTTCCTTTTGCTCAGAACCTAAATTCTCTAGACAATCAACCAGGATGTTCCCTTTTCTATATGTGTGTAGTATTTGAAATTCACCCACCTTCTCCAGCAAAGACCAAATCTGATGTTATATATAGTCAAGCTTCCAATTTTGTATTTTTTCTCTCCTTACAAGCATTTATTACCAGTAGTGAGTCACCTTCAATTTGCAACTTTGAGAGCTTCAGATGAATTGCTACCTTTAACCCCTACAACAATGCTTGGGCCTTTGCAATATTGTTCGTCCTTGAAGGGAGCTTAAATGACATAGCACTTACCAGCATTCCCCTACAATCTCTAATAGCTACTCCTGCTCCAAAGATTCCAGGGTCTCCCCTAGCTGCACCATCAAAATTTAATTTGAAATAACCCAGGGGAGGAGGAAACCATACAATCTTTGATCTATCCACTTTGTGATGTGATGGTTGATGCAGACCACCTTTAAAAGGTAGTGATAGATGAGGCCAATTCCTTAAAATATTTGCATCCCAATCAATGAATACGGATCCTACATGCTTTACTTTTAGTACATAGTCATTCACTACTTCTGAAATTGATTTCTCCAATGTGCTTAATGCATGTTCCCTATTTAGCATCTCATTTCTAAATATGCACTTATTCCTTGCCCACCATATTGCCCAAACTACCATGGCCAGGATAACTCTCTAGATGCTTGCAAAAAATGCATTTTTATATAACATTGGCCAACTTGAGAATAGTTTCCACAAACTATTTGGTAGTGGTGATTGCCAATTCAATTTGTTTGATACAAAATACCAACATGACTGAGCTATTGGACATGATAAGAAAAGGTGATTCACATCCTCAAGATCTGCTTCACAAAGAACACACCTAAATGGTTCCACAACTCCCAGTTTTGATAATCTATCATTTGTTAAAACCTTGTTCTTAATTGCCAACCATGCAAAGCATCCTGCCTTTGGAAAAATTGATGCATTCCAACATAAAGAGTAAGCTCGTTGAGATTCCACTTGTAAATCAGCTTGATAGATTGATTTATAACAATTTATTAACTTTCATTTATTTAAATTAAATGATAATCTCATGATAATTTAAATCTTGCAATATTAATAAAACTATTAATATCATCCACTACAAAAGTAATTTAATTTCTTTAACTATTCACATCGAAGAATAGCATTTTAAATTTAAAGAAATTATTCATTAACATAGCCATAATTGAAGACCTTTAATAAACATTACTAAAGCCATGAAAGTAAATAACTTAAATTAAAAATTATACCCACACAAATGAAGTATAGATATAAGACATGAACGAATACTAACCCAACCACAGACACAGATGGGGGTACTTTCTTATCAACTCCCTAACCACATCAAACCATTGGGTATGTAGGGCACGCTCAGACTCAAAAATGCGGGTGGAGTAGGCACTCGGTACCTGCATTCCTGCATAACACCAAACATCGAACAACATATACATATACACATAAAATCATAATCAAACACATTGTGAAAGAGAATTGCGGTGAGGCAGGGCGCTCACGGATGAGCGATGCAACACCGTCTCCTTCACCCGAATCATATACAGTAATGAAAACCTAAAAAACATCATCATAAAGAAATTAGTAACATCATCATAAGCATAAGTATCCAACACATATGTACAAATATCATAAGCAAATAAACAAAACTGTCTGCCAATCCAAACCAAATGGCAAAATAAATTTCTAACAAAGTATCAAGTATGCATTAGAACATAACCAAAAATTAAAAAAAATCAAAACACACACAAAGCAGTATCAAAATGTATCAGTAACATGAGAGACACTACATCCTCCCCCCTAGAACTAGGCTTACTCCTAGAAGCCAGAAAACAAATAAGGAAAAGATTCTCGGATGCGGGATGCATCCTCCCATGACACTGAAGACTCATCGAAATCAAATGAAATGTCATCCAAACCCATAACATCAATTGATTGCAACTATATCACAACAACGTCATAAGGAAATAGCTAATCATAATAGTTATAGTATAAAATCCATATGATGACACCCAATCAAATTGTTCCAAACACAAATAACTCCATAAATCAACATAGAATAAACAATAGTAAACAATGTCATAATCATTTGATTCATCTAAAATGTCAACCACACCAACCAACATGATAAAACAACCACCATAGAGTATCAAGGTACATAATCATAACATAAAATTAGCAATCCAACTAAGCAATAGAGGATGTTCTACATCCCTCCTACAACTATCGAGCTACTCACTGCCCGAAAGAGGACACTCCTCCGGGTCCTCATCTGAGTGCACTACCACTTTCTTGGAAGTGGAAGGTTGAGCATGAAGGCTTTCCTTCTCTTCCTTGGATAATAGGGGAGCATTGGGTCCGCACCCAACTAGCTAATCCCGGATCGCGGATGGCTTCTTCCCTTTAGTTGTGTGCTTTGGCTCTTCTACCTCTTTCCCTTTTTCTACCTTAAACTGAGTGAGGGCTTGATCCAAGGTCTCATCATTAGGGGTGCAAGGTGGGACTACTGGTGTAAGATTCTCTTTGATGACCACCCATTGTTTTGGCAGGCTTTCCTGCCTTTCCTTTCTTCTTTTCAAACTTTGACCTACCCATCCCTGCACACAACAGGGGTAAACATTAGACTCAAAACAAATTTTAAATCTTAAAAAACCCTAACGTAACATATATTTACACACTACACCAATGTCCATAATGCATTTCCCATTAGGAAGGATATTGGTGCATTGCGCACTACACCAAGGGTCCTATCCTTTCTTCTAGATTTTGCACCATTGGACCAACAATGCCTAAAGATAATTCCTGAGAGACAAGTGAGACCACCAAAAAGGGAAAAAACATAACTTAAGAGTACAACACCTAGGTCAACATAATGGGCTCACATGTATCCAAAGTGCCTAGTGTATGAACCTAGGATCTAATACCAATGTTGTAATGCCCTGCCACACAAACCCCATAGGACACAACCACTAACAAAACAAAACAATTTTTTTTTAAAAAGAAACAACAATAACATTAAACATAAATAATTAATTAAACAACATAACTATATCATATAGCATTAACCTAGTCCCATGGGGTAACATGGTGCGCTACTCGAAATGAACCCAAACCATATACAACGCTAAACGATACCAAACTAAACAATTGATAGAAGCGTGAATAAAACATAATATAAATATAGCATTCATCCAACATGAATAAGATAAATAAATAAATGCATAAATAACATATTATTACATTTCAACTTTAGAGTTCAAAATACATTCGTGGAATATATTTCTACAGATACAACACAATTAAAATCCCATATTACATTACAAGTTGCTTCCCTTATAACATTGGGAAGAGTACAACATAATCCAAAGAATACAATGATGTAGAATTGAATACATAAAGGTACAATCTTCTCTATGTGAAGTTCTGGAATCACTGCATCTGCTTTTGTGCCACTATCATCACTTGGGACCCAATGGGTGCATTGCACATTTCCACCTGACCTTGTGAACTCGAAGGAACACCCCCCATGCAAGGAGTCGATAAGAAAGAACCCTCATCCACAAAGTCAAATCAGACAAGGACTAACACCATACAACTCAAGACCACATAACAACATAAACATCAATAATAATAAAACTTCAGAGGCGACAAGAACAAGGGAAAACAATAGGTATAATGAGAGAGTGTCATCACATGGCCTTACATGGATTCACCAGACTACCTAACACTAGGAGCCACCTCCATCTATGGTTAACCAGACATCCTATCTCAAGGTGTCGCCCCATAGGGTGACTCATGCGGAGCCACTTACCTTTCACGGGGACAAGATAGTGACCTTACCAACCAGGTCTTCCCACCTATCCTTAGCCTTTGAGAGCACTAATTTTCGGGGTGAGGTGCATGTTTTTAGTCTTGTTATGTGTTAACTAGCCCAACCCACTAGATACATTAATTAGGTTATCACTTATTTAAGGAAACTCTTTCATGGGTGACCACTTGTACACTGGCCCCAAGAAGAGCCACTCTCCCCTACAATTACCCCAAAACCAAAGACAAGTAAAGGTGTACCTCAATCCTCAAAACATAAAGACATTCTTTATAAAACATAACACATGAGGCATGACCATCTCGTGACTACATAAAGTATCAAAACTCATAAACAAGGAGGTACTACCCATACACAAATCCTCAAGGTAAACTAATAGATGAAAAGGTGCAACGACAATGTGCAAACACACCATTTCCCCTAGCCTCTGGAGGTAAGTACCCATCTACCCAAGAACCAAAATAGCACATCACTTCAATAAAAATCATCTTTTCAAACTATATAAAATTTAACCTAAATTCAACACATGGCACATCAATTACAAATTTCCATCATTTTAAAATCTATTCCTACTCATAAAATTCATTACGGAATTAAATATTTCAAATTAAATCTATGGAAAATAACCATTCACATTTAATATCTAATTTCAGAACTTAACTTACATAACGTTAACTATCTCATCAAATTTATTTTACCAAGTTAGAAAATCTGAGATTCTTTAATTGTTTCTAAATCAAATTTAATAAAAATAACTACTTTTTCTACAATTATTTAATCACACCAGTATACTTTGAAAATAAAATATTTAAACTTAACTATTAAAACAATTATAAATAAAATGTGTATGTTTTAAAAACAATATTTATTTCCTGGTTTTGTTACTTTTTCAAAAGTTAAAATATTCTCTAAGTTTGATTTTTCCATGATTGTTAAATATAATTTGCAAAAATCATTTCTAAATACAAATTTAATAAAATAATATTTAAATCTGAGTTTACTCAATATAATTTTTTTCACTAATTCCAAAATTGAAAAAAAATTACTTTTACATTACTACAATATATTTATATCAAAATATATATATTTAAAGCAAGATAGGCGCAACCCCCTTCTTGTATGGTTGCGCACAGCAGCCATAGGCTACTGCACAACCATCCAAGTGGGGATGGCTATGCAATTAGTGTCGGCCAAAAGTAAATAAAATTCCCAAGGCATTATGCGCAACAAGAGACCATAAAACAAGAATTCGATAAGTCAATAAATTTTTTACCACCGACCATCATAATGCAATTATATATATATATATTAGATAGATACCCTATAGAGGAATGCTCAATCCAGCATATAAAAGTACTGGAAAAAAATTCCAAGAACCACACTGGCGAAGCACAAAAGCCAAAACAAAATCAACAACTGAAGTAAGAAGAAGAAGATCTCAGGAATAGGGGAAATTACAATGTATATGGCTGAAAAAGAATCCATACGAATGGATTGAAACATAGCCAAATTTACCATAATTAAAAATATATATACTTCCAGATGAACTGCCAGCATACTCACAAATCTAAAATATTAAATAATGATGCTGGACAGGAAACGAAGGGGAAGTGAAAACTAAAGGCTGGAGAAGTGAAAACTAAAGGAGGGATGATATGCAAGGTAGAGTTGGGGTTTCACATTCTAAGCCATCAAGACATCTTTCCAAAGAATTCAAGAGCTGAATCCCCCATTGTTGTAACTCAAGATCAATCATCAAGGCAAGGTAAACTCCATTGTTTCATGCTTCATTACATATCTATCTTCATTTGGTTTGATTACTCAAAAGGGGTTTGACCAAGGCAAACCCCCAATCCCTAACAATCAACAAGTTTTCCCTCTTAGTGTAATTTGTAGGTCTTGTATGCAGATTTGGAAAAGAACCAAGGTTGAAGAATCTTCAAAAAAATTTCAAATCTCTTCAAGGTTGGAGAAACCCTAGTTGGAGCTTGGAGGACACTTATAGGTCGAGAATCAAAGTTTCAGAACTGGATACCTGAAGGAGTAGAAAGAATAAACCGAGAGCCTATGTTTCCACCTTCAGACTTCTCGAAAGGCTAAAAGTGACTAGGTCACCATTAGTGGCAACTTAGTCCCACTATATATGCATTTTTGGGTTTTTTGTAGATCTGAGTACCCTTTTGGCAGAAACGGGTTTTGACAGATTTTCACAGAAAAATGACTAAGTCACCCAAAATGGAGTAAATGTCCCAGCAGGCCTAAATATCAGATTCAACAACATCTCCAGTGTCTACAAGTTTCCAAGTGCACACATTCTATTTTCTTCATTTTTGTTTAGTTTAGTATACATTTGTAGGTCATTTCATACATGTTTGCATATCTCAATGTGTTTTCCAGCATCTTTTACATTCCAATAGTTTGTATCCAATAGTTAGTCTATTTCATTAGTTTCCAGGATTTAGGGCATTCGAAACACATCACTTTAATCCCCTAACCCTTTAATGAACTCACCAAGAACACCTTTAGTGCGAAAGAGAGTTTGTTTCCTAACCTAGCTCCTAGGTGAAAAACCCTAGGAGCCTATTTCGGGAATCCTCTTTCCCTAAATGCATTCATTTTTGGTGGTTCAATAACCAATATGTATCCATTGTTTTTTATTAGTGGTAAATAACAGGTTTTGAAGGGGCTCAAAACCTTTTACAAAAAACATAAGCTAAAACTAAAGAAAACTACAATAAGTATATATCAACTCATACACAATGCACCATTAGCAAAAAATCAGCCAAAAAGGAGGAACACAATCATCAACATTATATATATTATTTATTATATCCACAACCTCCACATCACACGCCACATCCTTCTGAACCTCATCCAAGGCATCAGACAATTCTTTAATAGGAGACCCAACCTGAGCTTTTGTCTTGTTACGAGTCCTAGCCCCAGGCCCACCCACATTCACCTCACTAATCAAAACATTATTCTTATCACCACCCTTATCAAAAGACACCTCTCCCTCCAACAACTTACCACCAAAACCAATATCACCAGAATGAGGAGTCTCCTTGCGGTTTTTGGCACTATCAAAAGGAGAGGTAATACCAACAGACTCAAAATTAACCCCAGATTTAGTCCCCTCCCCACCCTTATCTATGTTAGCATAAATCCTCTCTAGATGATTTTCAAGGGTGAGAACTCTACCTTGAAGATTTTGCGTCATGTTAAGCATTTCATCTGCCACAATTTTCAAATATTTCATTAGATCATCAATCTGATTCTGAACTGGGGACTCATCATCTTTATTCATCACACCACAAAATTTCACATTGGTCAAATTAATTTCATGGAACAACCATTTAAATAACTTGTAAAAAAAAATGGAACCCTCTCTAGCATTTCCCAAAACATTAGAAATATTTTCCTTATCAATGTTGAATATTCCCTTACCCACAACATCCTCCTCATGGGAGGAGCTTACCTTATCCTGACTGGTAGAGACTTCCTTCCACTTCCCAGTAGCAATCGATGTTTTTATTTTTCGAATAGACTCCACAATCTCCTCAACAACCACCTTTCTTTTCTTCTACCTATCTAGGTCCACAACTGGAGATCATCAACACCCTGCCCTGCCGCTGCCATGGCCTTCCTTTCCATCTACAAGTCTGGAAACTCAATCGGTGAATCCACAACACCTTGTCCGCCTACAATCTTAAGTGGAGAATTCATCTCCAATAGTTGGCTCACAAACCTAACAACCAACTTCTTATTACTTCCCATCTCTAGCTCCTTTTATTGTTTCATCCCTAGAACAGGGGGAGATGAAGACACCTCACCAACCACTTTATTCTTCTCCTTCATGCATCTACTCAACATTTCAACAGCTAACTCCTCATTGTAGGTTTCATAACCCTTATTAGGGCTCGACTCCCCTTTTCTAGACTTCCCTAAAGCAACGGATTGAGTGTCCAATTCCATGGTAGCAAGAGAGTCTGGTACATAGTCAACATCCTCCTCAAATTCCAACTCCTTTTCCAGGATGAGCTTCCTCTTCTTTCCTTTCTTACTAGCCATCTCTTCCTTAGAGACCGTATCATATTGTTCCTCCAACCTCTTCTGCTTACCATTAGGGGTAGCAATCGACTTAGCCACTTCAAAATATTTAGCATAATCAAAGATTAAAAAGATAAGCCCCACATGCAAAATATGATTCTTTGGGTTTTTCTTATGGTCCTTGAGGCTAGAATCTAGAGAAGCCAAAAGATAATAAGGAAAAGAAATCCTTTTCTTATGGTAGAAGTGATTGAGCAAAACAAAATGGTAGGCATTCATCATAGAGAAGCATCCTTCAAGGGTGATGTAATGCATGAGATCTTGGGACACATCCCCCCATAGTGCCTTAAGAGAGCTCCTTTGGTAACCACCACTCCTCGTCGCCCTCAAGTCTTGAGCTTCATTACCTTTGAAAATAATTTGAATGGCGACCTGCGATTCCTTTGTATCTATGAAGAATTTCTTTCCCTCCATTGACAACCCCATGATGTTGGTTATGGAATCTTCATTCACATCAAACTTCGTTCCGCCCAACTTCAGAACCCTATTGTTCCAAGCTTTTGCAAACAATGCAGTTTTTTATGGATTGTTACCGTGTAATCTCTCCAAGTATGGAGTTAGCCCGCCCTTCTCTAAGATATTCCAAACCTTTGGCTTCTTCTTGACAACATCACACAAGAAAGGTTCAACGTGGTTCATATCTCCTCCCATGGCTTTAGGAATTGCAGAGTCTAGGATTTTAAAAAAATTGAACGCAATGAGAAAAAACCTCAAGAAGGCTATGCAAAGAGTGCCCACAATTCATGTGAAAATGGAATAATGGCAGGAGAGATTAATGACCCTTGAGTTTTGTTCCCTACGGATATCAACCCTTGTACAATTATCTCGATCCAAATCTTGCTTACCATCCTTCGACATAATACCCTGCCACATGATGAAAGTCATGCACACCCCGAGCCTTAATAAGTCATCAATCACTTTAAATTTGGCCATCATGATTAATACTTGCAATTGCTTCTATAGGGATGGGGTCATTCAATCCCCATTCCCTAGCACCTCTAACTCCTAGATTTGCAAATACATCAGCAAGCCCGTTTCCCTCTCTCAATATATGAGAAATATAATATTCATCAAAGGACTTAAGAATATCAATAGCATCTCTAATCAAATTTTCAATAGTCCATGAAGGGGCATCACAATTCTTCAAATTGTTGATGATTTTGAGAGAATCCCCCTCAATCAATACTTTCTTGTACCCTTTAGTTTGTGCAAATTTGAGACCATGATAGGTTGCAACTGCTTCCGCATAGCATTGTTTAATAACAATGCATCCATTGTTATTAACCAATACTATATATTTTTGTGGTAAACTGATGTGTAAAAGATGAAATGAAAAGATGAACCCAGAAAGACCTCTGAGAACTAGTATGCACCTTTAGTATCTTATGTTTCTTTTATGCTAGATTTTAAATACTTGATACAAGTGCATGCTACTATGTCAATAAAGCAGAAACATACATAGTTGAATTCCCATCACATTAACCCTTAGAGGAAAGATAATGTAGTTAATAGATCTAAGTAAATTTTGGTAGCATAACGATATGTAAATTAACACTTTAATAACATGAAAGAAGAAGAATAGAAGAATAAAATACAAAAGAGAAGAAACACCAATATACATGGGGAAAATCCTTTTGGGTAAAAAACCCCACACTCCAAAGAATTGAACCAATGTATTAATCTACAACAAACACTGTTACAATACACTTCTAGGCTTTAAGCCTTAACATGGAGGTTTACATCTTGCTCTTCTTTGGAGGGAATTTGATAGCATAGACCTACAATTAAATTTGTCCTCTCAAATCCTCAAGAAAAATCTCATATTTATAGAGCACCAAGATATAGGCCAAAAATAACATCCCCAATCTTCTACAAATATAATATCTACAAAATCTCAAAATCATAAGCTTTAAAATCAACCTAATAAGTAAAAATAGTCTTATCC
Source organism: Sequoiadendron giganteum (assembly GCA_007115665.2). Lineage (NCBI taxonomy): Eukaryota > Viridiplantae > Streptophyta > Pinopsida > Cupressales > Cupressaceae > Sequoiadendron > Sequoiadendron giganteum. The sequence continues at coordinate 452,328,868 of CM021103.1, read as the reverse complement.
TCATCTTGGGCACTTATATCCAAGAAAAAAATATTATCCATATCCATACCATATCTTATCCATATCCTAGGCACCTAAAATAGATAAAACCAAAAAACTACTTTATTCCTCTTCAATTTTGATTTATTAACAATTAATTGAGACTCCCAAGACAATATAGGAACTTTCCAAAATAATTTTTCACCAGTATAGAAACATGTGACATCATCCTCCTATAAAATAGGACCTCCTAAAGAGGGTTCCAACTTTTTGACAAATAGGGATCTTGCCATATGTCATCACCTGTCATGTAGGATGCCATCTCAACACTAGGGCCTAGAAAGTGAATGGTAACTTACAAAGTTTAATAAATTAGGATAAATTAATATGCACCTAATAATCAATTAATTGATTCTAGGACTCAAAGGTTGAGACATCTTAATCCTAACATTATCCCACTTTTTGAAGACTTGTCAAGAGTTTACTACAATTAACTACTCAAGGCCCCAAGACCTATGGAACTAGAACACCATTTGAAGAGCCAATAGAAACAACAAAAATTTAATTGCTAGGAGCTAAACAATAAAACAAAATCATCACAACCATCCATGAAACTACACATGAATATCGAGCATGCTCTCGTGCACTAATAAAATACCTACAACAACATCCAAGATGTTCACCATATCAAGCAAGAACCCTTGACATCCTCCAACATGTCACCAATGAAAGAAGAAAAGCAAACCAAGGTGAATATGCACCAACAAGTGTCAAATCAATGGATAAAAAAGACTGCAGGTTACTTTCATAGCTCCATTGTGTTCACACACTTTACAAAACCACCAATATACCCAAATTCAAACCTGTTACCAAAACATAACTTTGAAGTCCAAAATTCCTCCAAGAACAAGATCAAACATGAATGTTCCAAAACAATTAGAACAAAAACCACAACTAATTGTTAACATCTAACTATAAAACCCACATGACTGGAAATAGAAACCACAACAAATGATAATCCATCCAACCATCCATATCTCAAAAGGTATCTAAAACATTAGTAGAACTCGTACCATCAACATATCCAACCCATAAACTACAATCACAAGATCCCTATATAAAACATGTCAATGAATAACATACACATCTAGTAACTCCCACTACATGGGTAATGTCAAATCTAAAAATGGATCATGGCATACCAAGTCTACCAATCAACAATTATACCAAGGTGGGGCTAGTAATTCAACCATGTAGTAACAAAGAACAATCACAATGATCCACACATGCAACACAAACTGTTGCATAGTCTTTGATAACATGTCACTATAACTCTCCCAAGCCCACCACATTGAATCATGTGAACACAAACCTCTAAATCATATCCCAATCATGTCCTTCTACCAACACCTTAAAGTGCTAAGCTATACCAAGTAAGATATCCTTCACAACCCCAAATGAAAAGCCTCAATGACACCCAAAATATCTAATCTTATAACATATATAATATTACCACATGGATATAAGCTTCTCTAAACAAGGATGACCAAACTCCAAACCAGTTCAAAAATAGGAATAAACCCAATAAAATCTCCTAAAATTATCATAAGTAAAAACATATTGTATGCACGTAAAAATGGTCTGGAGCATAATTAATTAAATATTCCATATTCAATTAATAAATTTTAATTCCTCTACTATTATAAATAAATAAATTGATAGATTTATTTATATGGTTCATTACCTTAATTCTTCTTTTCCAAAAATCACTTTCCTCTTAAATTAATTAAATGCACAAATTTAAATAATTTGTCATTTAGTTGATTTCCCCCCTCCATTTAAATTTAGCACATGTCTCCATATTTCTTCTAACCACCTCCAAATCATCCTCCACCTCATCATATGCCACACAATTTCATTTATTTCTAATTTTTAAATTAGGAATATTCTCTCCAACCTCTCAACCTCCTAACTTCTTGGGAGACACATGGATCCTTCTTTCAATTGATGCTCTTGGACACTTGGAAGATTGACTCTTCCAAATAGAGCAGCCTCCATGAATTACTCTAACCTCTTTGTGCTCAATCGTCAATGCCTTGTGATCATGATCTCGACCGTCCATCTTGGCCACCTCAGCCCAAGCTTGGAAAAAGCTATAAATAAAGAGCATTTCTACAACTTTTGGGGGACAGAATTAAGATAAACTTATGCTGGAGAAATTGAGAACAAATTGAGAGCAATTGAGAGTTTGCATTTACATATAGCATAGTCATTTTGGCATTTTTACTTTGGATCACTTTAGTATGCCATTATAATTAATTATTTTTCATATCATTACATTAGAATTGCATCTTCAATCATAGTATTCATCTTAGTATCATTTTAATTACAACAACATTCCATCATAGGATCATTCAACATTTAAGCATCAAAAATTAAAAAATATAGTTATGTAGGCATGTAGTTTGCATTGCAGAACGTCTTCTCATTTCTTAGGTTGTCATCTTTGTAGATTCATGTGCAACATTTAAATAGATCTGAGAGCATGAATTTCGAAGGTCCTTAAGACTAGAGAACCATGGAATGATTTGAAAGGATAGCAGTAGTAATTTTATTTTATTATTTCAATTCCTTTTATGTAATACATTGCATGGATATGTGTGTTTATTTTTATTAACTAGTTCATTGACACATTTTAGAACCACACATAAATTGGTGCCCACCGTGGGGCCTAGCCCCATCTTTAATCTGTTATTCTGTTGAGTTTTTCTTCGTAGGTTTTGTGGAAAGTTCTGAAATAGCACATTCAATTTTTTCTCTAGCCCATCTGACAAATTTATCGGTGCACCAAGTCTCTATTTCGATGCATTTGGTTGTTCTTCCAGAACATTCGGCTTCTATTTCGGTGCATTGGGTTACTATTTCGGCACATCCATTTGTTCTTTTAACGTATTAGGGAGTTTTAATTTTTATTCTGTGCTTTGCTAGTTTAGCGCATTCAGTCTATCATTTAGCACATTTGGTCTCTCTTTTAGCGCATTCAGTAGTTTAGCACATTCAGTCTAAGTTTCAGTGAATTTAGTTACTGTAATGGCACATTTGGTTTTTAGGGTAAATTTTCCAGATTCCAGAAACTAATCTATGTTTTTCTGTTTTGCAGGAACCATGCACGCAGTCAAAGACTTTGTTGAAACAAATAAAGAACGTTGTCAAAGAAAAATGGATTGAAAATACTAAAAATTGGTTGTAAGGTTGAATCTATTTATCATTTTCTTTGGTTAAGTTAGGAATCTAGCATAATTAGGAGGGATAAATTTATGCCATGCTTGTTGTGTTTTGAATGGTAGGTGTGTATGCTCTCCCCTTAACTGGGTGATTAGAAAGCCAAAACCATTCATTTTATTGTATTTTAAACCTTAGAGGGCCTACCTTGATGGAACAAGAGGCAATCACCCCAAGGGAACGACCCAACCGGGAACACGCTAAAGCCAAGCGACTTCCACCCAAGATATAAATGTGGGTACTTGAGGAAAGTTCAAGTATCACGAGGATTGTTCCAACAAGAAGGGAAACAATGATCTCTTGTCATATGGATGATCCCCCATGAATTGAATGCCCCTACTAAAACCCTTTGTTGTAGTAAGCCAAAAATTACCTTTATCTATTCTTTAGTGCAATAACGGTCGTTGCCAAGGCATCCACATTCTCACAGTTCTTAGTAGCGGTGTAAAGCTTTCCATGGGAGATTCATGGGAGCTAGAAGCTTGGTTGACCTAAGAAGTGAGTGCAATGTAAGGGGGAGCCTGTGTGGCCAAGCTTCTAAATCACCCACTAAGAATAAGTGTGGTTGGAGTAAAATCCGCGTGGAATCTAAAAGAATATTGTCTTACACAACCTAGGATTGTGCTTGTTTGATGTATTTTTACCTATGTGTTTTTAAACAAATATTCAAGTAAACATCACACAAACATGTTCAACTATTGATTCAGAAGAAAATCCAAACCAAACAATCCAAAATTTTGTTGCTAAAACCAGGAAAATCTGTCAAAATGTCAAAAACTAGAAAGAATTTTGTAGATTAGTGCATCCATCTATTGTTCTAGTGCATAGTTTGCATATTTTGGCATATCCATTTGCTGTTCTGGCACATACCTTGCATATTTTAGCACATCCATCTGTTGTTCTGGCACATACCTACCATGATTTAGCGCATAAATTCTCTATTTTGGTGCATTTGTCCATTGAATCTCTTTTGGTGCATTCATTTACTGTTCTAGCGCATGCATACCTTCCCCCAGCGCATCCATACCATTCTCTAGTGCATCCGGCCTTTTTCATAGTGCATATGTACCATTCCATAGCACATCTGGGCACTGTTTTAGCGCATCTGGTAAATTTGCAAACAAAAAGCTAAATTTGACCTCCCCTCTGCCAATTAACACTCAATTTGGAGATTCCTTCTCAAACAACATTCTTTTCTCATCCCAAAAATTGCTTTTAACTTGTTGAAACCAACACTTTCAAGTGAAAAATTCCTCAACCAAAATTTGATTAAACATTCCAAAATTTTCTCATCATCACACCTATTTTGTGATCTATCAACTAAGTTTCACCGTTAAGATTTATCATCCTTCATCCCGAAACCAACATTGCTAAATCGGATTTTAACCTTAGTCCTTGGCACTAGCCAAAACTTTGATCAAAGTTTAGAAATTTCTCATCACTTGTATGCCCATTTTAACAAGGTTGCAAAAGTGAAAACTTGAACAAAAAGAAATTGAAAACTAGGACACCATGGCTGAAAGAGAAGAAAATCCTTTTGTCAAAATTTGTCAAGATGAGGTAGAGGAAATAATAGATGAAACCATAGAACAAGCACGACAAGACCCCAATTTTCATAAATTCATGGAGAGGATCTTTGAAAAAGAGGGTGAGAAATACCTTTTGATGTTAGCAAACAAAGGAGTCAAATTACCCGATGATTTTGATATCACAAAATTGTTAAAAACTCCTAAGAAGATAGAAGTAGAAAAGCAAATTGAAACAAGAAGTGAAGCAAAAACCAGTGACCCCATGGACACTTTGAAACAACAAATACAAACCCTTCAACAACAAATGCAAAACATGCAAAATGGAACCACTAAGAGGTACTCAATACAAGATAGATGCCCCTACCCTTTTGATCCAAGTGTCAACATGATACCATCCCCAAATATTGTGAATTCCCTAAATTTGACAAATATAATGGAAAAATAGATCCCATTGATCATGTGAGGGAATTTAGAACTATGAGCCTCAAATTTTCCCATGAAGACACTTAATGAGATTATTCCCATGCAGTTTGGGAGGGCAATGTATGCAATGGTTCTCACAATTGCCTTCAGGGATCAAAAATTTTGAGAAATTATTCAACAAGTTTATCACCTAATACTCATATAATATTAAACATGAAATCACAATGAAGGACCTTTGCAATGTCAAACGAAAGAAAGGGGAATCATTCCTAGTATTTTTACAAAGACGGAGAAGATTATTCTCGAGGTATCCCCGACCCATACCAGAAAAAGAGAAGATAAAATTATTCATTGACAACTTAAATGATGACATGAGTTATAGGCTTGAATTACAATGTCCTCCAACTTTTGAAAAATTGATCAAAAATGGGATCAAAATTGAGGAAGCTTTAGTCAAGCGAGGGATCTTGAAAATTTACAATGAGAACAATTCATATAATCCCTCCAACAATGACAAACCAAAATTTTGGAAAAAGTACAAAAATAATGGCAATGATACTTTAGCTGAAATGCATAATGCTAAATTGGTCTTCAATTTGTGAGGAAGCACCTCGAATACCAATCAAAAGACCACTGAAAATACCAACCAAAGCAACAACCAAAATACCAACCAAGTCAATACACAAAATAATCAAAGCAACACAACATCCAGGACCTTACCATATCAAACATTGAACAATCGTCGAAAGTTCACACCTTTGGGTCAATCATATGAATCCACATTGAAAGAACTTATTGCGGAAAATCTTATCACTCTACTCGACACTTGAGGTTTTGAACCCAAAGTAAAATCATCATGTTGGAATGAGGCCCACTTTTGTGAATTTCACCGATGCAAAGGTCACCTAACCAATAGTTGCATGCAATTAAAACACAAGATACAAGATTTGATTGACAATAAGATCATACAAATTGAAGAACCCCAAATGAACATTGATCACGGGTTATTCAAAAACCCTTTGCCAAATTAGGAAAAAGGAGAATATTCTAACATGAACGACAAAGGAAAAAGTGTGAACTATGTTCATGACAGCACCATCTATCATATTTGAGTCGTTGAGGATCACACAAGTGACATTGAGATCAATAACACACTAGACCTTGTTGCAACCAATCATCCAATCAATGAAACCAACATTCCCTCTAATCAAGTTCATAATATTCAACAAGCCATGGTTGCAACAGATAATTAGATTATTGTCATCAAAATCAATGGAAAACAAGACAGTGTGCCCGTAAATGTGACCATAAGGGCCAAAACTAAATATGTTTTAAAAGGAAACACCTCCAAAGCACCAACTACTCCATCTCATAAATATAACATTATTGATCAACTCCAAAAGATCCCTGCACAAATATCAATATTGGAGCTCCTTAAAATATCACCTACTCACAAAGAGATGTTGGAAAAAGCCCTAGTTGATACAACAGTATGAAATGATTTGGAAGTTTGCACTTTCCAAGCTATGGTGGGACATTTAGTTGCTCCTCACTGCTTATCATTTTTAGAAAATGATGACATATCTCTCACCCATCCTCATAACGCGGTGCTCCATATCGAGGTCCTAATCCATAAAAGTTGTGTCAAGTGCGTCCTAATAGATGGAGGAGTCAGTCTTAATATATGCACTTTAAAGCTTGTTCGTGCACTAGGGTTCTCTGAAAATGCAATAGATGCAAGGAAAAAGATCATTATCAAATTGTATGATGATGAGGAAAGAGCTTCAAATGGATTAATAGTATTACCAATTCAGGTAGGGCCAATTCAAAAAGTTGTGGTTTTCAAGTTTTGGATAAATATTTGACATTTAATATACTCTTGGGTCATCCGTGGATCCATGGAATGTAGGTTGTCCCTTCAACATACCATCAGTGTCTGAAATTTCCTTGCAATGGGCAAGAGATTACCATCCCTATTGATTCCAATAGTCCCCAACATTGTAACACCCTTAAAGCAGTTCGGGATCTATTTGTGCCTCATAATCAAGAAGCTCTTGATTCCACCCCTGATGCCTCCAATAATCCAAGCCAAGCCAATCCATTGTAAAAACTACTAGCCACATCCTTCAATGAAGGAATTCACCCAAGTTCCTCATCCAAACAACTCGAGAAAAAGGAAGAGCCTAGCTCCTCTGCATCTATCAATCCTGAAGCCAAATCAATACTTTGGCCAAACAATTTGAGAAGAAAACCCAAATCAAAGACAAAGGTGTAGGTGAATACTCCATTGAACAATCCCTCTGCCTCTCATAGTTAATTTCACCAAAATCCCATGGTCAACTATCAACCTCATCATGATCATCCTCACAACTGGTCATCCTTTTTTATGGTCGATTCATAAAAGCAAGCACCCAAGCAGAGGAATCGGATGACAAAGACATTTTGAATTGGCTCTACAAGGATGAAACTGATTCTCAAGCAACAATGGCTAATGTCCAAACCACTCAATATGGCAAAGGATTCTCAATTTTAGAAAAAATGGGCTATGAGGGACAAGGACCTATTGGTAAAAGGAAAGAAGGTATCATAGAACCCATCCAACCCATTATAAAGGATCCAAAAGACAAGTAGGGTTGTGTTATAAGGAGTATCAAAGGGATGAAGAAATAAAGAAGGACCTAAAGCAAAAGGTTGTAGAAAGGATCCTATAGCTCCAAGCAAGTGACCACTATGAAACCAATTCCAATAAATATGAATGGGATTCATTTCCAGAAGATTCATGTCATGATAAGGACATTGATGTGATACACAAGTAAACCCCCACAATCGAGGAGGGACAAAGCTTAGGGTTATGACCATTTGAATTAGGATCACAAAATATCGATGGCTTAAGTGAAGACAACCAAACTCCTAGCGAGAAAGATCACTCAAAAGAGAGTAACATCATAGACCTTGACCTTTCCATGGTATTGTTTGATGATAATGTTGCCATTAGGACCCTTATGACCTCTGACTTGAAATCATCTGACAATCCCTTACCATTGGTATATCTTGAACTTATGGATTGGGACCAAACTGACCCTATTGATATTCACACCTTTTCAAACAATGTAGCCATCGTCAACTTACTCTACACTATTAATCCTAAAATAGGTTCCACCATTGAACGTCACAACGAGACTTCTAGACAAGAGAGTGCCAAATTTTCCAGCTGCAAAATAAATGAAACAAAAGAAAGATCTGATGGTGAAAACCATTCCATGGCAGTATTAGATCAAGAAAGAATAAAAAATAAAGAGTGCATCTGATAGTGAAAACCTCTCAGAGCCATTGAAGGATGGTAAATTTGACACTCTTCTCGAGCACTTCCAAGAAAGATCTAAAGTCCTGATCGAGTCAACACAGTCCATCAATGTTGGTAATGTAGAAATAGTGAAAACTCTCCATCTAGCAGAATCATTGATAAAACAAGAGAAGCCTAACTTTATCAAGTTCTTCGAAGAGCAACAAGTCAACTTTGCTTGGTCATATGCAAACATGCCATGGATAGTCCCAGATCTCATCATGCATCACTTATCCCTCTCTTCAGGAATTAAACCAGTTAAGCAAAAGTTGAGAAAAATGCATCCCCACATTGCCTTATTGGTGAAGGCGGAACTAAAGAAATTATTGGATGTAGGATTCATCAGACCCATTGATTATGTAGAATGGATATCCAACATTGTACCTATTTCAAAGCCTAATGACAACATACAAATTTATACAGACTTCAGAGACCTCAACAAGGCTTGCTCGAAAGATGATTTCGTCTTGCCAAACATTGATATCATTGTAGACTTAACATTAGGTCATGGCATGCTGTCACTAATGGATGGATTTTCTGGCTATAATTAAATCAAGATAGCACTTGAAGACCTGGATAAGACAACTTTCACTTTCCCATGGGGAACCTTATGTTGGAATATCATGCCCTTTGGATTGAAGAACGCAGGAGCCACATACCAGAGAGCTATGACAACCCTATTTCATGACATGATGCATACCGTCATGGAAGATTATGTGGACGACTTGTTGGCCAATTCTCACACTAGAGAAGGACATTTGGAGATATTAGACAAACTCTTCACCTGACTAGAGAAGTTCAATGTCCGCTTGAATCCAAAGAAATGTGTATTTGGGGTAACATAGACAAAGCTACTGGGATATATAGTATCAAAAAAGGTATTGAGGTAGAACTTGCAAAAATAAAAGCTATCATGGAAATTTCACATCTGAAAAGTATCAATCAGTTAAGATCCCTTCAAGGTAGATTCCAGTCAATCAGAAGATTCATATCGCAACTGGCTGATAAGACTCATCCTTTTACCCACTTGTTGCACAAGAATGTTTCATTTCGATGGGATGAGAAATGTGAGGCAAATTTTAATCAATTGAAGAAATACCTAATGATTCCACCTATCCTAGCACCACCAACAAAAGGAAAGCCTCTCTTATTGTACATAGCCAAAACTAATCGGTCATTAGGAGCTTTGTTGGCACAAGAAGATTCAACAGGAAAGGAGAGAGCTATCTATTATATTAGTAGAACTCCAGATGGTTATGAAATCAACTATACATCCATTGAGAGATCTTGTTTAGCAGTAGTGTTCGCTATGCAACAATTGTGGCATTATATGTTGACTCACACCATCAAACTCGTAGCCAAGATAGATCAGTTGAAATATCTCCTTAGCAAAGCAAACCTGACAAGAAGATTAGCCAAATGGGTAATGATACTCAATGAGTTTGGCATCCAATATGTTGATAGAAAGGCAATGAAAGGGAAAGCTAATGCCGATCAACTGGCTAAATCACCAATTCAGGATGATCATCCTTTGCATGTGGAATTTCCAAATGCTGATGTCTTCGCTATAACAACAAAGCAATGGGTATTGTATTTTGATGGCTCACATACTCAACATGGATCAAGAGCTGAAATTATATTCATCACTCCCCAAGGGCACACCATTCTGAAGTCATATTTCTTGATGTTTCCTTGCACCAACAACACGACAGCATATGAATCACTTATCATCGAAATGAAGATAGCCGTATAATGGAAAATCACAGAACTACAAGTCTACAAGGATTCTTAGCTAGTCATTAATCAGGTCAATGATGATTACCAAACAAAGGATGACAAACTGATGCCCTACAAAAGGATGATTGATGACTTCAAGAAATATTTTGTTGACATCAAATTTTCCCAAATCCCAAGGGTTGACAACAAAGTTGCTAATGCTATGGCTACCATTGCTTCTTTGCTATAAATTCCAAAAAAAATGAAGCCGTTATGAGTTCATGGTGGAACAACTGTTTACCCCTACTTATGATGATCCTAAGTCCCAACTGATATGCCACCTAATTAATGTTGATACCTCCATTTATGGGAAGATCTATACTTACTTGAAAGACAATACCCTTCCTCTCGATCTCTCCCGAAACCAAAAATGAAATTTCATCCTCCAAGTTTCCCGTCATACGCTTATAGCAGATGTACTCTACTGACGAGGTCTTGATGGAACTCTCTTATGATGTCTAGAACACGACGAGTCTGAAATGACTTTACAAGAAGTCCATGAGGGTATCTGCAACACTCATTCAAGTGGTCTAACCCTCGCTAAGAAACTCGTTTGTTTGGGATACTACTGGCCGACAATGGAGAGATAATCATTTCAATTTGTCAAGAGATATCAAAAATGCTAGATCCACGACAATCTTATCCATGCACCAACACAAGAGTTGCAACCCTTCGCATCAACATGGTCGTTTTGTTAGTGGGGGTTTAGATCTTGTAGGTAAAATTCACCCATCTTCATCCAATAGACACAAGTTCATCATTACAGCCATAAAGTATTTTACCAAGTGGGTAGAAGGTATGCCTCTAACCACCATCATAGGAAAGTAGATCTCATCATTCATCCTAAACTACCTCATCTATAGGTATGGTATCCCTCAATCCATTGTCACTGACTATGGCATACCTTTCAAGAATCAGGACGTGCACGAACTTTGTGAAAGGTTCCATATCCAACATCGATTTTCTACACCATATTACCCTTAAGGAAACAACCAAGCAGAGGCCTCAAACAAAACTATCCTGAAAATCTTAAAGAAAATCGTCAATGAGGCTGTACGTGACTAGCATATTGAATTAAACCCTGCTTTGTGGGCCTATTGTACAAGCATCCACACACCCATGAGAGCCACACCATATGCACTTGTTTATGGATCTGAGGCTGTCTTGCCTATAGAAGTTGAAATACCATCCCTTCGTGTGTCCCTAAAAGGTCTTGTTTCAGATGAAGATTACCGAGTGTCTAGATTACAAGAGTTGGAATTATTGGATGAATGTCGTCAGCTTGCAATGGATAACCTAAAAGTATATCAACAGAGAATGTCTATGAGCTACAATCACAAAGTCAAACCAAAGAAATTTCAGGTAGGTGATCTAGTATTGAAAGAAATCCCCGTAATCAGCAGTACCGAGAGAAGAAAGGAAAATTTGAGCCAAATTGGTTAGGTCCTTTTGTTATTATATCAATCTATGGATCAGGAGCGTATCAGCTGTCTACACCAAAAAGGGATCTATTTGAAGAACCGATGAACAAATTTCACCTGAATAAATTCTACATATAATGCAGCCAATGCAAGCTTAAAAGTCTTAAAAAAGCATAAAAATCAGAAAAAGTCCTGAAAAAAGCATCAAAATTAGAAAAAGTCTTGAAAAAAGCATAAAAATAAAAAAGTCCTAAAAAAAGCATAAAAATCTTAAAAAGTTCTAAAAAAACCATAAAAATCTAAAAAAGTCTTTAAAAAAGCATAAAAGTCAGTAAAAGTCCTGAAAAAAGCATAAAAGTCAGTAAAAGTCTTGAAAAAATAAAAAATTCTGAAAAAGTGCAATAAAAGCAAATGGTGAAAACCTGGAAAACAAGTGCCATTTGTGATAAGTTGTCTTCTCCATCTATTTGAGCGTGTGTTGACCGTCCGCTTTTCGCTATCATTGGACATTCATGCCTATCATGCACCGAGCTTCATGTCCATATCCCACTGTCGTGGTCGTGTCCCACCTTTGGCTTTGTCGTCATTATACATATTCATAATAAATTTGGTTTGTTTCTCACTAGGGGAAAATAACCATTAAATTTAAATCAACAGGAAAACATGTAGCAAGAAAACCTTGGTGAAAACAACAATCACTTTAGCCATCAAACTGAACATCAATCAATCCAATCAAGCACCCATATAAATCAAATCAAACATGCAGATAAATCAAATCAACCCTCATTGAGGGATCATCTTTTGAATCATGGTTGGGTCACTTTAGCACAAATGTTCAATTGATGTATCTTGATTGTTGTTATCATTTCTCTGGAGTACCTCGATGATGTCCTAAACTAGAGGGACTATGATTGAGAATGATATTGTTTTTTGTTTGTTGTCTGTGATTCAATTAATACTACTGTGCAAACTGTCACGAGACATTCTCTACAAAGTATCATTGATGACATTCTAAATTTGTATGGGAAAATGATTAACTTTTGTCTGTTTACACAAGTGATACCCAGGTCATCTTAGTCTAATCATACCTAGATGCTTGTATTATCTTGTACTATCAAATCTCAACATAAGTTGTATGGAAGTTATACTTAGGTCATCATGGTCTCATTATACCATCGATGTTTGTACTAACTTTCAACATAATAAAATGTGCAATGATGATAATAAGCACACTGAATAAGATGGCAACATTACATAGATAAGATTGCATTTATATTAGTTCTGCATTTGCATTTATAGATTTTTTCAAAGCGAGCAACTCTCAACATAATGTTATCTCTCACTACAAGATTGAGTACACTTGACATAAAAAAAATTCATTCATTTGCATTGGCATTCCCATATCATATCATTAAAAAAAGCATCATCATACATCCATCCATCCATCTATCATTATCATATTAGGCATTAGGAATTTATAGTATCCACTATCACAAACCATCCATGCATTCATTCATTATGATATGTGCATCATGAAAAATTCCCAAAATAAAGCAATTTTCCACAATACCATCATCATTCATAATCCATTATCATACATCGAGGTCATAATAAATTAATTCTTTCATTCACACATAGTCCATCCATATATGCATCCATCATAGCAATCATTCATAATAACATCATCATCCATTCATAATCATAAGTCATTTGGCATTTATAAATTTAGGTCATATATTTACATCAGAAAATACCAAAAATAAAGAAAAGTGCATTGCGTTCCATTAACATAATGACATTTGCTGCATAATCATACATCGAGGCATAACATAAATTCATACATACATATACATTCATCATACATCCATACATTGTCATTTATACACATCATATCCAAAAGCCACTCATTCATTTAGAATTCATGAACCATTCATCCATTTATTTAATCATTCATATCAAGACATTTTAATCATATATTTGCATTACATAATAAAACCATTTCTGCATTTATTCATTCATCCATACATCGATATATATATATGTAAAATACAAAAGTTAAATGCATATCATATCATTTGCATAATCACATCCATCTCATTCATCATAACAAATGCACCATTCATCAACACAAAGAGTTATAACATCATCATCGCATCAATGCATCCATACATAAAACATGAAATAATCATACAAAATATCATAATAACATAGAATATAATTAAATGCATCCATCCCAAACATCCATAATGAAAGCATAAACAACATAGATCAATAAATCACCGCTGCATATTATATAACCTCACAATAATACTGTCAAATTGTACAATGATGTCAAGAAATGAGAGATGATACAAAAATGTGGCAAAGTCAAGTCTCTGAATCAAAATTGAATCTATCAAACATGACTATGGGATCCTATGGTACTTCCCTTGGAGGTCGTAGGCCTCTCCCCAAAACTGCTTGTCCCTGATGGCCCTACTCCTCGACCTCCTCCTGGTGGAACTCCGCTTGGTGGGCCCCTTGGGAGTGGCTGCATGACGCCCCTACTGGTGGTTTGGGACTAAGAACAACCAGATCTAGAACACACATAACTCACTCTCTGCTTCGCTGGCACTGCTTTGAAGTATATGCCTTTGTAATATTCTGCCTCCTTGGTAGACTCTCGAAGCTCACAGACTAGATCACCTGTCCTGACACCCTCGGTTGTTGTCTGAAGCCTATCAGCCATTGCTACTGCCTACTCTCCCTGCCATCGGGTGACATCTCTCTCGACTATGAGGGTGGCTACCTGTGCCTATAGCTATACCATATGTGCTTGTACCTACAATTGCATTGGTGCCTGTGCCTATAGTGCCTATACCTACCCCTATAGGGTTTGAACCTGAACCTACAAACCAACTATCTGTGTCTACGACCTCTGGGAGGGCATCCTCAGTACAACTGGTCGTTGTCTGACATGTGCTAACCTCCTCCTTTTAGGGACTACCACAATATCTGGTATCTCTCTCGCTTTGCCTCCATCATCCCCCCCTCTGTCTCCCTCACCATCACCACCATAATCTCCCTCCTTCTCCTCTCCTCCATCCCCCCTCTGTTGCATTTCCTATCCTGCCCTCCTCCCAACCTCCAAAATCGATGCAGGATCATCGGGACTTGAGATCCATGGAAAAGGATGTGTATAAAAATACTCAGAATAATCCGTTGTCATCTGTGCATCAACGATCTCAAGACGGTACTACCACAATACTAGCTGCAACTTGTAGTACTCAACACAAGCTGCATCATAATCTAGTGCAGGCCCCCACTTTGGAATGTCCTGCCTTCATCTGGCATAGTGTTCCACTCCCTGTGGCATACCCTGTACTCTATCGTACTGCCTGTAAACTCGATCAAAAATAAATCTCTCAATGATATACGATGTCCTACCGATCAAATATCTAGTACAAAAAACATACGGCATCTCTATGTCATCCTCTACCCATACCTCACAATCAAGGTACAACCACTATATCACGGTGTCCATATCATCAAGGAACCTCCATGAATACTCTAACTTGCCCAGCTTATGCTGGAAAAGTGCCCCTATATAACCAAAAACATAGGGTCTCCTTGCTGGTCAAACCCTCCTTGCAACCGACCGTGTAACCACAATATGCTCCCAGGCCCAGAGCTGTAATAATGTGCACCTTGCTGTGAGACTACTAGCTCGAAGATATACAACTCGATGAAGATCATGGTACAGGTATGCAAGCATGCACAAACCCCAAGCATATCTGGTCCCATGGGAAATCATGCCCTCCAGCACTCGACCCTAGCCAACTGAGAATCCCTTTGACCTATGGTCGGGGTAGAGGAAACCACCAATGAATCATGCTAGAACATAGGGCAAGGGATGATGGGTAGCAATCAACTCCCGCCAGGAAATCTTGTATCCACCAAGCTGATCATCATGGAAAATATGTCGAATGGAGTCAGTCCCTCCCTTCTCCTCATGGTCGTAAACCACTAGGTCCCCCATGATTGGTATCCTCAAAATCTGGTATACATCCTCAGGGGTAATTGTAATCTCACGAGTCACCAAATCGAAGGTGTTGTGGTCACTATGCCACTGCTCTGCAAGTGTCGTCAACAACCCCCGGTTAATTCGGTATTGGGGCATGTTAATCAATGAAGTAAGTCCACACTAATCAATGATGGCTAAGTCTGTCGGGGTCAACTGTGGGATCATATCCCACGTCCGGGGAAAGTGCTCTCGAACCTGTAATACTTCTAAGCCACCCTCCTATGATTAAATCAATGTATCAAATCAACACATCAATCAATCAACCTATGAATCAACATATCAATTAATCAAATCATCTCGTGTGAGATTTTGATCAAATCTTGAGGAGCACCTATCTTATCATCGAATCTCATTTTTCATGAGATGGATCAACTATATCTGACTCTCATTTGTCATTAGGTCAATCAATCAATCATCCTTATCTATCCTATCATCGATCCTCGCCTATCATCAGGACAATCATCAATCTATCAATCAACATTATCCTATCATCGGCTGACGTGATCATCAACCATCAAAAATCTAGGAGAAATCATTCAAAATCATCATTTTTGGCTCAATGCACTAAAACAAAGTTTCTATGCGCTAGTATGCCAGATGCGCTAGAAAATTTACCGAATGTGCTAGAACAGATTTTCTATGCGCCAGTTCTTGTATGCATTAGAAAATAGACTCTATGTGTCAGAACAGGGTCCCGATGCACCATTTCCTATATGCGCTAAATGAACTATCCTATGCACAACCTTATCATCTTTATGCGCTAGAATCTCTATGTGCTATTTCAACAACCTAATGCGCTAAAGCGGCAACTGGATGCGCTAATCTACCTTGAGGTCTAAAAGAAAACCCTATGCGCTATTACAATGATTCTATGCGTTGTATTAGATACCCAATGCACTCTTTTCCTAGCCCTATGTGCTAAAACACGTGTAAATCTGAGATTTTAAAATGAAAAAGCAGGAAAAAATTGAATTCAAAATTGAAAAGGGTGGTTCTTGGGGTATGTACTGGAGGTTCGTATGCGGTTGGACGCTGGTGGTGACGAACTCGCTTGAATCTACGGGTGTGGCGTAGAATCCTATCCATCTTGGCTCTCTTTTCTTTCTCATTTTTCACAATTCAAGGTTACAAATGAGCTTTATTTTACCCATTTTGACCCTTTTAAGGGCTAATTAAGGGGTAATTATGGTGGTATTATTTTTAATTTTTCAAAATGGGCCTTTTTAATCAACTAATCAACAATGAGGCAAGACTATCATCATTTTTGGGAGATAAATCATGTTACCATCATTAAATCTGAAGATCATTGGAACACCATTGAAAAATCATTTAATCATCAAAATTTTCAAAAAAATTCAAAAATCCCTGATTTATCTCCCAAGGGGGCATCCATTCATCATCACTGCAAAATCAACGTTTGGGGCATGTTGTAATTTTTATCATCATGGTCCAAAAATCTATTCTTTGAAGCAATGTGTTTGCACACATCACTTCAAAGAGGGAAAAAATGTATACACGTAAAAATGGTCTGGAGCACAAATAATTAAATATTCCATGTTTAATTAATTAATTATAATTCCTCTACTATTATAAATAAATTGATAAATTTATTTATATGGTTCATTACCTTAATTTCCTCTTTTTCAAAAATCACTTTCCTCTTAAATTAATTAAATGCACAAATTTAAATAATTTGTCATTTAGCCTATTTTTCCTCTTTCATTTAAATTTGAATTTTTAATTCAAATTGACACATGTCTCCATATTTCTTCTAACCACCTCCAAATCATCCTCCACCTCATCATATGCCACACAATTTCATTTATTTCTAATTTTTAAATTAGGAATATTCTCTCCAACCTCTCTGATGAGCCTAGTTTTTGGTCTAAATTTGGGTAGAATCTATAGTTTATTTGTTGAAGTTGACATGGACTTTGATATTAAATGTTGATATTTTCATAATGTTTCCCTCAAACAATAGACATTGGGTTTAATTCTATTTTTTCTAGTTTTAATGACATTAGCTTATTATGTGGACTATCTATATTAATTTTGCATGTGGTTGATGAATGTTCTTTAAGGTGGCTATAGATGTGCAATTATTATGTGTACTAACATTGTCGTGCACAAATACTTGAGGATATTAATTTGACGAATGTAGCCACCAGCTAGTCATTGTTGAGGAGGCGTTTGAAGGTCAACTAAAGGATGACAGTGGAGATTCCCAATGTCAGCCGCATGTAACTGCCTTGCATTAATATTTCACAATGTTGAGCAGTCGCAAGCATTACTACAGTGTTGAGTCTACAGTTGGAATTGCATGTCTGATCGGATTCCCCTGCATGTGTAGCCACTCTTTCATTCTTTTCTTGATTTTCCCTAAATGGCGTTCTCCCAGTTAGTGGGAGTTGACTACCATGTTTAGTGGATAAGATAAATAAGGTTCATATTCTCCTTCTTCGGGAGTTTGGAAGATTGTTGAGTTGTTGAGTTACTGATGTTGTATCTGATCATATACTAAGGATTTCCAGACATGCTACTCTTTTTGTAATTGCATTTTCCAATGAATAAGATGAATTTCTCAGTTGAGCATTTGAGTTTACATTAGTTTTAGAGGATACTCATCCAAGGGGGCCCACTTGGTGAGTAATCTGTCCCTTAGTTAGATTAGTTACTAGTTCTGTTAGTACTTAGTTCAAAATCCGACACTGACTGTTCTTGCAGCCACTAGAATTCCATTTTGTGACTGTTCCTGCAGCCAAAGCAGATAGAGTAGTCCCCTATTTGTTGTTAAGATTTCCATTCCTATAATGCATGTTCAACTTAGTTTAATTGTTGAGTGATGTTCAACATTTACTTTGTTCCTTTCCATGCAATTTACTTCCAGTATTGAATCTTTCTTAGCTGTTGAATGAAGATGACTACTTTGAAGTTCCTAGTGCACATATTGTGTTGACCCATTTCAAGTTCATGTCCCTGGATTGACAATTTAAATGTACCTTCATGATGGTTAAAATGGCTATTCAGATCAGATGTCTAATATTTGAATCACGACTGTAAAAGCTTATTTATTAAGATCATTGTAGGAGGCTGACATTTTTGGCGCCGTTGTTGGGGATGGTGTCAAACTAGGGAGTTCTTTGAAGCCATTTCTAGTTTTCTTTCTGCTATAGTATTTTCTGGAGTTTGCTCTTAGTGTTTAGAAGTTATAATCCACTATTCTTTCACCAATTCTTTGGGTGAGTTGACTGATGCTAAGTGATACAGCATGCATAGAAGAAGAAGAGATGCTTATGGGAGATTCCTTCCTAATAATCCATAGCCATTTCAACTAGTAGAGCTTCCAAATCTGCCCAAAAATGAAGAAGAAGAAGAGCCACACCCATTTTCTAACACATTTCTTGACTTAACCAATTTTGAAGTTTCCCTTCAAGATCAAAATCCAGTTGAAGAACCCTTTACTTTGAAAATTTATCAAGCGAACATGGCTGATGCAAATGGAAACAGGCCTAATAGGTAGAACCAACTAGCTTTTCCTTTTCCTATTGCTCAACAAAATGAAGTAGACAACCTCAAAAATATCCTTGCTTCAATCCTTCCTAAGTTCTATGGAATTGTCACAAAAGATCCTGATACATTCTTGTTTGAATTTGATATACTATGTAGAAGTTATGACTATACCATTGATGCCCATAGGCTTAAACTATTTCCTACCACTTTGAAAAAAACTGAATTGAGATAGTTTATGAGCCTTAGCAAAGATATTGTGGAGACTTGGGAGGACATGAAGACTAAGTTCCTTGAGAAATACAAATATTATTGCAGGGGCAATGATATGGGAGGAGGAGAGATTTTCAGAATGCAGCAAAGGGAAGATGAAAGCCTGGAGGATTTCATTTCAAGGTTTCTATTTTGTTTGCAGAAATATCCACACCATACACTCAATGAAGACTCACAAAAGCTACCTTTCTTGAGAGGAATTGATGAAAGTTGCACTGATGCCTTGGACCTGATGGAAGGAGGAGATGTCACTCAAGTTCCTTGGGAGGATATCAAGAAGATATGCCAAAACTATTCTAGCACAACCGCAAAGAAAGGGAGAGTTTACCAATCCTCTATGGGTAATTCATCCACTGGTGGAGTTTCAAGGATGGAGATTACTCATTTACTGATAGATTTCAAACATGATATCATAAATAATCTAACTACTCAGCTCGATACACTTCAGGCCAAGAAGAAACATGAGGAGGCAGAAGCAATGCTAATAGAATATTGCCCTCATTGCAAACAAAAGAAGAAATATTGTAGATGCAAGATGGTAGCTAACATCAACAACAAACAAATTCCACTTGAGTTCAAACTAATTTAGACTGAGGAAGATCAAGTCTAATTTGTTGCACAGAAAAGGCCATGGGCTTTAAGACAAGGTATGCCACCAGATCCACTATCTTTTGTTGGGCCATATTTTAATTCTTATTCATCTGGTAACCAGTGGCAACCTCCATGTCCATCCAACTATGGAGGATATCCACCCTAGTCTTGGGGTAACTCTCCAAATGCTTGACCCAATTATCAAAATGCTTCACCTTACTGGCAGCAACCTTAGGGGAATTGGTAGTAGTTTCAAGGACCTTGGCAACCACCTTCAAGAAACTGACAATAAACATCCCAATGGAGAGGTGGACAGTAGTAGCCAAACCAGGTAACCCGTTACATGCAACCACCTTCTCAACCCTAGAAACCTACTATCATGCCTCCCCCTACCAATCCCAACCCAAATATGCTTAAACCCACTCAGTTACCAGCTCAGCCCACACCTAACCCAAATAATAAACCACAACAACAACTTGTATATTCTATTGATCCAAATCAATCTCCTACATATGCTATGAGTTTAAGTAACATACATTTGTGTTTAGGAACTACTTTTCCAACTCCTTCCACACCCATCATCACTAAGCTTCTTGTGGAAGAAGAGGAACCTCTTAATGATCCCATTAAGTCTGGTGCACCTACAAACCCTGAACCGGTTCCAGTCACACAAACGACACAAGAACCACCATTCCCCCAAAGATTGAAAGTTTCCAAACAAAAGAAAGACAAGGAGGACACCACTTTTGAAATTCTAGACTAGCTGAAGCATATATGTGTCCAGATACCCCTATTCCAAGCCATAAAAGATGTTTCTATATATGGCAAAGCAATCAAAGAAGCACGCCTCGAGAAGCCAGGCAGGAAAAATAAAGACCCAACTACAATTCATGTAGTGGGACAATTGGCTAACATCATGCTTGGAAAAGTAACTATCCCCAAGTACAATGATCCAGGTAGTCCTGTGGTTGAAGTTATTATCAATGGGACACACATAAATAATTCTTTGATTGACTTGGGTGCAACAATAAATGTGATGACTAAAGACATCCTGCAACAACTAAACATTGTAAGTATGAGATCCACTCCTACTATCCTACAGCTTGCTGATAGTTGCACTGTTAAGCCTAATGGAATAGTAGAGGACCTTGTGGTGACTCTAGACTCTTGGGAGTATCTATCTGACTTCATGATTCTTTCTCCTAAAGCTACACTAGGCGGGTATCCTATCATCCTTGGAAGACCATGGTTAGCAACAACAAACGCTTATATTGGATGTCAGTCGGGTGACATGACCATTTTTGATGGCAGGAGCACCAAAAAGCTTGTTCTTTATCCTCCTACTTAGCCATCCCATACTGAGGATAATCCTGTATGGTCGCATGTAGGTGAAGAGGCTGAGGAAGCTAACTCTGTGACACAACTTTTGATGTTAGGTAGAAGCCCTTTCTTGCAACTTCAAAATGGAGATGAAGTGTTATCTAATATACTTCAAAACCATTGTGAGATAGAGGAGGTGCCACCCTCTCATACAACTAGTTCTATTGATCTCGTGAAGACACTTCTGTCTGCTCTACCTGATCTTCCTGCGACCACTATTTCTATAGATAAACTTCCTGTAGCCACTCTTCTTGCAACTAGTTTTCCTGCAGCAACAGGTAAGTTCCAAACAATGCTTCCATATGAACTTAAGGTACCATGCATTCATGAAACAACTATGAAAGAGTTAACCACACAAGTACAGGTGTTTGAGGGGAAATATTTGAATATTAACAACAAATTGGAGAAAAGCAATAGTTGTCATTGGAAAATTTGTTGAAGTCCCACCAAAATGCATTTGCATGGGATTATCGTGATATGAAAGGACTAGAACCCAAGCTTTTCTCCCATAGGATATATATCAAAGATGATTTCCAACCGGTCAGGCAGCCACAAAGAAGAATCAACCCTGCATTGAGGGAGATTGTCAAAATAGAGCTGCAAAAGTTGCTAGATGCAGAATTTATCTATCCTATCTCAGACAACTAGTGGGTGTCCCCATTTGTGATTGTTCCCAAGAAGGGAGGAGAATGGTGAGTTTGTATTGATTATAAGGAACTCAATGCTACTACTAAGAAATACCATTTCCCCTTGCCTTTTGTAGATCAAGTACTGGACTCACTTGCAAGAAAGTAGTACTTCTCTTTCCTTGACAGATTCAGTGGCTACAATTAGATTCAAATTGCACCTGAGGACCAGGAGAAAACAACCTTCACATGTCCATGGGGGACATATGCCTATTTAGTACTTCCCTTTGGTTTATGTAATGCACCTGCAACCTTTCAGAGAGCAATCATCAACATATTTTTAGACATCTCTCTTGACTGCATGAAAATCTATATGGATGACTTTACCACCTATGGTGTTGATTTTGATGAAGCATTGGAGAATCTTAGGAAAGTCTTATAGAGATGTGAAGACAAAAATCTCTCTTTAACTAGTGATAAGTGCTTCATGATGATGCAAGAAGGTGTAGTTCTTGGCCACCACATTTTCTACAAAGGAATTCAGGTAGATCCTGCAAAAATTGAGGTAATTACTAATCTGCCTACACCTGCAAAATAAAAGGATGTTAGGATTTTCTTGGGACATACGGGATATTACAGAAATTTCATCAAAGACTTCAGTAAAATAGAAAAACCCTTGTATACTCTCTTAACCAAAGATGTTAAATTCCAGTGGACAAAAGATTGTGCCATAGCATTTTTTGACTTGAAGACAGCCTTGACTCATGCTCCTGTACTTAAGGGACCTAATTGGGAAATTCATTATCACATCCACACTGATGCATCAAACTATTCTATAGGAGAAGTCTTAGGATAGAAAGAAGGAGCCATTTAAAATGCCATTTATTTTGTCAGCAAAAACCTGCAAGGAGCTGAATTCAATTATACAGTAATAGAAAAAAGAAATGCTGGTAGTGATCTACGCCTTAAACAAATTTAGGCACTACATAACATGCTACCAAATATTTGTGCACACCGATCATGCAACCATTAGATATCTCATGATTAAACCCTTGATCTCAGGAAGGTTAACTAAATGGTTACTGTTGATGCAAGAATTTGACATAACCATTATGGACAAACCAGGGAAGGCCAATGTTGTTGCAGATTTTCTTTCCAGATTGACCACATTAGAAGACAATCAAGCCATAGATGACTCCTTTCCTGATGAGTATCTATTTTACATTAGTGTGCACACACCCTAGTATGCTGACATAGCTAATTACCTTGTGACAGGGAGAGTTCCTCCTCACTTCTCTCCAAAAGAGAGAAGAATGCTCATTGAAAAATCTTTCCCTTTTAAATGGATTGTTGGATGTTCGTTTTATACTGGACCAGATCATGTTATGAGAAGATGCATGAGGGAAGATGAGACATATGACATTCTGCATGCATGCCATGATGAACCTTGTGGAGGGAATTTTGTAGCCAAAAGGACAAAAATGAAGATTTTGAACACAAGATACTATTGGCCTACACTCCAAAAGGATGCATGAAGATATACAAGGAAATGTGATAGGTGTCAAAGAATGGGCTGACCAACTAAATCAGATGAGATGCCACTCTACCCCCAAGTAGTAGTTATTCCCTTTGACAAGTGGGGATTGGATTTTGTGGGACCCATTGATCCCCCATCAAACAGTAAGTCTTATATCTTGGTATGCACTGATTATGTAACTAAATGGGTAGAAGTCAAGGCCATTAAACATGCCAGAGACAACAAAGTTGCATAATTCTTTTATGAAGAATTTTTCAAATGATATGGAGTGCTAAGAGAAATAGTAACTGATCAAGGAGCTTAGTTTACCTCAACACTTGTTACCACACTAGTCAGTGAATATGACATAAGGCACATAAAGTCTACTACTTATCACCCTCAGGCCAATAGAAAAGTTGAGGTGAACAATAGAGAAATTGAAGCCATTCTAACCAAAATAGTGGCAATTCACAGAAAGGATTGGGCAAATAGATCATCAAAAGTAGTTTGGGCCTACAGAACCACCTGGAAAACTACTATAGGCTTCATTCCATTTGAGCTACTGTATGGGAAGACAACTATGATGCCTATTGAATTCGAGCACAAAACTCTTAGAACTGTAGTAGACTTAGGGATGAATATTTCTAAGGCAATAAAATAAAGAATCATGCAACTGAGTGCCTTAGATGAGATGAGAAAGACAACTTTGGACCACACTGAAGTCATGCAAAATCAAAGAATCAAATGGCATGAAAAATTTATCAAAGAGAATAAATTTCAGCCAGGTGCTTGGGCATTGCTTTATGACTCACGATATCAGAAGAATGCAAGAAAATTGCAGACAAGGTGGCTAGGACCATATGAAGTTGCTGAGGTCTTTCCCAATGGAGTTGTTCAACTCACCACCATTGATCCTCTCAGATTCAAATTACTAGTCAATGGTCATCGACTGAGATTGTATCAGACACCAGCTTCCAAAGAAGAGTTTCAACAACAATTCAACCAACCTGCAGCACCCGAACTTCCTATAGATGAAGGTGATGGACCTAGTGTCCCTCCTTCTGGCTGATTAAGGTATGTACTTGTCATAATAAAGATTTCTACTTTTGTAGAAGTCCATTTCTTCACCCATCCACCCATCCGCCCATCCATACCACCTTTCTCTCTCTTCCATCACTTCACTCCACCTCACATCATTCCATTTCATCATTATTGATTTCTCAATTTATTTCCTAACAAGGCGAATGGTACTTTCTCCATGATCTTTGCAACGTATCCTCCACAAATTCAGGTATATGCGCATTAATTTCTCTCTTAATTATCTTTTTAGTGCATTTATTTAATCATTGTACGATTAGTATGGACGTTCACATAATTTTCATACCCCCTATCAAATCACTGCTACCATCTCGCATGTGTGGACACATATCCAAATTTAGGTTGGGGGAGAAAGGAAAGATGCAGGTACATTACCCACATGTCGGTCCATGATTGTCTGCATCAATAAATATAGCTAAGCCGATTTAAAATTTGAAATAAGAGACGGCTTGTATCTGTGATGTGACACTAAATTATTGCCGCCATTACTTTTCATCATAACTCCTTTTATTACCTCATCTTTTCCATTATTGATCCTGTCATAATCTTGAATTGCAAAAGAAGAAAACATAAAAGGAAAATTCAGTCAACATTGGTGCAGGACAATAGCAGCTAACAAGTGCTACAGAAAGGAATTCATTTTCAGATAAGGATTATAGGAAAGGAATTTTCTAGAGTGACAATAATTATAGAAAATGGGAGGCAGACTAATTCGAAATGAGCCTTCGACTCATGATACCTTATTGCAAGATGCATAGTGCCTTCCTGAATTTAGAAACTGTGGCTAGTTGGACTACATCCTAAAGCTGGACGGTTTCGATGAAGACATTGCATTTGAGTTCTCCCAGAAATTTTCAGAAGGAAAACTGTAGTAAAAGGATTGGAGGTTGTGGCAACTAAGAAGAGAATTGCAGAAGTTACAGGGTTACCTGCTAACGACGAACATTACCTTATTTCTAGAGATGTCAGGTCAACAAGGGCCATATTCACAATACATGGTAATCCTCCAATCAACATATACAAGCAGGGTGCCAAGAGAACCTCTCTGCCCGAGCCATGGAAGCAGGCAACCATCTACATTATCAGGTACCTCACTTGTGAAGGTCGTTTCTCAAACTTACATTCAATGCATTTCAAACTTTTGAGTCACGTGAGGCACAAAAGAAGAATGAATGTGCCTAATGTATTATACAAACTTCTCTCCATCATGGCAACTAAAACTCAAAAAGGTAGGGACAACCATGTATCACACCATTGCCTCATTAAATTGTTGGTTGAAAAATATTTGCATGATGTAGCACCTGAGATGACCTCAGAGGAATTTGTAAATGTTAATCAATTTGACCTAAGCAGCTACAATCTAGGGCTTTACCTCAGACATGTAGGTCTAGCAAGAGATTAAGCACGGTTGAAGCCACCCCTGGTGCTTCAACCTCTAGTGTTGGCTCTAGTATGAATTCTCCTACAACAAAAGGGTCCATAGACATTAGTTCCTCTGAAACATGGCTCTTTGAAAAAGAAAGTTCTTCATCAGACTCTGATGATGACGCTCCACTTGAAACCCTAGTAAGAACTAGGACATAAAAGAAGAAGGCAGAGGCAGGAAAAGGTAAAACCAAAACACAGCCTGTGGAAAGAGAGGTGCCGAAGAGAAAGGCCAACACTATTCATCCAGCACCCAAAGGGAAATGTGAAAGCCCTCTTAAGAAATCAAAACCAGCTATTGATATACCTTCACAAAATAACCCTAACCATGGAAGGACATCAGATGAGAGCACAAAAGCCCCAATGGGGCAGGAAAATTTCAAAGAAAAGGATGTATTCGAAGAGGCACCAAAAGTGACCTTGGTGGATCTTGCTGCCATTGTAGAGGAAGTTGAAATTCGAGAGCATGAGGAAAATTCGGAGTTCCTACAGCAAGAACAAGAATTAGATTAGGAGTTCCTACAACAACTACAGGAACAAAAACAAGAGGCCATCAACAAGAAGTGGAAGAAGAAATTGTACCTCCACAGCCCGAGCCACTAAGATAGTCTGAATCTATGCAAATAGTGCTATATGGGGTGCAACCATCGACAAAAACCCTGGTAGGAATTCATAATCCTCTTGATTTTTTAGTGCATACAACAATTTTAAATTTATGGAAAGAGATACAAAAGTGAGAGGAAGAATGGAAAAAGGAGAAGCAAAGATTGAAAAAGGAAATTCAAGAGATGGATGAAATTATTGAAGAAAAGAATGACGAGATTGCCTCTCTAAAAGAGAGGGTGGGCAACATTGCAACCCCGGTGCCACAAATTTTAGAATGTAGAAAACCTCCAAGAGTTTATGCTTTGCACTTGAAAGAAAAATATCTCTCTTTTCAGCTGTCAAAACACATCTTAGGTTTGAATCCCTCAATTGAGACCCCCATTGAATTTTTCAATGCTTATAGGATTGCCTCCCCTGAAATGAAGAATTTCTTATGTGAGTTTTATTTACATAATTTTGTTGTAACTCAAGACCAAGATTGGAACCCACTACTGTATGTTGGAGATATCCAACTAAGAGCATTCATGTCTTGGGTGCAAAATGAGATTAGCTAGGGAGAGCAATATAATTCTTATAGGAAGATGGAATCCAATATCCCTTTGGCCATTAGAGAAGAATCAAGAAACCCCAAGGATATTTACAGAGATTGGAATAGAATGCTTTTCAGGCCTAGAAATGGTAACAAAATTATGCCTCGGATTGAGGCAGTTTACAGTGAATATGAGGTAAATAAAACAACAAAAGAAGACACCATGAAAGGATATCTATCACAAAGATGGAACACTTTGACTGATGAGCTAAAATAGGTTGAACCTCATTCCATCCAGAACTATCATGCAACAATAAAGAGGATTGAAAGGTACATCCAGCTTGGGAGAGCAAAGGGCCGAGAGTGGCTTCCCTTGAATTTTCAGCCACCTATCCTCTTGTGGCTTGTTCCAAATTTTAGATTCTACCGCTATGACATTGTGGAAGAAAAACAAAGATGGAAAAGACTTGAAAAAATGGGAGGATTCTACTGGGACCCTGAATTGCACTCAATAGACACTGATATTGAATAGTTATCAGTTTCAAATATCAGAGCTCTGACCAAACAGAAAAATAGTTCTTCCCCTGCTGGAGGACTAAAAAGACGTTAAGTTGGGGGGAGTGATGAGCCTAGTTTTTGGTCTAAATTTGGGTAGAATCTATAGTTTATTTGCTGAAGTTGACATGGACTTTGATATTAAATGTTGATATTTTCATAATGTTTCCCTCAAACCATAGACATTGGGTTTAATTCTATTTCTGCTAGTTTTAATGACATTAGCTTATTATGTGGACTATCTATATTGATTTTGCATGTGGTTGATGAATGTTCTTTAAGGTGGTAATAGATGTGCAATTATTATGCGTACTAACATTTCCACATAGACATACTTGAGGATACTAATTTGAGGAATGTAGCCACCAGCTAGTCATTGCTGAGGAGGCGTTCGAAGGTAAACTAAAGGATGATGGTGGAGATTCCCCATGTTAGCCACATGTAACCGCCTTGCATTAATATTTCATGTTGTTGAGTCTACGGTTGGACTTGCATGTCTGATCGGATTCCCCTGCATGTGTAGTCACCCTTTCATTCTTTTCTCTGTTTTCCCTAAATGGCATCCTCCCAGTTAGTGCGAGTTGACTGCCCTGTTTAGTGGGTAAGATAAATAAGGTTCGGATTCTCCCTCTTCGGGAGTTCAGAATATTGCCGAGTTTTTGAGTTACTAATGTTGTCTCTAATCATACACTAAGCATTTCCAGACATGCTACTCTTTTTGTAATTGCATTTCCAATGAATAAGATGAAGTTTTGAGTTGAGTATTTGAGTTTACATTAGTTTTAGAGGATAATCATCCAAGGGGGCCCACTTGCTGAGTAATCTATCCCTTAGTTTAGTTAGATTAGTTACTAGTTCTGTTAGTACTTAGTTTAGAATCTGGCACTAACTATTCCTGCAACCACTAGAATTCCATTATGTGACTATTCCTGCAGCCAAAGCAGATAGAGTAGTCCCCTGTTTGTTGTTCAAATTTCAATTCCTATCATGCATGTTCAACTTAGTTTAATTTTTGAGTGATGTTCCACATTTACTTTGTTCCTTTCCATGCAATTTACTTTTAGTATTGAATCTTTCTTAGCTATTAAATGAAGATGACTACTTTGAAGTTCCTAGTGCACATACTATGTTGACCCATTTCAAGTTCATGTCCTTGGGTTGATAATTTAAATTTACCTTCATGATGGTTAAAATGGCTATTTAGATTAGATGTCCAATCTCTAAATCATGACTGTAAAGGCTTAGTTATTAAGATCATTGTAGGAGGCCGACACTCTCAACCTCCTAACTTCCTAGGAGACACATGGATCCTTCTTTCAATTGATGCTCTTGGACACTTGGAATATTGGCTCTTCCAAATGGAGCAACCTCCATGAATTTCTCAAACCTCTTTGTGCTCAACCATCGATGCCTCAGGATCACGATCTCGATCGTCCATCTTTGCCACCTCAACCCAAGCTTGGAAAAATCTATAAATATAGAGCATTTCTACAGCTTTTGGCGGGATAGAGAATTAAGATAAACTTATGCTAGAGAAATTGAGAACAAATTGAGAGCAGTTGAGAGTTTGCATTTACATATAGCATAGTCATTTTGGCATTTTTACTTTTGATCACTTTAGTATTGCATTAGATTTTATTGTTTTCATAGCATTACATTAGAATTGCATCTTCAATCATAATATTCATCTTAGTATCATTTCAATTACAACAACATCTCATCATAGGATCATTCAAAATTTAAGCATCAAAAATACAAAAATATAGTGATGTAGGCATGTAGTTTGCATTGCACATCTCCTCATTTCTTAGGTTGTCATCTTTGTAGATTCATGTGCAACACTTAAATATATCTGAGAGCATGAATTTCGAAGGTCCTCAAGACTAGAGAATCATGGAATGATTTGAAAGGATAGTAGTAGCAATTTAATTCTGTTTTTTCAATTCCTTTTATGTAATACATTGCATGGATGTGTGTGTTTAGTTTTATTAACTAATTACTCTATGTGCTATTTCAGCAACCTAATGTGCTAAAGCGGCAACTGGATGCACTAATCTACCTTGAGGTCTAAAATAAAACCCTATGCGCTATTACAATGACTCTATGCATTGTATCGGATACCCAATGCACTATTTTCCTAGCCCTATGTGCTAAAACACGTGTAAATCCAAGATTTAAAAATGAAAAAGCAGGGAAATTTTGAATTCAAAATAGAAAAGGGCGGTTCTTGGGTATGTACTGGAGGTTCGTATGTGGCTGGATGCTAGTGGCGGAAAACTCACTCGAATCTGTGGGTGTGGTACGGAATCCTATCCATCTTGGCTCTCTTCTCTCCCAGTTTTCACAATGCAAGGTTACAAATGAGCTTTATTTTACCCATTTTGATCCTTTTAAGGGCTAATTAAGGGGTAATTATGGTGGCATTGTTTTTAATTTTTCAAAATGGGCATTTTTATTCAACTAATCAATAATGAGGCAGGACTATCATCATTTTTGAGAGATAAATCAAGTTACCATCATTAAATCTGAATATCATTGGAACATAATTTAATCATCAAAATTTTCAAAACAAAACAAATCAAAATTTAAAAGAAATTCAAAAATCCCTGATTTATCTCCCGAGGGGGCATCCATTCATCATCACTGGAAAATCAACGTTTAGGGCATGTCGTAATTTTTATCATCACGGTCTAAAAATTTATTCTTTGAAGCAATGCGTCTGCGCACATCACTTCAAAGTGGGGCAAAATGTATGCACGTAAAAATGGTTTGGAGCAAAATAAATTAAATATTTCATATTTAATTAATAAATTCTAATTCCTCTACTATTATAAATAAATAAATTGATAAATTTATTTATATGGTTCATTACCTTAATTCTTCTTTTTCAAAAATTACTTTCCTCTTAAATTAATTAAATGCACAAATTTAAATAATTTGTCATTTAGTTTATTTCCCTCCATTTAAATTTGAATTTTTAATTCAAATTTAGCACATGTCTCCATATTTATTCTAACCACCTCCAAATCATCCTCCAACTCATCATATGCCACATAATTTCATTTATTTCTAATTTTCAAATTAGGAATATTCTCTCCAACCTCTCAACCTCCTAACTTCCTAGGAGACACATGTCTCCTTCTTTCAATTGATGCTCTTGGACACTTGGAAGATTGTCTCTCCTAAATGGAGCAGCCTCCATGAATTCCTCTAACCTCTTTGTGCTCAACCGTCGATGCCTCAAGATCATGATCTCAACCATCCATCTTTGCCACCTCAGCCCAAGCTTGGAAAAATCTATAAATAGAGATCATTTCTACAAGTTTTGGGGGATAGAGAATTAATACAAAATTATGTTGGAGAAATTGAGAACAAATTGAGAGCAATTGAGAGTTTTCATTTACATACATCATAGTCATTTTGGCATTTTCACTTTGGATCACTTTAGTATGGCATTAGATTTCATTGTTTTTCATATCATTACATTAGAATTACATCTTCAATCATAGTATTCATCTTAGTATCATTTCAATTACAACATTCCATCATAGGATCATTCAACATTTAAGCATAAAAAATATAGTGATGTAGGCATGTAGTTTGCATTGCAGAACATCTTCTCATTTCTTAGGTTGTCATCTTTGTAGATTCATGTGCAACATTTAAATATATCTGAGAGTGTGGACACTGAAAATTGGTCTAGGCCTGCGAGTACCACTTTTGACATAATTTAATTAAATAACCTTTAATTATGATTGGGTGTCATCTATTAATTAAATAACCTTTAATTATTTAATCGTGACCATGGACATTAGAAAATTATGTCGAAAGTGGTACTCGCAAGCCTAGACCAATTTTCAGTGTCTACAAAGAGTATGAATTTCGAAGGTCCTTAAGACTAGAGAACCATGGGATGATTTGAAAGGATAGCAGTAGTAATTTGGTTTTATTATTTCAATTCCTTTTATGTAATACATTGCATGGATATGTGTGTTTAGTTTTATTAACTAGTTACTTCATTGACACATTTTAGAACCACATGCATATAATCAAGGAGATAATAATGTTGTACACTCAAAAAACCCTCCAAAACTAGAGAGCATAGCTCAAGATCCCTCTGTATGAGAAGACAAAGAAAAAAATATGCATCTAAAAACAAAATGGGCTATAACTTTCAGATATTATTTTCCAAGTAGACCAAGAGTGGGGAATGACAATGCTCCTCTAAGATAACCAAGTCATCATGAATCACTCCAAGAAAAATCTCCTCTGTAGGTCCATCATGAACTCACATTCATATCCAAGTGAAGGATCCTTGTACTTTCTATTGAAACTTCCAAAGGTAACCATATGAAAAAATACCTCACCCAATTCTCTAAGTATCCATGAACACCAATAATAAATCAATCCATACTAAACTCCAAATGAAACATTTCACCCTCATGAAGCTCCCAAGAAAATGATCAATGTACTCAATACCAAGAGAACAAACCAAACCATTGTCATAGATCCAACCATAGAATTAGTAACCCAATCATGACATCATGATCTCACATCTCCTCAAAAGAAGATCATATGCTCTAATGAACATATCATGTACTTGTATCATGTCAAAACTCTAAACTAGTAATCAAGAGTATACCATGACATAATAACATAACCATCCTATCAAATAAGGATCATGTGCCAAATGATAAACCATGAAACCTCAATAAAGGCTAAAGAGTGCATGGCTAACCAATATTTCAACATCTCCAAACCACTATTAAGATAGCCATCTCCTATCAATGAAACCCAAAATGTCAAAGAATCCTCACTGCATAGAAGAAACAAAATCCAAGAGTCCATCCATGACACCAACGAACACTACAGAAAATCATCCATCACCAAGTGATGAATCCACATCACTGAATCGTGATACTAAGCTTTCCATGGAATCATGATAACCATCTCCTAAATGAATACTCTCCATGGCTCTAACATAATTGAATACTACACTTGCAATATCAACAACACAAAATAATAAGTAGAACCGAGATCTCAAAGTTAAGAAGATAAACAATATGCTACAAGTCTCATAACTGTCTATCCATATACTCAACACCATTCATCCTCTCATCTCAATGCAACATACCAATTCACAAATAACTGTAGGCAAGGAAAACTAATAAAGCTTGCATCATTATTGAATCAATCTCATGGATATAGATAGTCCACATCAGAGTCATCCCATTGCAACCAATGGATAGCTAATCCACAAACTGCATAAATCATAGATCTATAACCAATGAAACATACAAAAGTATCATCATATTAGTAACATGTAAAATTGAGATATCAAATAATATAACATGTATATTTCAAGACTCGAACACCAGATCACTAGTAGACTCAATTTGGCAAATGAATCCACAACTGAGTGTCATAGTCAAGGAACTAATCAAGCATTCCTACAAATCTGAAATTGTTTTTATCCAAAAAAATCCAAGAGTCTAAGAAAAATCACTCCATAAATATACAAACCTTAGATTTTTATTATGTGCAACCTACAAAACCACCATGTTCATAGAAGCATATGCAAATCCATATCCTCATATCATCTCGAAGACTCATGATTTTGAAAATACTAGAATAGTTAAACTAGAACAATGGAATAGCATAGATAAGCATAACCATAGATTTTGATTGGAAAAATTAAAAAACCCAACCAACATAAAATTGAAACATACGAGTACAACCAACCAAAGGAAGAAGAGGTCCAATAACTCTAGGACTATTTGTAAGCCAACTCCAAAACCACCATCATATACAATCATAAGAAGGAGCTAGACTATTCCATAAGCTTTCAGATCATCTAATGATCAACTCCATAGCCTACATACATTTAGTGCTAATGAAACAATTCCTTCCAATTTTAGGGACTAAAACCAAGCACCCAACATAAGCACATCAAACCATATTCATGACAACTCAAGTTTCACCATATGATGAGGGAGCCAAGAATAGACACCCAACATGAATACTTGGTTGCACATGACCACATAATGTAAGAAGACCACCATGCATGAGGGTTATATATTACTATCAAACAAGAGCTCCATATCAATATCATATCAAATATAACCACATGATCAACTCCATAAAACTCCATATTCTCAATCCTTCAAAATTATTGTTGTCTCCTAGAACTAAGATCATCTAAAAAAATTTTGAGCAAACAAAGATTAATAATCAACTAATTCCTTCAAAAATGATTCCCTCAATCTTGCCAAGTTAATAAATCATAACAAAATAATTACCTAGAACCTTAAACACTATGAATCCAACACATGCAATAATATGTAAGCACATGCTAGCAACATGCAAGCTCATGCACGTACACACAAATCACATACATGCACATGCAAAACATGGAACTAAGCTTTGATACTAATTGAAAGGAAAATATGAACCCAAAAAGACCTTTCAAAACCATTATACACCTTCAATATCTTATGTTTCTTTCATGGAAGATTTTAAATACTCGATAAAAACACATGCCACTATGCCATTAAAGAAAAAACAAACATAGTTGAATTCCCGTCACATTAACCCTTAGATGAAAGATAATGTAGTTAGCAGATCTAAGTAAATTTTGACAATATAACATGTAAATTAAGACTTTAAGAACATGAAAGAAAAAGAGCAAATTAATAAAGGATATAAGAGAAGAAACATGAATATACGTGGGGAAAACCATTTTGGGTAAAAATCCCCACTCTCTAAAGCATCAAACCAATGTATTAATCTATAACAAACACTGTTACAATACACTTCTAAGCTCTAAACCTTAACATGGGGATTTACATCTTGCTCTTCTTTGGAGGAAATCTAACATAAACTTACAATGAAAAATTCTCCTCTCAACTCCTCAAGAAAACTCATATTTATAGAGCACCAAGATATAGGCCTAAAATAAAATCCTCAATCTTTGAAAAACCTAATATCAATAAGTAGGAGGTTTCTTCCACAGCGTGTCAAATTATGATATTGCTATCAGGATTCAACCATGTAGTTTTCGAGTCAAACCTAATATCTACAAAATCTCAAAAAACATGAGCTTTAAAAATCAACCTACTAAGTCAAAATAGCATTATCCTCATCCTGGGTGCCTATATCCAAGAAAAAACACCTTATCCATATCAAAACCTTATCTTATCCATATCTTGGGCACCTAAATAGATAAAGCCAAATAACTACTCTATTCTTCTTCAATTTTGATATAGTAACGGTTAACTGAGACTCCCAAGTCAATAGAAGAACTTGCCAAAATAATTTTTCACCAATATAGAAACATGGGACATTATTCTCCTATAAAATAGTACCTCCTAAAGTGGGTGCCGACTTCCTAAAAAGAGGGATCTTATCATATGTCATCACCTACCATGTAGGATGCCATCTCAACAATAGAGCCAACAAAGTGATTGACAACTTAGGAAGTTTGATATATTAGGATAGATTAATATGCATCTAATAATAAATTAATTAATTCTAGGACTCAAAGGTTGAGTCACTTTAATCCCAATAAAAGATACCATTTATTTATCTAAATTTTGCTTGCTTATTCACCTCTTTACATTACTTCCATATATGATCGATTTTCTTATCAAATAGCATTGCATGAACATCACATCTAGTTGATTCCCAAGAGATAGTCAAATTCATCTAGTAAATCATAGTATCAATTAATTTTTTTTAAGAGGCTTGCAAAACCTTCAGTTGTTGAAGGTATCTTGTTGTAGGATCTACTAGTGATGAAATTATCATCCAAATCCTTTTAGTAAATTTGATTTCAATAGTATCAACATTGTTTGAGTAAATTTTCAGCCAATAAAATTTCTCTTAGTAGTAAAAACCTATTCTCGTAGGAAACTCAAAATTCCAAAAAAAACATGATTCCATGATTGGATTTCAAATCATATTTATGTCATAATATTTCAACTATTTATGTGTCATTGGTATTATTCGAGAAAGATTATATGTTGATTGATGGAAGACACACAAGTTGTTACCACATAATCAAAAGATAAAATAGTAGTGATATGCGAAGGACAAGGAAATTATGTCCAATTTGCATTACTTCTATCAAATTGATTAAATATGTAAAATTTTGAAGTACCTCTTACCCATTCAAAACAACAATATATGTTATTGCAAAGAACCTCTATGCACTTATAATATTAAGAAATTTTATTGATATAACTCTATATAAATATACATCTTGAATTACCCATGATTATATCCCCTAAAAATAAAATAGAGAGAGTTACAAAAAAAAAATGCATCTCAAAGATGGAGATAGACCTAGAAATAAAGTTTCAAGAGAATTAGGTGAAAATACCATCTCTTTCCAACCCTTACAAACTAACCTCATCTTGGAAAAAGGTTTACTAAGAAGTTTTTCCACACTCATCAACAACAATTATTTTGACACTTTTTGTCATATCTCTCTTGTCATTTCCTTTCTCATCAAAAATATTACATGTCTTTCAAATTAAAAGAAAACTATAAATACCGACTCAAACAACATTGTAAAATTGATTTATGAGAAAATATCTTAGGTGAAGAGAAATGTGTTATTATACTAAACATGCTTGTACACAATAAAATTCATTTTAAAGAAAACATTTAAGTGTCTTGTTGGTAATAAAGTATTTGGTAACTAATCCAAAAATATTATATGGGACAAGATCAAGGTATTTAATAAAGGGGCTCAAATAGCTAAGAGTTTGAAAGTGAAGAAACACACCCACTTATAGTGAGGGGGTTGAATTAGTATAAGTCAATATTTTTTTCACACCTTAATCAATCACAATAGTAATACTTCAAAACATAATCATCCATGGAAATAACATACATGCGAGATATAGCAATTAAGAACACAGGAAAAACACATGATTTTACGTGGAACCCTTACGAGAGAAAACCATGAAAAATTATTTCTTTTATAAAACCTTATTAAAAAATTTGTAGGCACCAACCCACTAGAGACACCAATCCCCACCACTCAGCACCAACCCAACAAGAGACACCGATCTCCTCTAATAAGAGGCTCCAACCTCCCGATCTCCACAATTAGGAGGCTCCAACCTCCAAATGAATATTATGTTTACCTTGAGTACTTATGTTGTAATTTGATTCACATACCTACCTTACTGTCTTCTCACATCTACTCATAACATCATTCAAATATGTTAAAAAATATTTCAAAGATCTTCCATTACTCCAATTTCTTCCACAAGTGGGCACAAATTGCTCTCATAAATCTACACAAATACTTCTTATAAATCTGATTGAATAAAAATATTTTTTCTCTTCATATAAATATTATTCCTTGAAATTCCCTATTAATGGGGACCAGAAGATTGATCTTCCTATTGATTCAAAGAAAGGGGTGAAATGGAAGGCATCGAAAGTAGTGTGGATAAAGATAAACTTTGGTGGAGCTTCGAAAGGAAACCTTAGACCAAGTGGTGCAGGTTGTGTGATTAGAGATCATACATGTTAGGTTCTTTGTGAAAAATCAAAATTCCTAGGAGAAGCAACTAATAATATGACAGAATTTAGGGCTGCATATATAGATTTGAAATGTGGATTGGACATAAAGGCTAGGAGAGTGCACATAGAAGGCGATTTACTAATAACGATAAATGTTATGCAACAAAATAAAATGCCAAATTGGAAGCTTAGCAAGTGGTTGGAGCTGATATGGGACTTGATAGGAAGATTAAAATATTTTAAATTATCGCATATATATCATGAAGGTTACATGGTGGTGGATTAGTTGGTGAAGAAAAGGGTTGAAGATAACAGCTAGATGACTAGGTTGCCATCCCGACAGGGCACATTGGGGGGAAAAGACAACCATCACATCAAAATTATGAACTTTTAAGGTGGGTGTCAAGGCATATGAGTTGGGTGAAGGTTTGAGGGAGGATGTAATCTTAGTGATGACGTTTGAGGATTGAAGGGGATTGGAGGAATGTAAAGAAATCATAACTAGAGAAGGGGCGGCGAGAGAAGGGGTGGCAGGAGAAGGGGTGATAGGAGAAGGGGCAAAGGGAATCTCCACATTAAAATGAGGTGTAAGATATTAAATAGTGCATAGGATTTATAATATTTTAAGGTGGTTGATATTATGGTTGACACGAAGAGGCGTTTTGGCTTTCCCTTTAGGTGGTGCAAAATTTCAAAGGAGTAGATATGGATACACTTGTGAGGCTAGTAAGAAAAAAGTAATAGGTTGCATTTTTGGGGACGGTGACAGACAATAGAATGAAGCACATCCTAAAGGTACATCATGGTTTGTTTATTCATGTGGTGAAATGTGTTTTGGGTGAAGGTATCTTGAGGACTGAACATATGTATAGGGTTAAGTTAGATGTATTCGCCATGTTTTTGGTGACCATACTAAAAGAAGGGGTGGTAAAGGAGGATTCTAAGATCCTTTGTGAGAATTTAAAAAAGGATTTTCTAGGGGATCTTGGTGATATCTTGGAGAATGTGGATCAAGAGGGCAGGATTCTGCTATCAATGGATTTTTATATGCTGAGAAGGTGAGGCCGTGAAATTGAGAAATATCCCATAATAATTGCAAGGGTCACAAAGGTGCTTCCAAATAGTAAAAATGTGAAGGAAATAGGGATTGTTTTCTTAAAGAGATGGGTGGGACTTGTGAATGATGAGGAGGTTGGATGGATTCTAAACTTTGCAAGGGTAGCTTACCAGGATATGGATGGTGGTGGGAGTGGTTTGGGGATGGAGAGTGCGATGAATGTGGATGCAAAATCGGTCGTGCATGTTGGGTGTGGTCCAAAATGTTAGATGAAGTTCAAGGGGGTGGCTTGTGCTTGTGGTTAAGTTGATTTTGAAAATGATAAATTAAATTTTGTTATGGTAGTATGTATATGTTGAGGGTTTATAAGTATAAATTTAGGATTAATATATCATGTAAGGGTTTGGGAATGAAATATTTATGTAATTTTTGGGTTTAAAATGGTCTGTGGGGGGTAGTAGAGTAGTTGATGGCCTGATAATAGGCTTCCACATAGTCAATAGTGAAAGAATGGTTCACAACATATATGTAAAAACTCTCTTTTTTGATATCAATACAATGGTGTATCCTTAGCTACTATTTACCAAAAATAAATAAAATATAAAAAAATATTATTCCTTGCAAAATGATTTCTTTTAACTCCCTTTCAACCCTCTATTTATACTTTCCAAAGCACCTCTTCACCCAAGGGAAGCAACTCGTCCAACGGGGTCAACCAAAACATCAACATATAATTTTTATTTATTTATTTATCTTTCCCAAGATGAGCACACATCTCAAGGGGTTGTCCCACTTTGGGAGTCCAAAATGAATCTATTTTATTTTCAATTCAATAACCCCAAATTTGGGGTGGCACCATGAGGGGGTCGTCCCAATTTTTTATAATTTTATGTTTATTTCATTTGACAACTCCTCTAATTTGGGCACTAGACATGGGTCAACCCATGCATAAAATAAATCATTATTTATCAAAATAATTAACTCCTCCTTGCCCAACAATATCTCAATAGCAATGCCATAAATTTAGCACAATATGGCTTCAAATAATTCCACCACTGACTTGCCCTTTGACATTAATGACAATAATCCAACAATCTCCCCTTTGTCATTGATGATAACCCTGTAAAGAAATAATATTGGAATGCAACATGACCATACTTCTCATTAATGAAATGTTCCCCCTTACTCTACTTCCATGATTCTCCCCCTAACTGAAACACTCCACATTAATCTACTTCTCCTCCATTGAAATCATGGAAAAGGCTCCTTGGGGCTGAAAGATAAGATAATAAATAGCTCCCCCTGAACACATGCTTCTTCTAGAGAGCTTAGTGACTAGATGAGAGTGATATCACTCCTAATTTCTCTCTCAAGTACTCAAAAGTCTCCTTTGGAAGTGGCTTTATGAAGATGTCTGCAATCTATGATTATATAGCAACATAATCCAACTTCACCTGCTGATCAACCACTTGCTCTCTTAGGAAATTACATTTGGTAAAAATATGCTTCATCTTGGAGTGCATAATTGAATTATTTGAGATGTTAATTGCACTTGTATTATCATAATATGGAAATGGGATGATCAAATTCAACCTTGATGTCCTTTAAAGTTTTCTTCATCCAAAGGAATTGAGTGCTACAAGAAGTTGTTGCAATATACTCCACTTCTAAAACATGGACAATGAAATCGAAGCTTGTTTCTTAATTAAAAATGATATAATACAATTTCCAAAAAAAATGCACCTCCACTTGTGCTTTTTGTGTCATCAGTATTGCCAACCCAATCCACATATGTATATGTTGTGAGGGTGAAGTCTTCATCTCTTGGGTACCACAACCCAAAATCCATAAGGCCATTTAG
Source organism: Sequoiadendron giganteum (assembly GCA_007115665.2). Lineage (NCBI taxonomy): Eukaryota > Viridiplantae > Streptophyta > Pinopsida > Cupressales > Cupressaceae > Sequoiadendron > Sequoiadendron giganteum. The sequence continues at coordinate 452,288,491 of CM021103.1, read as the reverse complement.
ATATTTGAATATTCTCTTGACCGCTTGCACATGAGTTTCCTTTGGTGTTGCTTGAAACTATGCCACCAAACTATCTTCTTGTATAATATCATGTTTTGTAGTTCACATATAATAAACTTCCAGTCATGGACCTCTATAGAGTTTGACAAGAATCAATATATTCATCATCCTTACTATGTTTGCATCTTGTAACCATGGGAGTGTTCATTGGATTATAGTCCTCCATCTTGAATTTCTTCAAAATATCCTTAATATAGTTGGTCTGTGAAATAAATATCCCCTTATTTGATAGGGAAATTTGCAACCCAAGGAAGAAAAACAACTCACCAAGCATTGAAATTTCAAATTCCTTTTGCATGTTCATGTCAAAATATTGGCATTTATTATCACTGCAACCTCCAAAAATGATATCATCCACATAGACCACAACAATATAAAAAAGTCACCCCCTTCATTCTTGATATAGAGATTACTATCTAAAATACCTCTTTTGGAACCTTGCTGCTATATATACTTATCTAGTCTTGAGTACCAAGCCTTGGGGGCTTGTTTTAGTCCATAAAGTTCCTTCTTTAGCTTGCAAACATAGTCATAATTTTCTAATATAATGAACTCATCAGGCTATTCAATATACACCTCTTCCTCCAAGTTTCTATTTAGAAAGGATGAATTCACATCCATCTAGTTCGATTTGAAATTTTTGAAACTAGTAAGGATTAAAAAATCCTTATAGCCTCAATATGAGCAACAATGGAAAATATCTCTTTGAAATCAATCCCCTCAACTTGATCATATCCCTTGCATACAAGCCTTTCTTTGTTCTTGACAACTTGGCCATCCACATTCAACTTGTTCTTGGAAAACCCATTTAGTGCCAATTACATTCTTGTTCTTAGGTCTTGGGATAAGTAACCAAGTTTCATTTTTCTCTATTTGATCCAACTCTTATTCCATGGTTTTCACCCACTACTTGTCTTCTAAGGCTTATTCAATACTCTTGAGTTTCACTTATAGAGCAAGGATAAGTTTTCATATTTAGATGTACTGGCTACTCTCCTTGTCAGAATTTTTGTATCTTTGTCACCAATGATTAGATTTCTAGATGATTCTTTTGAAAAAATCTAGATGGTGTCTTGTATGGTGCCCTTGACAGTGTTTTTGGGTCTCTTTGCTCAAATTTTCTATTTTCAACTTCTTCCTTTACTTCTTTGTCACTATCTTCTTTTTGACAATCAACTTTTTGTGCTATTTACTTTTGATGCCTTTCTTCATTAACTCTCACATTTTTACTCTCAACAATTTTGTGCGATATTTTGTTATAACATCTACAGGCCTTGCTTTTCGTAGAGTATCCAAGAAAGACACTCTCATCACACCTAGAATCAAATTTTCCTAAGTATTCATTATCTCATCTGATATATAATTTTCTCTTGAACACTTTGAAATGCCTCACTAATGCACTCCTTCCCTTCCAAATTTCCTATGGTGTTTTTCTATTGTTCACCTTGATTTGTTCTCAATTTAGAACATAGACTACTGTATGAACCACTTCTTTCCAGAATGTGTCAGAAAGCTTAGACTCATTTAACATGGATCTAACCATTCCTTGAGCTATTCTATTTTTCCTCTCAACAAATCTATTTTGTTGAGGAGTTCTTGCAATTGAATATTAACTTTTTATTCCATGTTGTTCAGTGAATTCTTAAAATTTATTTGAGGTGAATTCACCTCCTCTATTAGATCTTAGGTATTTGATTCTTAACCCAATTTCATTCTCTACCAAAGCTTTAAATACCTTAAAATTCTCAAAAGCTTTAGATTTTTATTTTAGAAATTTAATCCAAGTCATCCTAGAATAATCATCAATTAATAGTGTGAACATAAAATTCCCAAGCTCCCTTTGGGTGATTTTATTTTGCTTAAGTACCAACCACACCCTCCCTTTTGAAAAGCAATATCGGGTTCCTCTCGCAAAGGCTTATGCGAATGCCACCACTTGTCAACCGAGCACTCCTCACAAGGTTTCCTTCTCTCGCTTTTCAAAAACTTGTTTCGTGCTTCCACGTGTCAACAACTCACAATCTTTAGTGCTTCTTTCCATCACTCTCCTTTCGGGCCCCAACTGCATGCCACGTAGCATCAGTCCACACATTTCTTGGCGGCCCCCACCCTCAGTGCAGTATGCTTTGAGACCTCCACATGTCTTCGCAGTGCAATATTTTCATCGCTTAAGGGGAAGGATGAACATTGGCCCCGACTACTTTCCACGTGATCTTCTAGAGGCTTCATCATGAAGGAGAGTTAAGCAGATGACAACCTATCACCAAGTGCCATGTTTTGTAACTTCCACCATGAGTGGATAGCATGTGTTGATGCTCTAGTCTGTTGGGACCACTACCATCATTCGTAGGGGATGCATCCGACTCCAAGGCATCTTCATTCATGGATCAAATCTTTTTGGTTGCAATAGCAAGGGGAAATAATTGCTAAATACATCATTGCTAATGATTGGAGAATATTTTCATTTACTAGCCCATCGAGCTGAGTTTTCATTATAAATACCGCTTCTTCCATCGAAGCAAGAGTTCAAATTTTGATAGGAAAATTTGGTAAAAGAACCAGGCCTTTACCTTTTAGATCATTGTAAAGACTTGTAGACTGTGCCATTGTTTGGCCTTTCTATTTTCTTGAAGATTTTTGATAAATTTTTACTGTGCCATTGTGGTGCTAAATGTTTCATTTGTAGAACTTCTATAAATTTAATGCAAGTTTGCTGGTTTAGATCATGTCTTTGACTCCTCTTTTCAATAAACGTGTATGAATATTATTTTATGTCATTGAGTTAATCATTATTTCTTTTCATTATGGAACATAGCAGATTAGTGAACGGGCCCTTAGATCACATCTCCAAGATAGATTTATCATGCCTTACATCTAAGTCTCGATGCAACGCCCTAGTTAGACCTTTTATTTTATACCTGCTTCCTTTTCCCATTCAAAACCCCAATTATAGAAGAGTCGACTTCTTTAAAATCCAGAGGTTACTCATTTTAGCGCAATAGGTCTCCCCTTTAACTAAGTTTCCCACAAAGGGTTGTTACCCTGCCAATATTTGGCATCAACAGTTAGCATGAAATAGCTCTCACCTTGCAAGATTTTTGTCCTTTCTGGTCCACATAAATCAATATGTATTAGTTCCAAAGGATTTGATGTAGAGTAGTCCTTTGATTTGAAACTTGTCCTTGTTTAATTTCAAAATTGGCATTGTTTGCAGACAATATTGGGAGGCTTTGCTATCTTCAGCTTTCTTATTTCTAATCTTCACAATATTGTCAAAGTTCAAATTTCTCATCATTTTGTGTCATAACCAACTCTCATCTTCTTTTTTCGTGTAGCACTTTTCTCCTTTGACTTCACTAAGAATAGAAATATTATTTGTAGATTTACTAGCATCTACAACAATTTTCCTTGTTCTTGTCTTTCTAATTTCACAACCACTTGGATAAAATGTGAGAGTGTTCACTTGATCACACAATTGACTAACACTTAGAAGATTATGCTTCGACCCTTTATCATATAATACATTTTTAGTCATTGTATTTCTATTTTTAAAACTAAGAGTGTCTTTTATTGCTATCCTTGCTCTAGCATTATCTCCAAACTTCATAGTGCCTCCATTTATTTCCTTCAAAGTGAGGAACTTGCTTTTATCTTGTCATGTGGCTTGAGAAATTGCTATTAATATACCATTGATTTCCTTCATTTTTCACATGAAAGGCTCTACTTGCATTAGCATGAATTTCTCCATTTCATGCTCCCGCTTCTTCTTCCAAACTTTTGTAGATTCCTCCTTTAGCTTATCATGAACATCCTCCTTGTTTTGTTTCAGAGGTTCTGCAAAATTAATTCTATGAGAATATGATGTATGATCAAAGTTATTGCACTTATAACACATTATTTTGTAATACATTAGAAGAGCGAATGAATTATAGTTCCTCTTTAAGAGACTAAAATCCTTCCTTACACGAACTCTACAATCCATCGCCTTATGACCAAATTGATTGCAAAAGAAACAATAACCAAAGAAGGTATGTTAGAACTTGGAGATGTGAGGTTGACTTGGTGGAAATGATCTTTTGAATCTTTCATGGTTGTCCATGTGAGGAATGTTGTTCTTCTATGTGATATACTTCCCTCCTTCTTGGTGTGACTATTGATAGTCTTTGAGCACATTAATATATTCTTTAGGATTTTATTCATTTATCTTCTTTGGTAGTTTGGGAGTCATGTAAATTGAATTTTCTTTGGTGATCTTTTGATTTTATTCAAAGCCAAGACCAATATTGATGAAAGGTGATCTTTGGGAGTTGATAATGTCCTCCAAAATTTCAGCCCTCTTTTTAAACTTCATGCTTCAATCTAATTTATCATTATATTTTTCCAACTCCTTCCTTAAGGAAATAATTTCAAGCTCTAATTTCTTACACTCAAATTCCTTTGCCTTTAGTTGATCTCTTAAAACTTCTTCTATTTGGTTTGCTTCCTCAATTTGAATCTTTAGATCCATCTTTTTTATTATTCAATATTTTGAGATGATTATTCTTTAGTTTCATTGTCCTCTTGAAGTTGTGACTTTAGTCTTAAATTTATTTTCTTAAGCTTCTCGATCTTATGGTAGGAATAATGGAGTTCCTCCTCAATATCCACTTCATCATCTTTGGTATGTTATTCTTTTAAATCTCTTTCTTCATCTTCACCCTTTGCTTCTATCACCATGAAGAGTATTTCTTCTCTATTGCTTTCGGAGAAGCTTCCAATTCTTTCTTCGAATTAGATACTTGCTTCTTGGATGTCGACTCATTTATACTTTCAATTTTTCTTCTTTTCATTCTTTCATTGTGTGCTCTTTTTGTTGTATTCTTCTTCCTCTTCACTAATTTCACTCTCGGCCTGTGGACACTTAGAAGAAAAATGACCTATATTACCACAATTGAAACATTTAAGAGTATACTTACCTTTGTGTTTGATGGATCCTTTCTTGAGATTCCTCACAAAGTGAGCTTCTTCTTCATCACTTGAAATTTCACTTGATTTGTTTCCTTTGTTCTTTACCTTCTTTGATTCTTTGAAGGTGACTTCCCATTTTGATGGCTTCTCCTTCTCCATCCTCATTTTGTATGTCGTGAGGATCCCATGCAATTCATCCATCTTCAAAGTATCTAGATCCTTCATTTCTTTGATGGTGGAGCTTTTCACATCATCTCATGGGGAGAGATCTTAAAACCTTTTGCATAATTATTGATTCTTTCATATTTTCCCCAAGTCCTCCAATGGTATTTACAATCTCATCCAAATAGAGGATATAAGTTGACATATCTTCTTCTTCCTTCATTTTCAAGCTTTCAAATTGTCTCCTATATGTTTGAAGTTTGGATTTCTTAACTTTTTTGTCTCCTTCATGTATATTATTCAACTTATCCCACACGTCCTTAGCGAATTTGCAATGCATAACTTTCATAAAAATTGATTTGGATATTCTACACAAAATCACATTTTGGCTTTGGCATTATTTTTCCTTTCTCTCTTTTCAGCTTGATTCGTTGGTGGGGTTGCGGAAGTAGTATAACCATTTTTAATGGATTTCCAAATATCTGACCCTATAGCATTCAAATAAGCTTCCATCCTTATGCTCCAAAAGTTATAGTTCATTATGTCAAATAATGGAGCTTGATTTGAAGAGAAACCTTCTTAGAACGCCATGTGTGCTATTGAGATCTTTCTTCAAGATGTTAGGCTATCTCTAAAGGAAACCACTTTGATACTGATTGAAGAAACACACACACTTATACCAAGGGGGGTGAATCAGTATAATGCAATTTTATTTTTTTTCACACCTTAATCAATCACAATAATAATTTTTCAAAACTTAATCATCCATAGTAATAGAATACAAGCAAAATCTAGCAATTAAGAACATAGGAAGAATATGTGGAAAACCTTATGAGAGAAAACCACAACAAAATATTGCTTGTATAAAAAATTCTTACAAATTTCATAGGCACCAATCTATTGGATACACCAATCCCCACCACTGAGAACCAACCTAACAAGAGACACCAATCTCCTCAATTAGGAGACTCCAACCTCAAAATGAATATTATGTTTTCATTCTTGAGTATTTATGTTGCAATATACTTCACAAACCTGCCTTAATGTCTTCTCGCATATTCTCATAACATCATTCAAATCTGATAAAAAAATATTTCAATTTTTTTTCATAAGTTTGCTCCAATGTCTTCCATAAATGGGCTCAAATTGCTTTCATAAATCTACTTGAAATAACTCTTATTCCTACTCTTCATACAAATATTATTCCTTGAAAATGAATTTCTTTTAACTCCCTTTTAATCCTCTATTTATACCTTCCAAAGCACCTCTTCACCCAAGGGAGACTACTCCTCCAAGGGGGTTGGCCAAAACATCAACATATAATTTTAATTTATTTATTTTTTCTTGCCCAAGATGGGTGCACATCTCAAGGGGGTCATCCCTCTTTGGGAGGCCGAAATAAATATATTTTATTTTCAATTAAATACCCCAAATTTGGGGTGACACTATGAGGGGGTCATCCCATTTTTATAATATTATTTTTATTTCATTTAATGATTCTTCCAATTTAGGGGCTAGACATGGGTTGGCCCATTTAGAGAATAAATCATTATTTATCAAAATAATTAACTCCTCCTTGCCCAATGATATCTCGATAATAGTACCACAAATTTGGCACAATATGACTTCAAATAAGTTTGCGAGTAACTTTCCCTTTGACATCAATGATAATAATCCAACAGGAAGCATGCTTTTTAGAGCATATGAAATCATAAATTTTGAAAATGGGGTTCCTTATCTCTTCAAAAATCCCCTTTCTATATACTATCAAATTGATAAATTGAACCTTTTTATATACTCCCCTTCCAATATACTTGTCACTACATGGAAGAAGCTAGTCCTCTCTCTATATGTGATCATCCATGAGAGAGACATTAAGGTACATAAAAGAGAACAAACATGGTACCAACGTAGTAGGTGAAAGAGATTCACTCCATCAATGACGTTTGATTAAAATAAAATCCTTGCATATAGGCACAACTTCCATATATATTTGGAATTTCTTAGTGTCAATCTTTATGTGTGATGATAGAAACATATAGGTAGTGAATTGAGTGCATATTTTTGTTATACAAATTGTATACTTATTTTTCCTACATGATTTATAAGGTCTGTCATGAATATCTTTGTTGCAACTTTATTAGACATTAAATATAATAATTCAACACAATGGGGTTACCCATAAGTGCGAGTCAAAAGCACCATTATATCAAAAATTGTTTGTTGATTACAAAAATGTAACCAAATATTAATTTATATTATTTAAAAAATAATTTTCTAAATATAATAAACCAACTTAATATAATTTTGCACTTTAAAAAAACTTTAAGATATAAAAAATAATTAAAATATTATTATTTTAAAATATCCTTATAATAAAATTGAAGTAAAATTAAAATAAAAAGAAACTAAATTTTAACAAAATTATATTTTAAAATCTAAATAAAGCCAACTTTTATAATAAATTTAAATAAAGTTCTTCCTCGACTTCTTCTGTGTATTTTCATGGTTTCTACTTTTTGTTCTCATTTTTGTGGCTTCTTCTATGTGTATTTTCATGGTTTCTCATTTTTGTGGCTTCTTCGATGTGTATTTTCATGGTATCTACTTTTAAAAAAATGGGAACCAAAGAAAATAGGATAATATGACTGTGTCAAGATTTTGCATGTTTTTTCCTTTGACTTCCCTCATGTTGATTGTTATTTTCTTCATCGTCCAGGTGAAGATCTACTTAAGGACTCTCCAAGAAGCTTATCTTTTTGAGGTAGTCTATGTGTTTCTTTCAAATGTTATGGATGTTGTTTAAATTGAGCATAAATTAATTGAAGTGTTAGGATATGGTTACATGACTACCTCATTCTAAAGGAAATATTCCACTTGGATCTTGAGGCATATGACTTGTTTATTTGTTCTACCTCAATCTTTGATCTCTTCACTCTAAGTCAATTGTGAGATGATTATTTTTATTTCATTTGTTTCTAGATCATTGCATAGGAATTTTAAAATAGTATAGTTTGCCTTTGAAAAGTGTGTTTGGTTCTCTTTAATTTGAGTTTGAAGAGGAGGTGGTCACCAAGGTGAAAGGGATCTTCAATGCTCTTTGATTTCTAAGATTACATGCAACAACTTAGCTCCCAAATAATTCTCCTTCTTTGGTACTATAATGCCCCGCCATAGGACCCTAGAGAACAACACACTAACAACGCATAAAACAAAACATTTTTTTGTTTAAAATTGCATTTAACTATCTAATGCAAAATGAATCATCAAACACTAATTTAATCCTAAGTCCTCTAAGGTTCGTGACTATGCTACTTAGTTTCCCATTGTCTAAATTAATAAGAATTATAAATCATTACATTAATAAATTCTAACATCAATATGGAAATACACCTAACCATCTCATTTAATCAAGAATTCAATATGCTACAACCATAACATTTATTCAATAAAGATCATCTGAATCAATTCAATTAATTACACTTATTTGCATCATTACATTTATACATATTAATACCAATATCTCCTTGAATACAAGTGAGGAGTATACATCAAGTATAATACATGATACATCAAGTTATGATAACATACAAGTACAAGAATAAAAATTCACTTGAGTTGGCACAATGCAAAAGTCTTCGAATTGGAGAAAAAGTCACCACAATCATGAACATGGAGAGGGAACCCAATGGAGTATAATGCACTTTCCACCCAACCATGTGTAACCCAAAGGTCCACCTCTCGTGCTAGGAGATAACAAAGGGTACTACCATCACAATCAGGCAAAAGACAATAGACAACACAAGGCTAACATGACAACAATGAATAAATAGAGTACAACATCAAACGACAGTAATATCACTTCCGGAGGTGCATAAAAATCCAAGGGAAAATAAGAGACAAGGGAATACCAACTTGTCGTAGGAGGGAGTGTCATCGCATAATTTTCTATGCGTTACCCTGACGTAACCTTCCTAGGCTACCAAACCCCCATCCTAGGTTACCCTGGCCACCTCTACCAGCCGCCAGACCCCCATACAAACACATTCGAGATTAACATACCTTCCAAGAGGGCAAGGCAAATGATCATGCCCTTCTAAGCCTTCTCAACTCATCTCAATCCTAAACAAGCACTTGAGCCATGAGTGAGGGATTCACTTATCTTGATTAGTGTGATTACTACCCAATCCCCCCCTAGTTCATTTTAGGTTATCACTTAATTAAAAGACTCCCACATGGATTACCTAGGTGTCACTTTGCGCGTTAGACCCCCATCGAGAGCCACTCCCCTACTGACAACTAGGAGACCATAATAAAATAAAGAGCATGACCACTTGCACAATAACAATGATTCATAACAATACAACATGGTGAGGCATAACCCTTCCCGCTCACAAAATTCAAAGGCTCAATCACATAGATGGATACACTGTGAAAGGCCGATAAATTTCATATAGTAACTTAATACAAAACACTTGTCTCAAGGAATAGAAAAATTTCCATCAAAGACAATTTTTGTAGCCTATGGAAGACTCCTAAGACTCATAAACACAAAAAGACTCTACTTTAGAGTACCAACACTAATACCCCAAAACATTTCAATCTCAAGATCAAGCACAATGTTCCAAACTAACATAATACATCTTATGCATAAACAATGTCAAGGATGTAATAACAAAATACATGATAGATCAACGTAAGGTATACTAAGCAATTGTAATAAATTTTTTGCTCAAACAATAAGGAATGTAACCTAATTTCCACATTTGTCAATTTTCCAAATACATAAATAAAAATCAATCTATATTCACTTATTAGATTACCACTTTTCTTTTCTACTTAAACTATTAAGGGTAAGTGCACCAATCTGTGACACAATTTTGGCTCTTAAGATGCCACTTTTTTCTGAAATCAGCAAAATCTGATTTGCACGAGAAAATGAAGATAGTTACGCTCAAAATTTCAAGATGCAACAAGAACAAAAGTTGAAGTGCTCTGAGTCTAGTTTCTAAGCTACTATTTTTTTTTTTAAATTAATGAAGATTAAGGGTCTCAAAAATGGGGGGGCCCAAAACAGCTCCTGTTTTTATAAAAAAAATAGCATAGCGCTTGAGGGCTCCCCCCTTTTTGATTAACTTTTTTTTAGAATTTCAAAAATCCCAATAGTGAGAAATTAGCTAACACCATGTAGTTTATCCTCTTTCTTTTAGATAATTTTTTTAATGAATATATAATATATTATGAATTTTCAAAGTGGAGACATCCTGAAAAACTAAAATTTCAGCGTGCTCCCCCCTAATTTTTTTGAAAACTAATTGAAAAATGATTTTTTTTTCATCATGTGTAGAATGGAGTCTAGTTTCAAAAAATGTAATTTGTTTCACATTTCGATGAATGAGTAAAAATCTATCCTAAAACTAGCACATGTTGGTTTTTGACAAAAAACAGAGGCATTTAGAAAAGGAGTGATGGATCAAAACCTTAACTAAATCAAAATGATTTTTTTTTTAATATATTTAGATAGCTAAGAGAGAGTTTAACACTATCATGTTTTTCTTTATATATTTGCATTGAAAGAAGTGCAAATGAGACAGGGCACACAGACAAAAATATGAGGAAATTTGGAAAATCCTATCAATTAACACGTCTAAAGTAGGTCATTTGGGGAGCACCAAATGTGATGTGTCATTTAGCGCTCGCCAAATTACCTGCTTTGCACAAAACTTGAATTTCCCCTCTCTTTGGTCGACAAATTTTATAATGCTTGGAGTGCACAGTTTATGATCGTAGATGGATAGATGAGGTTTTACCTTTCATATGCTCTCTAACTCGTTACCCTAATTGGATAACTCTTTATCCCTCTGAAGTATCTCTCTCTCAGGTCTCACTCCCTCCCATGTGACCTAGACTACTCTCTCAGTCCAATCCCCTCTCTCAGGTCTCTTTCCCTCCCACATAGGTACCTAAATAAATCTATCTAACTCCAACCCCCTTTCTCACTCCCCCTCTCTCTCTCCCTCTTTGGTCTTTTTGTCTCTCTCACTCCATCTCCCTCTCTTAGGTCATTATCTTTCTCTCTCTATCTCTCTCAAGTCTCTCCCTCCTACCCCCTCTCCCTCTCTTAGGTCTCTCACTCACTCCCTCTATCTCTCTCCATTCCCTCTCTCTCACTCACTCTATCTCTCTCCCTCTCTCTCTCACTCTCTCTCGGGTATCTCCATTCCCCCCCTCTCTCTCACACACACACTCCCTCTCTCTTTCCCACTCCCTCTCTCTCACTCTCTCCCACTTTGTCTCTCCCCCTCTCTCTCAGGTCTCTCCATCCCACCCCCTCT